>JAWWMS010000120.1:11373989-11386795 GCA_035048045.1 Chlorospingus semifuscus
GGTTGCAGCTCACTCAGTCTCTGATCAGTCCCTCCGGTGCTGGAATTGTCGCAGGCCAGGCCCGGCCCGGTGGGCCAGAGATGTGAGCTGCCGGTGCTCTGCTGGTGTTCAGTCCAGAGCAGGTTTCAAGAGGTCCAAAGAAAAGAAAATACACAGTCCAGGGAACTTCTTTGCCTCAGCTAGCTAACACTAACTAAAAAGCAAAAGAAGAGCTCTGTCCTGCTGTCTGTCCGCAGACAACAACAGGCCAGGAGGAGGAATGTGGGGGAGTGGAGTACAGTGTCTGAAAACAAACTGCGCGCTTCTTCTCTCCCGCCCTTCACTCTCTGGAACACTCTTAAAGGTGCAAAACTTATCATTCAACATAAACAGAATGAGACAATTGGGGATAAAAGCATCATATAGTCAACCCAGGACAGTTCCTTTGGTGGTTTCCTGCCTTGCTGGTCACTGCACAGTGTGGGGCTACCCCTGGGAAAAGGAAACTGGATGAAGCCTCTGTGTGGTACCTACACAAGAATGTGACCCTTCAAACCCTGCCTGACAGCACCCTGGACTCACAGATCTCATGCTCATAATGCAGTACACAAAAGCTGAATCTCAAAAGGAATAAGTAAACCAGATTCCAAGAGATCTGTTGGGGTCTCTGGGAGGCTCAGAAGCTGCATTCCTGTGGAGCTGCTTTACACGAAAGCTAATTATGATTTCTCCCAAGCTGAATGATCAATTTCACCAGGCTCCCTCTCTATTGTGGTTGCTTAATCTGTGTTCCACACTGAAAGGCTGATTGGCAAATGCTTGGGAACTTGTGCCCTCTCCAAGATTAATTCTTTGTGGCCTGGCTATTTACTTAAGAGTGCAGGCAACAGACAAACCCAAAGAGAGTTGGGAGCTTCAAGCATGTTGCATCCTTTTGGTACAGCTTCTATTCCACAGCTCCTGGAACACAAAAGCCTCAAGGATCAGGCAGGAAGAAGAGGATCCTGACTCCTGTTGAATTTTATGCCCTGAGCTTTCTAAGAATCATTTTTTTGCCATCATCACCAACATTTCTTTGAAATGCAATTAATTTTACCTTTAATTTTTTGTATGCTATCTTTATTATTGGTTGAGGTGATTTTCATGTACACTTGAAGTTCTAAGTACTAAACTTTAAGTACTAAACTGACATTACTAAATAGCTCATCCCAGTCATTACCACTTTATGAGAGTCTAGAGTATTATATATTGCATGCCTTTTATATAAGCCTAGTGAAACCAGTGAACACAGCTGATGATTCTGAATGCTTTCATTTCAGATATTTGGATGATCACTTTTTTACCACATCTGTTTAGCTCTTTTTCTTTTCTTTCCTTATCAATTACCATTTCATACTGTAAAAAAGCAAAGAGCCCTCTAGGGAGAAACAGACAACCACATCAAGGGTGATAAAGGGATACTCAGCATCTAACATGAAGAGCCAGAAGATTCAGAATTTGGGTTTCAGCTCCCTCACAGACTGGATGCACTCAATATACAGAGTGGATTCGGGCTACCCGAAAGTGCCTGGATAAATTGAAATATGTTAAATTAAACAAGAACAAAAGTGGTAGAAGTGAGAAAAGAAGCCAGAGGATTAGAATAGCATAATTTATACCAATAAGGGGGAGGCCAAGGCAGGTCAATGCCCATAAAGTCAAATGCTGGGCAAGCAAAAGGGCAAAGACAGTGACAAAGTGGAGCAGTCAGAGCAGTGCAGCTGCTGCAAAGGCAAGTCCAGTGATAACACTGACTAATAGTAACTAATGTATTTCAAAGACAGAAGTGAGAATGATGATCCACCTGTTATAGACATATCATCCATCAGTGGAAATTGCCCTCTGCAATGGACATTCTGTCAGCATTTCATCTGCTCCTATTGCTTAGCTTGGGGAGGGGGCAAGAAAGAGCAAGAAAGGGGGAAGAAAGAGAAAGATTCAATAGTCTAGAAATGAAAAGGAACAGTTTTTTGATTGAGAAAAACTAAAATTTGGTATCTGTCTGTATGGCCCATAGGCTAAAGTAGCACAATACCTAACTGAGAGTGGAGTTCCCAGGATATCCCTGTATGACTTGAAAGTCCCAACATTTTAAAAGTCCTATTGCAAAACTTCTCCTGTTGCACTTGCTTGGGCCACTGGGTTCTCCATGAAGCTAGAAGGGATTTCCAGAACTCTTACATGGGTCACAGGATAAGAACAGAGGACATCAGGGGCTTATGCCTCACACAAAATGTGAGTAATGCTCAGATACATTCCTGAGCCCTTTAGAGTCTCCTGTTTCATCTACACCTTCATCATCTGAAACCCCAAATGAGCACTTTCCTAATAGCAGGGCCCATGTTAGTGGTGTTTGATGAAAAATACTCTGTTTATCTCATTCAGTAATTTGAACAAATTTTTCCTAAGCAGAACATTTATTGTGCACCTAAATGAACTTATGCTGCCATTTATAGACTTTAAAAGGAAGGATTTTCTCCTGGAAACACAAAGCTCACTATTTGAACAGCATTAGAGAGCAATCTGGGCAGCTGGTGCCCATCTTATTTGTTTTATAGATAAGTCACCTTTCATATGAAAAAAAGAACACCTGTGGTTTTATCTACACAGAACAAGTTAAACAAATAGCAGTATAGTATTAGAACTGACTGCTTGCTGATCTACTTAGGAAATAATCTTCATACTTTATTATTATCATTTATATTGTATTATAATGCAAGAAATCTGTCATGATAGGCATTAAGTAACACAAAACAGAGGAGCTAGATCTGTGTTTGAGGTCTTGTGCAGTCAGGCCATGGCTGTCATGCTCATGGACTTGTCAGAGAACTAGGCAACTCACACCTGGAAAACTTCTTCCCCAGCAAAGGTAAGAATGGTGTAAGAACAAGATTAACTTCTAAATTCAGGACAATTTTGCTGCATACCCCATCAGAAAACTACAGTGGAAAAATCCCTCACTTTCAAACTTATATGTCCATTAATTATGTTCAATAGGACAGATTCAATATAAAAACATCCTTTATATTATTTAATAAAAGACCTCTGGATGAGATAAAAGCAGAGGGACTGCTGCAATTAAGTACAAGTCTCCTGCTGTAACAGAAAAAGCAGAAGTGAAACAGACACATTTACTCTGATGCAGAAGAAACAGAACATTAAGCTGTAAGTTCTTTTCTTTAGCCTTTTACTGTGTACCTAATAGAAATGGAGATGTCAAAAGGGTGTGGGCACAATCACTTGACATGTTAGGTTGGCAATGCTGGGTTAACAGCTGAACTCAGTGATGTTCAAGAGTGTTTTCCAAGCAGATTCCATGATTCCATGACATGGGCTGTTACACCATTGTTGGCCTGTGCTGACTTCCAGAAGAGTCTCAGTGTTTCCTTTAGGCAGACAAAGCTCTGGTGAACTATACAAGTAGCACAAGGGCATATTTATTTTGGAAAAAAATCTGTTTCTGACTGCCCAGCTCCCCCAATGGAAGGATTGAGCTGCCCCCCACCACAGGTAACTCAATCCTTCCATCCATGCGGAGGGCTCTGCCTCTTGGCAGTGACTCTTTCTCAGCATCTCAGATGAGGATCTTAATGCTCCCCCAGAGATGCTGCTGGTCAAGTTGCTCTGAGACTCAGATTTGTTGGTAGGATAAAATAAATAGACAGAAAACCACTCTGCCCTTTAGGGAACAGGCAGGTGCCAACAGGTTTGATGGATGATGGAGGTGTAACCACAACCTGGTGCATCTGGAGAAGAATCATACCAGAAGGTGTGGTCTTATGTGAAACTGTTTGTGTGGTTGATGGGCAATAGGAACAGAAAAAACAGAAGTAGGAAAGGAGGAAAAGAGTTCTCTCAGCCATATACTAGTTAGTGATGACCAGTATGACAGTTTTTGTAAGACTGAATTAATTTAAGTGTGCAGAGAACTGACTCACATTTCATTCCCAAATAAAAAAGACAAGGTTTTTCATCTGCTGAGTGCATATATCCAGAATGCATCAGACCTAAGAGAAAAACTTCACAATAACTGACAATTGCTGTAGTCACAAATGCAGCTCTAAATTCTTCAAGTCTCAATTTTTTTTTATTTTTTTTTTTTTACTGCCCTCTGAGCTTTTCACAAGCTAGCTTAAATTTTTATTGAATACAGCAAGAAGAGGTAGAAAAAAAATTTCTGAATTAAGGAAAAAAACAATGGCATGTTGTCATGCTATGACATTTTGAGATTTTAAACCTATCAAAATATTTTTTACTGGCTACTTGCTGCCTGTGAGGACATTATAAATTATTGAGGCTTAACAAAGTTCTTTAAATAATTGATTTAAGGGTGTATTAGACACAGCCAGGACCAAAAGATGCAAACATGTGAAAAAATACATGAGGACTTTGACAACAGTGAAATTAAATTAATAGCACAATTGGAGTTAATCAATTGAGCAAAATGATAGGAAGGTTACATAAGAGAGTTGAATTGAAGCACTTTCTCAGCAATCTGTTTCTGCCGTGCAGCTGCTGCACGTTTGTGTAATAACAGGGCTGATGAGCAGCTCATTTGTATGAAACTGAAAGCAAGTTAATGTTGTTTGGGTTATGATGGGAGTCTGTAGCTAAAGCACAAAGTGCCTCCATTGCCTCACTGCAACACACTGGAGCTTCTCACAGCTATTAATGATGGTTTTGGCAAGGTAATGGGAAGCTCAAAGGCCACATTTCCTTTCTCCAATCTTGTGCTTTTCCTACAGCTTCTCTGGAAAGAGCAGGATAAGGTGGGAATACAACACTGTGTTAAACCTCTCTCACTTTCCTCCATCACGCTGCCCCTGGCAGTGCAGGAATTGCTGAGTAAACTCAGCAATTGAGAGGTGCCATCACTTGTTTTAGTTTAGTTTGATGTTGCTTTTCCAGGGCTTCATACAGCACTACCTGCAGCACAAAGGCCAGCTAGGTGCTCAGGAAGCAATCTGTGTTTTTATTGCCTGTGGCCATTGGGAGAGTTTGCATTCACCTCAGTCCAACACAGCTTGTTAGAAATGTGCATATTTTAGATTCACAGTGTACCATTTATTTTAACAGGTCTATGAATGTAGTCAGGTAAGAATAAAGCACATTATGCCATCTATGGATGCATGTATGCAGCTGGTTATAGTCAACTCTCTGCATCTGATCTAAGATTTTTGGCAAAAAATATTTATTCCAGTCCAACAGATTTTAAAAAGTAGTTTCAAGGTAAGGAGAACTTGTAATCAGCAATGGAAACTCTAAGCAGCCAGGTTACAAGAATAATTGGATACAGGGTCATGTACAGGAGACCAGGTCCCCTGACACTGTGAGCTGCAGACTCTGAGCTGCTTGTGCTCTATGGGAAAATGACTTCTTTGGGCCTTGCCAGCTGGATGGATTGTAAAACTCTGGAGCTGATATAAAAAAGAGAAATAGATGTATTATTTTTCTTCACTCACTATGTTGTGGTATTAAATAACAGCAATCATGAGAGCAGTAACTTCCAGAGTAAATAGGATTGTGCCTATGAATATATGCAAACCTACTACACAGCAGCATTATAGTAAATAATAGCGAAATGTGGTAAAATAGTAAAGTAAGAAAAAAAAAAGTTAAAATCTCTTAATGGTAAAACTAGAGAGTTAGAGCTTCTTTTTAAAAATTGAGGAATTTTGGGCAACCGCAGCACTGACATAAATCAATGCAATCCACTGACCCCACTGGGTTACTTTTCCTCTGTGACCCCACTGATTCCTCACCTAAATCCTCGTGGCCCCAAGAACAACGGAAGAGAAGCAGGGGTGTTCCCTGCCCATGAAACCCATCCAAGACTGGGGCTGTCCCTGTGGCAGAGGGACAGAGCTGCTCCAGAGGGGAGCATCCTGCAGTTCCCAATGTTGGTGCCCCTCGCCCTCCCCCTGGGTCTCTCTGCTGGCATCTGGGGCCCACATGGGGGAACAGAGATTCCCCCCATCAGGGCCATGATAGAAGGTCAAGGTGAGTGAATATCCCAGACCAAACCTCAACAGCCCCCACGTACTGGCTTCAGCTTGCAGGCAAAGGAGAGGGGTTCAGAGTGTGATCTCTATCACTTTGTGCCACACATGCAGAATTTGGGGTGTGCTTTGCTGGTAAATAAAGAACTGAACAGTTTAACATTACACCTTTATCAAAGGTACCTTATAGGAAAATCATAATTGCAAGGACCCAATGTGTTTCAGTGAACACACTGGCTTAAGCAAGACTGTGTATACATTAAATTATGCATTTCCAAAGGATTGAACTGATTTGTGCCTACCAGTGGTCACTGAACACAGCTGCTCAGTGTAACTTCTGGTTCTGGCATTTCCATAACCTTCTCCCCTTAAACACACAGGAAGGAAAGATTTCCTGCCTACCCTGTACACTGTTTAAGCTCTGGCTCCCAGATCTGAGCTAACACAGCAAGTATTACTCTGGACTGAAGAATCCAAATCCTACTTCTAACACCAATGGCCAAGGAATGAGAAAAAAAAAAAACAAAAAAAATAATTGAGATTTCACAGAGAAAAGTGTTGGTGATCCTGAATTCCTAACTTCATCAATTTGAACAACACAGACTCACAGAGACATTTGCATAAGAAACTTCTCATATTAAAAGCTCAGAATTTTGAGGCCAAATTAAATGAGTTTTATTTGTTTCTTGCATCATCTCTAGCCAATTATGAACATTTCTTGCAAGGTGCCAGGCAGTAATGATCACTGGGTAATACAGAAACTATAGACAGGTAGGCATACAGTCTCAATAATCCAAGATCTGTATCCACATAAAAATGTCCTTGCTCGAATTCAGCCTCAAGGCTTATACATTCCCTTGAACTAAAATATCTACTCTGTTATTTACTGCATTACTTAAATAAACTGCTTCCCTATATTTAGAGAGCCTCATAAATGGCATACTTTGTTGTGCAGTGTACGAGCTTGTGTGCTGGATCATACATCACTCCGCTTTACTAGATGTCAGAATTTAAAGCAGATCACAGCTCTTTCCTCTCTGGGAGACAGAAGGAAAACTGGCAGCTCATGCCACAGCAAGCTGAACTCCTATTTGTTCTGATTCATTTCACTGTGACTGCATCAACCTGTTGGTTATAAAACCTCAATATAATTATCTAGGCTGACATCTTTTAGGTTTTGATCCTGTCTCCCAAGCTTTTTAAAAATTATTCTTTCCAAAACGGAGGCTTTATTGCCCCCTGTTCTTTAAAGAGGTCTAGAAGTTCAAAACACATAATGTCTCACACAAATTCATCTGGGGTCAGTGGGAGTAAAAGAGAAATGCTATGTTTAAAAGTTAAGTATGCAAGGACAATTCATCTCTGTGACGCCACCAGATCCTCTGCATGACCAGAGGTGTCTGGGGGAAAGGCAGGGGCAAGCAAAGGATTGACTGCTGAAGAAATATATTTTATTATTAACTTTTTTAAAGGGATCAGGATAAATGCACATTTAAAATACTGCTGAATAACCTTAGGTATGTGCAATTTGGGAGTTATGCTGTGCAGGCACAAGTGCATCATGGCTTAGATGGTTCAGACAGTGCTGCAGAAACCGAAGCTACACGTGGCCTTCGGGCTAGAATTCCTCAGGGAGCTGCAAGTTGCAATGCTGGTGTACAACTTTGGGCATCCTTCAAGATATGTGAGAGATACACTGAATGGCAGAATGAAAGAGTGAATCACAGAATCATAGGATGGCTTGGGTTGGAAGGGACATGAATGATGATCTCATTCCAATCCCCCTGCCATGGGTGGGGACACCTTCCACTACCCCAGGCTGCTCAAAAACCCATCCAACCTGGCCTTGGATACTCCAGGGATGGGGCAACCACAGCTTCTCTGGTCACCCTGTTCCACTGCCTCACCCCTCTCACAGTGAGGAATTTCTCCCTAATATTTAAACTGAATCCACTCAGTTCAAAACTGTTATCCCTCATCCTGTCACTATGCTCCCTGATAAAGAATCCCCACCTGTCTCTTCTGTAGGGTCCCTCTGAGGACTGGAAGGTGCTAGAAGCCTTCAGAGCCTTCTCTTCTCCAGGCTGAAAAACCCCAACTCTCTCAGCCTGTCATTACACAGGAGGTGCTCCAGCTCCCTGATCATGTTCATGACCCTCTTCTGGATTTGCCTGAGCACATCCACATCTTACTTTTGCTGGGGTTGCAGAGCTGAACATAGCACTACTGTGGGATCTCATGAAAGCAGAGTAGGAAGGCAGAATCACCTTCTTTGACCTGCTTGCCATGCTTTTGATGCAGACCCAGCTGTGGTTGCGCACCTCCTTGAAATCGTTAATAAATATTGTTATTTCAGGAATGGCTCACATACTAAACCGAGGGACTGGATTAAAAGAACTCTACTGAATTCTCTTTTTCTTTTTACAAACAACCCCAAACTGAAAATACAATCTATGTGAGTGTAAAATAAGAATTCCTTCAGAAGTGAGGGCAAAAGCTTGGGATTTCTCGTCAAAACTGAAGTCAAAGAATTTTTAGAACACAATGTTATACTGAGGGGTAAAATTACAATTGATTGATTTCACTGATTGTCAGATAAATTCAAATGCCTTCTACAGCACCACTAATAGGGTCTAACACCACTTGTACTCCTCCAGAGACTGCCCTTTCCCATTTTATAAAAGAATCTAGTCAGCTTCTAGTTAATCCAAAATTTTGCCATCTCCAAACAAGTAAAACATAATTTCTGCTTTCCATGGTACCTCACATAAAGTACATGTGCTACCTTGAACCCTGTCTTAGGTCAGCCACTGATGACTTCTACCTAGGGACTGGTCTTATTCTACAACAAAGCTGCCCAGTAGGAAATTATGCCTCTCGTTCTTTTTGACATCTGCCTGTGGCTTTCTGTGTTTCACAGCAAATGACAGACTAAGAGGAGTGTTCTCATTGGTCTCCTGACCACTCACAGCCTAGAGCACCTGAACTGAATTTAGCACTGTGTGAGATGCACAGAGGGCCTTGTCTTTTTCCACTTTACTAGAGTATGACCTTCTGAAATAACTCATTTCTCCCACTTTCTGTTAATTATAAGGCTTCCAGTTGCTACTACAGTATTTTGCTTGGGGACAGAGAAGAGCTATCCTTAGCTCAGCATGCAATGGGGAATTTGACTTTGTTAAATGTAAAAGAATAGGAATTTTTTTTCCTCTTAGTTTAGTAAAAAATAGCAAAGCCTAAGGTATGTCATGTCTGTATGGATTCAAACTAAATCTAAGGCATGTCTTGAAACAATGTTTAGAGGTCAAGTATTTAAAATACCTTAAATCTTCTCATGCTAACCTGTTATGATAGTTGATTTTGTTACTGCTGATGTGCTTTTTATTTAAATTTTTATTTTGAAGCCTAGGGTGGTTTATGAAAGGAGGACATTGAAGGGACAAGGAAGACACCAAAAGGCTTCCCACATCCTGCAGCAATCCCAGACTATAACCCAAACAGAACTTGTGATCTGAGACTGGGACTGCTCACAAGACCCTGGAAAGAATTTAAAACAAATGCACTAAAAAATAATGGTTCCTCAAATGCTGTAATGATAGATGCAGAATTATAACTTGAACTAGTTTTAGGTACACATAAAAATGGTCTCTTTCAAGTATTATTAGGAAATGGCTATGAAAAAATGAGTGACTTAAGGTGTAGGATATGAAGAAAATCTGTGTGCTTTTTTTGTGTGAAGCTGAACAACTTTTTCACCTTTTCTGAAGGGTTTTGAAAGCTTTTTACTCTTTCAGGAAAGATATGAAAGCATAGTCTATGCCTTAAATAAAAGCTGAAAAGCAAATAAAAAGAATCCTCATTCCTTCTCTTCTCACTCACCACTTTCCAAGGCCCTGTATGAGAAATACTAAAATGTTTCTTAACTACATGAAAAATTGCAATATTATTAAAAAACTGTAAAAAGCAAATTAAAGAAATGCAATGGGATTTATGTGTGTGCTCATGTGTATGCATGTTTACATACTTCTTTGATCTGCTTCAATAAACAGTCCTATGCTGGTAGCAGCAGATAAAATAACATTCTCCCTGTCTTTATCTTCTAATCACCATCCAGCCTTCCTCATGCCACTAATGATCCCCTCAGGCAGGCACCTGGCCATGGAAATTAATAGGAACCAAACCAGTAAGTCACAGCTCAAGCAGAACTGCAGAGGCCAGAGCAGAGCCTGGCATACTCAACTCTCTGATAAACACTTCAAGAGTTAAATGGCAATCATGACAGGACTGCATAAAGCCCACTGTCAGCATCTCCTGAGTGTTTAATAGTTGATCTGAAGCTAAACAAGTACACAAGATATATTTTTTCTCATGTTCCAGTTCATTTGAACTTTAATCATTTAGAAATGGGAGTTTCACAAGTCGGGTGTGAGTTATTTAACACATTTTATAGGAACATCCCCATGATGTAGGGCTTTACTTTCTGTAATGTTTCTTTACCCATTTTCCTTTTTCTAATTTCTCTTCTGATATCCTCTTCCAGTAATGCTCAACCAGCCATTCCCTTTAGTAAAGCTAAAATGAATGACACTAATGTGAACAGCATAAAACCTACATTGACCTACTTTTATTAAATGAAGAATAGGCCTGATAGATTGTCCATTTTACTCTTCTATTGAAAATTACTGGTATTTCTTGCCATGATCTATATATATAGGTTATGCTTAACTCAGTTTGAAAGCAACACAAATATAAAACACAATATGTTCTTATTCATTCCCTGTTCTGCATTACCAGCAATTCAAGAAATAGCCAAAATACGTGGCTCCAAAAATTGGAAAGGGAAAGAAAAATATGGAACAAGGCAGCAGATCACCAGCTTGACACAATTAAATGCCACCTATGAAGTCAGTATAACCCAATGGCATTTTTTAAGAGAATTAAATACCCTCAGGCATTTTTCTGCTCAGGTAGGTTTTGCTTGTTTCTCTTCCTCATGTGTCCAATTTTAAAGGTCCAATCCTGACTGAACTGCTGAGCATTTCTCTCTAGCATTGGTTTTAGCAGAATAGAAATGCCCTTTAACCACCTCACTAAGGTTTGCCAAGAATCACAGAGTCAGACCCAATAATTAATTGCTGTCTGACAAGACCTGATGTCACAGAGTAGCCTTTGGATGCTCACCTGCAGGCTGCATGCTCACCTTCTGCAATGCCTCAAAGTAACACTTAATGCCACAGGAATATTGCTATTTCTTTCACAACAGCAACCAGGAGATCCCAAATCAGATCAGGATCACATCATCCAGGCATAATTTAATGGTCCCGAAAGGGCTCAGAGCACTAAGAGATTAGAAATAACAGTGATGGTAGTTACTCTGTCTGTCCTGGCAGACCCAGTGCAGAGGGGAGATGAGCAGAGTGCCACAGTCATACAAACAACAGCAGCAGAGCCAGAAATCACAGTCAGGGTTCCTGAATTTAACAAAGTCATCTTTCTAATGAGCTTTGCAAGCAAACAAGATACATGTGCAACTACCCAACTGGTTCTACTGCAGTTCATAAGATAAAATTTAAGAGCAAAATAGAAAAGACAGTTCTGAAAAATCTGACCTAAAAATCACAGTCTTAAGCACCAAGAAAAATCAACACTCACTACCTACAACTGCATGCTTTAGGGAGAAAAAAAGTCAAGCTGGTGTTCACAGATTATTATTTTTTAATAGTTCTGGCCTCAAAGCAGTAGCTCACATTCCCAATATTATAGGGAAGGAGGAAAGCAGAAACATATCAATCACTCCACAAAGAGGCTTGTCAGGGAGTGGGTATTTTTCTTTTGTAGCATTTTCTTCTCAGCAGCTGCCCACATACAGTCTATCAGGAGATATCTCAGGCGTCCATCAGAATATTCTTCTGCATTCTCTCCACTGCTGGTGCTTGAGCTTAATTTATTTGTCAAGTGCTCCTTTGGGAGCAGGACTGGTTGGGGGGAACAGGGAGGAATGTGTTCGTTTTATCATGATACTGGCCCATCTCCCTGCTTCCTGTCAGCCTGCAAATATTTACATCAGACCAGCTGGATTACTGCATCTTTTAGGATTTTTTTGCAATTAATTCAGTCTCAATATTCTCCTCATTTCCATACTTTTCAAATGTCATTTCATCTCTTTTGATCTGCTTCCATTTCTTTTCTCCCTTCTCCCTCTTTTTTTTCATGCTCTTTCTGAATTTTGAAATGGATTTTGTTGGTTGATGGAGGCATTTGAATTGCTTTCAGAGACTGGGCCTTGGAAACATAGTATAGCAGCTTGCTTAATCACATTTCTCACCTAGAGCCTGTATAAAAAGGGTGATACATAGGGTATGAGGTTGCAAAGCTACTAGTGAAGATGAGCTAATGGACCCTGGCCAGCCTCAATTAGAGTCTCTAAGCCAAACCCTTTCCTCCTCTGACCATGAGTGTGTCAGCCTATCAGTTTTATAACAGCTGTCAACCTCCTCTGACTAGTTTGTCTTCATCTTTCCTATTTTATGTGTTGACACAGTACCAAAAGAGTAATTTCCCTGCAGCCAAGGGGTCCTTCACTCTGCAGACAGAACAAAAAGTGCCTTTCTAGAGGGCACCTTACTCTACCCCAGGAGGGGCCATGTGTGGCATGAACCACTGCAAGCCTTGACACCCTGCACATTTGGGATATGGCAAACTGGCATTTCAAAATATACATATAGCCTTTATATGTCCATACACACACACACACACACACACACACACACACACACACACACACATATA
>JAWWMS010000120.1:11386895-11397124 GCA_035048045.1 Chlorospingus semifuscus
CCTGACACACAGGGGGCAGGGCATGGTCTGACTCTGGCAGGGTTGTTTTGTATTACTGCATTTTTATTTTAATTTTTTCCCTAATAAAGAACTGTTATTCCTACTCCCATATCTTTGCCTGAGAGCCTCTTAATTTCAAAATTACAATAAGTCAGAGGGAGGGGGTTTACATTTTCTATTTCAAGAGAGGCTCCTGCCTTCCTTGAGAGAAACCTGTCCTTCCAAACCAAGACACTAACTCCAACAAGAAATCTACACAAATAGAGTACAGCTTTATTTCCCTTTTATGATTTCATTCATAGAGACAGTCCTGATGTGACAACTCACTTTTCCTGTTAGTCCTGGGCATCCTGGGCTCTTTCTGGTCCGAGGGAGCTCTGGAATTCCCAGTTTGGGGTGGCACAGACCTAAAGCCTGGAAGAGCTTTCCCTCCACCTGGCTCCCTGGTGTTCTCCACCCCAAACCATGCTTCCCTCTGCGTGTTCTATCCCCCTCAGAGGCTTTGGAATTGTGTGTTCCAGCCGAGTCTGCCTTGCAATTCCCAGGGCTTGGGAGCCGCCTAGTGGAGTCCTGTGTGAGTCCTGAAATTCTGCCCGTCCTCCTTCTCATCACTGCATTGCTGACTGATACCACTCCCAGCACTGTGCGAATCCACAAAGTCAGAGGGTTTTGGGAAAGCTGCAAAAGGCAGACCTCAGAGACAGCAGAACTGTGATTAGAGCTAAGCAGTAGCTATAAGACTGGTCAGCAGAAAAATTATTTAAAAAGTAGAAAAGCAAGGACAAATAGAACAACGGTCTGTGTATTAACGCTTGTCTAGAATAACTCCCTAAGCTACAGAAAAGTTTATCTAGGAAGATATTTGGAGTCCTCTGTGAGTCCCAAAATTCTGCCAGTCCTCCTCCTTATCACTGCACTGCTGGCTGGCACCACTCCCAGCACTGCTTTTACAGCTGAGCACCACAGAAGGACTTCACTTGGACTTCATGTCATGGTCTTTTCTACAGAAATGGGAGTCACTTTCCAAGGTATAAAACTGAAGGGAAAAAACAAAAAGGAAAACAAAAAGGCAGTGACAGAACTGGAATTAAGTGCTGATTTCCTACTGTGACAAAGATATTTTCTAACCTCCCAGATCTCGGCATCAGACCTGTGGCCAGTAGTAACAAGGAACTTGGTTCTGCAGACCAAGTCCCAACAAAATTAGAAAATACAGAAGTAGACCATGACACTCCCTATACTACTAATATAAAACACCAGTCTGATTCACCAGCATCAAAATCTATGAAAATAGGCAGCTGTAAACTAAACAAAATTGCAATCACAAACAAAATCCCACATGAGCACACAAGCACTGGGATATCACCGATGCATCAGGGTGAGCAGCAGTTCTTCTGATGCAGATGTGTATAAAATCAGTAGAAAACTCTGAATCAGAATCTGATTTTTACTTTTCATCTGTTATTGCTTTGCATGCTGAGGTTAATTAAAGATGAAAAACATAATTAACCTTGTTTTAAGCCAGGGTGTAGACTGGGAGTAAAATCTGGTGTGTTTGTGCACTACTTGGATCTAAGTGACAGGAGCTGGGACTTCCCACTTGTTTTCAGGGCTGTAATAACACAGGGCAAGGCATTAGGACAGCATCCATGGCTCAGGACAAGCCAAGGAAAAAGCCAAGGAAAAAGGGTGAGGGAGCCCTGGGAGTCAGGGATGTTCCCAAAGCTCAAAATTAAAAAATGTCTTGTGATTCCTGTGAGGAGCTGAGAAACCAGAGTGGGACTGGAGGAAAAAGAACCTGATTTATTGTGGCACTTCTCTAGTTATCCCACCTGAAATGACAAAAAGAAACTGACTTATAAAAAAACCAAAACAACAAAACATAGAATACAATCATATGAGTGAAATAATATCTTAAGGAAATGTCATTCTTCCCCCAAATCAAGTACACACTATGAACTGATTTCAACATTGCTTTTAAAACACATAAAGCTCCATCCAGCATCTGAAATCAAAACCACAAACACAGATGGAGCTGAAAATGCCTATTTTTCCTTTGAAAATATCTAACAGCTGTTAAAACAGACACCAAATGGTAAAAAGGTGGAAAAAATACAGCAAAGGAGCAGCATTGACAAGAAAAAGATAACATCTCAGCCAGGGAGAGAACAAGAACAGTGAAAAGGCATATTCGCCTACATTTATACACTTGTTTCCTTTTAAAGTTTGAGAGGCTTGTCAAATCAAGGGAGTAATGGTCATGAGAAGAAGAGTTCCTTGAGTTAAAAGCAAACTTTTTGCTCTGTTAGTGTGTAATATCCTGTGCACTGGGACCAATGTCTTCCCAGGCATGCCAAAAAATCCTGCTTTAAATCACCATCAGACATACCTATAGATATAGATTAGCTCTAGATACAGATTAGATATATAGATATAGATATATAGATATAGATATATAGATAGATATAGATATAGATATAGATATAGATATAGATATAGATATATAGATATAGATATATAGATATAGATATAGATATAGATATAGATATATAGATATAGATATACACCCACCCCACTCTCCAAAAAACAAACCAACATTAAAAAAAACACAAAAATCCCCAAAAAGACCCCAACCTCCCCAAAAAAACCAGACCAAAACATGAACCTACACTAAAAACAAAGCTCCCCAAACCATCACCACAATAAATCTACTGCTGAAGTGTTGGCACCCAACATGAATTGCCAAAGAGGGAGACTGAAAAACTTCTTTTTCTATTTCAAACTAGTATAGGAAGGCTTATCAATTGTGTATGTGTTTCCTAGTGGAAAGCTTCCAACCAGCTGTGCAACATGTAAATCAAAATGTGCCTACTTAATAACAAAGGCTTGTTTCCATCGGGATGGACGGATAAACTGCTTTCTGCCTGAGGATAAAGAGGACTGGGCTTTAGGTGTGTAAAAAATGGTAAATACTTCTCTTCTGCTTTTGTTCTTTCCCAGCCAAAAGCATCTTAAGAGAGCCATCTGTTTCATTGCCACAGAAAGGAAAAAAAAATTAGGGTTACCAGGCTGCCTGTGCTTATTCATCCAATTTTACCTTGAGTTAAATGTTGGAAAACTGTCCCCATTTGAAAGGCTTTAGCTCTGCCACTGGCTACGATAAAGGCTGCTTTTCTATCCACTGCTTGGCTTGTCTGTCTCTGGGTTTTTTATTTCAGCTAGAATTGCAAAAGAAATTACACCATTCTAGTGTAAAATGAATGGGGTTTGCTCATTTTAGTTTATCATCTTCATCTGTTTCTCTCCACTAAAGAAGAGAGAAAAGTCCCACTCACGCTCCTGCCCTCCCCTCACCCCCAGAGAAAGTGGCAATTGTACCATTAAGCCTGGAGTGCTTTACATATGCAAACACAAACACAGTGCTTACAGCAGAGATCTTTCCTATCCATATGTTCATCTCCTTTCCTTTACCTAAACCAGACGATTACCTCAGCAACTCAGCTGTGTTATTGAGACATTTCAGCGTGAAATTTGTTTTTCCTCACTGAACTTTAAGCGGAATTTCAAGTGCCAAGTCTCCAAAGCCAAGTGGGGCTATTAAGAGATAATTACTAATTATGCTAATTTGAGAAGTTGTGCTATTTCTTTCCCTGGTCATTTTATCTGCAGCTCTCCTGAGAGAACAGTCCCCATTCAATGTTAATAACCTTTCCAGGCTAAGCATTCAATGGAGGACAGTGTGTCCTAAACCCAGGAATATTTTACAGTTAATCTAGATATGTGCCTCTAAATTAGAAAGAGAAGCAAGTTGTACTAATGCTAATGACTTACATTATTAATTTTTTGCAGTAGCAGAAATATCTGATTCCTCTCCATTCATATATTGATATAGCTGATGGTTTTATTTTAAACTGAGTCCTCAGTGACTTGAAATATTCAGTAGCCCAACAATATTTCTCAGGGATCATTTTCTAATCCTACCTATTGCAAGCTCCCATAATAACAGATAAAAACAAAGACAAGATTTGATTTGCATTTTCTAAATGTCTCATTTATTTTTGCCTTATTTATGTAATAGTATGAAACAGATCTTTTCCAAACTCTATACAATTTTTTTTTTCTTTTTCAAGACAGACTTGATTACATCAGTCTGCAGAGTATGCTGACAGAGTAAAAGACTTTATTATTTCTTTAAAGAAAATAATGACTTTAAGTTTTACGTGATGTATAATTCCATCCCTGTTTGGTGGCAATACAAATACAAATATTTGGCAGCAATACAAGTATTTTACACTTTTTATAATTTGTGGCATGGCAGTAATCAGAGTCTTTTGGACTTGGTTGCCCTCCCAGTGCAGAGCTGCTGGGACAGCCCTTGGGAGGGGTTGCTAAAATCCTGTTTGTTGGCTCCTGGAATGGATCTCCCTGGTGACACATGGTGACAGACAATGTCCAAGATCACAGCACTCTCCATCAAGAGCCTGTGGCTGCTCTGATGTGGCCTTGAGGGCCCATCCCTGCAATACTTGGGCTCAGACACCCCTTTGGATGGGAGCCATGCACACCTAAGGGCAGCTCCTGGTTCAGGCTTTGGCTGCCAGCCTCTGCCAGCACAGCATGAACCCCAGGAACACTCAGGACAGGTCACCAACACCTGGAAGCAGACACAAAACACACCACACTGGAGAGGGAACAGCAGGGCACCAGCAGGCAGGGGAAGACTGTCCCCTGTCCTTGAACCAGCCCTAATGGGAACAGGGGCCGTGTTTCCACAGTAAATAAACTCCATTCCTCACTGGAAATTATCATCCTGCTGGACAGCTTTTTAAGCAGCATTGGCAGGGTTTTCAGTGAGCAGGGTTCCTCTGAACTCCTTGTCCACAGCCACTGGTGCTGACCCAGCTGTCCTTGCCGGTGTCCCCAGGGATGCTGGCAAGGAGTCACACAGCAGGACAGGAGCTTTGGCCTTGCAGGGCAGGGGGACATCTCAGGGCAGGGGCTCCAGCACCACAGGCAGCTGCAGCACCTTTTCAATGCTTGCCAGCTTGCTCAGCCATCTCTGCCACCCCGGCTGTGGCCAGGTCAAATTTCTCCAAAATCCCTTCACTGCCGCCTGATGGCACCAGCTGGAACCTCCTCTGCAGGCCAGGCCCTGCCCTTGCTGCACATCAGGGCTCCCAGGAGAACATTTCAGCAGAGATGACCTCTGTGAACAGCAGCTGCAGATGCTCTGACAGGAGGGCAATGCTGCTGTGCTGCTGGACCAGGGCTCACACCAGCAGCTGGGCTTAGAGGCTCCAGAGCTCCAAAGGAGAGGGCAGAGAACAGGAGACATCCAAAATATCTTTGTAGGAATTGAGCTTATATTCTGTGGGTTTTTTTTTTTTTGCGTTTTGCAGCATCTAGATGCAAACTAAGGTAAGTTCTCCTTCATGCAACCAAAATAAAAATAGGACAGCGTGACAAAAACCCAAAGGTTAGCAGCTTCTACTTTAGTTTTTCACTATTTTAAACTCATATATGCACCTAAAATCAATAAGTGCATTTTTTTAAAAGGCAGAGAAAGTAAATATTCAAAATCTTGGGTTGCATCTATTTCTGGAAAATGTAATGCACAGCCTGCAGACTCCAGTTCAGTACTCCCAACGTGGGAGTGGGAGGACTGCGTTCACATGAGACATGAATTAGGGCCTAAAAATATGTCCTAGTAATAAAGGAGAAGCCAATTTTAACTTTCAGCATTGCCACTTTCAGAACAGAGCTTCATTTAGAGGAAATCCACTTTACAAGTGTGGGAACCTGCCCCCAAAGCTCAAAATATCATCAGGTAAGATACAGGTCTCACCTGCTGATAGGGCTGGGGGGACCAACAGCCCATGGCACTCCTGCCATCCCACCAGGAGACATAGAAGAACCATGGCTGTAACTGCATTCTCTACCATTCCTGTAACTGCAGCTCTCACAGGGCTGTGTGAGCACATCCAGCAGAACTGGAGCTGCTTGGACCACCCTGATCTCAACCCTTTAACAGCTGTCTAGCACACACCATACTGAAGGCCCTGACTTGCACCTGGACAGACACACACACATTTCATAGACTTCACAGCCATGGAAAGCACGTGTAGAAGGTGACACAGGTGTGGGTCTCAGGTGCAAGTATCACATCAGCTCTCCTACTGGAGCACAGGTTGTTGGTGAGGTCTTGCATCTCCTCTAAGTCCTACCAACTCTTGAGCCATCTTCTGAAGAAACACTTGACCCAAAATTCAGCCTCACCTGCTCCTTGCTGATACATTACTGTTCAAAGACACCAGCTGAGGGCAACAGCCAGATTGCACCTGTGTGAGAAGAGAGCAATGCAATCTGAACAATGCAAAGTTTTAAGTGAAAAAACACCTGCAAAAGAGATCTCTAAAAACAGAGGCAGTCGGAACAGGAACATGCCATTTTCCTAAAAGACCTCCTGGAATATTTAAAAGTAGTTCTTCATGGGAAAAGAAATGAGTCCTAGAGATTATTTCAAAATGCAACAGGGCTCTGTGGTCTCAGCCACACTTGCTCTGTGCTCCATGGGAATCTGGCAGACTGGAGCCACAGCCCCAGAAATGTGCTTCACATTGCCACTTCTAGCTGAAATGCAGTTTTCTGCACATGTTATTTCTTATTCATGTTTGAAATTACTTTTTAATCAAATACCTACAAAGACCACAGAGAGTTCTGAAAGAAATAAAAAAATCAGTTCAAAAAGTAACAGACATGCGCTGTTCTCTTTCCTCCTATAATTCCAGAATGAAAATATTTTAAACTATATAATATTACAGCATCATTCCAAAACTTGCACTAACGCTATTGCAAAGTGTTTGGAGCTGCTGCAGATTTTGGAAGGTTTAGATAGCATGAATAACAGAAAAGTGTATTTGCAAGAGACATCAGCAGCTGGGTGGCACAATCTAATTAATATAAAAAATTATGTATGGGAGAGCCCAAATACACCCCATGGCCCAGTTCAGGCCAAAGACAACAGGGTCCTTTGGGTGGACATGACAGAGGAAATAGAAAGGAGAAGCAAACTCAATTCTGCATAATGTGACACTTGGAGACAGATAGCTCCTTTTGGAGAAAAAAAACCCTCTGTGTGATGCTACCTGATGTTTGAGATTGTGACTAGGACAGTAGGAGGGATGAGCAAAGAAATTATTTTATTCACCACTCTTCTACCTGTGCTGACAAATGTACAATGTGTTGGGAAAATTTCCACTATCTCTTCATGCTGTGAGTCAGTGAGGGGGAAGAGAAAGCTTGCCATCCCAAGATTTCCAGCTGGAAATAGGTAATGACAAGCAGGTACTTGATCCCTCAAAATCTTAACCCCAACTATATTAAAAAAACATGCAAGCAAGTGCAGCAGGGAAAATTGTTCCCTGCAGAAGCTATGAACAAGCAGGCTTCACATGGAAATCTTGACAAGGAGCTGAGGGAAGCTCAGACCTGAGCTTCTGAAGGAGGATGGTCCTTTCACTGTCACCAGCAGCTGGTACAGCTGCAGGTCCCTTAATGGGGTTTTCTGAAAAGCACAGATCTTGGCATCTGAGAACTGAATGAAAATGTTGGATTTGTTTACTTACTGCAAGTCTACAAATATGTGTATATTTCTATCCCACATCTTTGCAAAGAAAATTGTGAAAACATAAACTGATGGAAGCTCTGCAAAAGAAACAATTAATCATTGCCTTTTTCCACCCAAAGTTTCTTAAGGCTGATTCTTAAAAAAAATTGGACATCTGAGGTCTAAAAGTCTACAAAAAACCACAAGTTGTGGACTCCTTGACTTCTGTACTTCCCCATGGCCCATCTGCATGGATTTATTTTCAGGCTAAGAGCCCAGATAATGCAGAATGTAACATTTCACCCTTAAACCCCCCAGTTATAATAAAGAATAAACAATAATCATGATGAGTACAAGATGCAAAGAGATTAAATACAAGGCAGATGTTCAATCTTGTCTTTTCAGCTGAGATTATAAATGGTCTGAGCCTAAGAGAAAAATTCAGAGCCTGAAAGTGAAGGTTTGCTAATTAATCAGTTATAATGGTATAGGGGATTACAGAGCACAATTAAAACACACTGAAAACAAGAATGACAAAGGAGGATGGAGAAGCAGCTCTGTCAACAGACAAACATCTCTACACAAGCAGCTGAAAATGATGCAGCTCATAAAAAACTTGTGTTTAAGAATTAAAATCCAACTACAACAAAAAAAAGACAATGTTATAAACTAAATTAATTCCTGGAAATTTGTTCCAATGTTTATTTAAAAAAAAATACAGGGTTGGATCCAAGCTCCTTATGAAGCCTAGGACAAAACTTCCATTGAGTCCAGTCCTTTATAGAAATATGAATGTACATTAATACAGGCATTGCTGGAGCACATATTGGCACATTAATATGCATAGTACAAGAGTCTGTGCTTAAGTACATAAATAGAAATTGAATATAAACATATGCATTCATAGCTTTGAAGTTCCATTCGTAACAAAACAGTGTAGAAAAATTATTAGCATTTTTACAAGATGATTTCTGCCTAAGTCAGATACTGAAGTGCTACTGATACTTACAAGGTTTTCAACAGATGGGCAGTCTAGACTGATAACTTCTGTGCTAGGCAAGTGTATTTTTAAACCTCCTTTAACATTAAATTCTAATGCTGCCCTGTTGGGATGAACTAAGGTCCTTTCCTGAGTATGCAGTTTTAACTTCCTTGTTTACTATATGAAACCAATTTGGCAGTGATCCACTCCTGATAGTGCCAGTTATCACGAACCCAATCCTATAAAAATTATCACCAAGACCAATTTGAGCTGAAGACAGTGTCACCTCCCATATGAGAATGTCCTATGAGATGAGGTCCCATAAGCTGTAGGGCCTGGGGCTCCTCAAAAGCACAGATTCCCACGTTATAGGTTAGGATTAGGCTCCTACAGTCTTCCTCTTGATTCTGCTCTCAATCTTTCTCTTTTTTCTAGTGGAAACAAAAAGGGAAATTGTGCTTTAGTTTGCAACTTCTCAACAACATTGATGAATGCATGTTTGCTGCAATATTATCTACTCTACTGAAATTAACAGATAACTTTAATGGATGAAAGTGGATATAATACAAGTGAGGATAGAAAAAGAATAATTTCTAGCTCTTTTCTAGTTTTGGAAAATGAATGCAATAAAGTGATATCCTGTTAGAAATACCTTTGCTTACCATTTATGCAATTTTAAGCTGTATTACGAAGATACCATTTATTTGTGTGGTTCATTGCTTGCCCTGAGAGACCTGCATTTGTTCAAAGTATGAACTTATTTTAGATTTAAAATTTTCAGAGGAAACTAATGTAAAAACATAATGAAATCACCTTCAAATCTGCTTACGTTCTCACTTCCCATACAAAATTATTTTCATCATAAAAATAATCCCCCAAATTTGTCTGAGATTATTCCAGCAAATCCCACGGCCAACAAATCCTAAAACATGCTCCACCTGTTAGTGAAACTATCATAGTAATTGTCTGGGCTTTTATCTAATGAATATGCATTACAGCAGTCAAAACAAATTCTATCTTAATCTATATTACTGGGGAAAGTTTCTGAAACAAGCTGTTGCAGAGAAATTTATATAATATGTTGTCAACATTCAGCAAAGACAAGCTGTCTGCCAGAAAGGGCCGATGGAAACAGTTTCCTACATTTGGTCAGGGAGATGTTTTTGTGCTACCCATAAGCCATGCTTTTGTCCCAAGGTGTGCTGAGAGCATCCCATGCCCTGGTGCCTTTAATGTGCCTGCCCACCTGTACTGCACCTCCCTGCAAAGCCTGAGCTGATCATGACCAAGAAGTCTCTTTTTGCCATGTGGGTTTCTGTGAGTCACCATCTATTCTACAATGTGCAAACCCACCGACACCTGTTGGGGAAAGGACTGATGGAAATTCAGCTGTCTGCCTGCACAAGGGCTGTGCGTGACTGCACCTGCACCAGGGGTGTGCCTGACACAGCAGTGCAACAGGAGGTATGGGGCAAACCAGAAACAGGAAAGGTACTGGAAACCAATGTAGCCATGATATTTTCTGAAACATCCTTTCCTTCGGATTTTTTCTCCTGAGAAGCCAAGAGGCCTCAGGAACAAAATGTAAGCAATGGTTATCTGCTGCTGTGGAATGCAACAGGTGCATCTGTGATTGGTCTC
>JAWWMS010000120.1:11409103-11484626 GCA_035048045.1 Chlorospingus semifuscus
GCGAGAGAACCGCGGCTCTGCCGGCCCCGCGGCCACTTTTTGCACCTCTGCGAGTTGCCGGGCACCGGCCGCTTTGAAGCCGACGGTGCGGGGGTGGGGGGGGCGAGGGGGGCGGATTTGCTGCTGCAAAGTCTCCCGCAGCCCAATCGCTCCCGCCGCCCGGCGCTGACATCAGCTCCGCCAGCCCTCGCCCCCAAACTCCGCTCCCCCGGGGCTGCCGGCTGTGCCCGGCTCCCGGGAGAGAGCCAGGGAGAATGGCCCCGTAGGGAATAAAAACATCCTGCCGCCTCGTCTTAAGAAGCCGGAGGGGCAGCTCGCAAGAAGGGAGGCTGCAGGGAGGATTTCAAGCCTTTTTTTTTTTTTTTTTGTCTGCTTTAGACCATGTGGACACTGAACACTCCGCTTCCACATACACAGAAATGCCTCTGCTGTCCTCCCCAACCACGCAGTTATTAACTAGTTCACTAATTGCGGTGCTTATTATTCCCAGTGAAAGAATATGAGTTACTGTTGAAGGATCCCTGTGTCAACAAACCTTATGCAAGAGGATAAGTGTAGCGATTCCCCTTGAATCTCCAGTTATTTTTAAGGTACGTGCTCTGTTACATTCACGATCAAGGGCAAAAGCTCTGTGAAAAGAGGAGTGTGTTGTCGCTCAGACTCACACATTAACACTCTGCAGTGCCTCATTTCGGCAACTGTGCAATTAAAGTGTCGGGAGCAGAGGGGCTTTTACAGAGAGGAAAGATGACAACAGCAATCCTCTGAAAAGCTTGACTACAAAGCGTTACATGTTCGTTACAAAAAGCCAGGGTACACAACAGATAAGATACTGCTTTAAGTTACGAGAGACCTACTGCTTCTATTCTCTGTTATCCTTACATATTATCTCATTTAAAAACACGTATCTGGAAACCTTAGGTGGTGACTGGAAAATGGAAGAATATCTAGAAAAATTATGTAAAATAATGAATGTCATCATTAGTGCCTACTGCATTTGCAGTTGGCTGAAGGAGCACAGCAAACCCTTGTTTATCAGAACTCCTTTAAATCTAAAACTTCCTCTTGTTGGAATGTAGGTTACCTGGCTCCTGCTGCTAACCACTTCCACTGCAACCCTCCCAGCTATTAGAAACCCTCTGTGTTTGGCTGGTATATAGGCCTCTGTCTGTAATTTTTGGATAAGGCAGAGCTGCACGTTACAGATTTTCAAATAAAATAAACAAAACCACTTCCATAAAAGTCCCTAAAGGTGCTCACTTAAACCTGGATATGGACAACTCCGGTGTGCCAAGATGATGTCACCCACTGGACCCTGTGTGCTCCACGAAGCAGGTCACATATGGTAAGAAGGCCCTATGTGCCCTCGCTTTCAGCTGTGTGGCTCAGGGGGAACTGCCCTCTCATCTCAACTGCTAAAGAAAGAGAGCCTGAGAATCCAGACCTGCATTGCTTGAATGTCAGATATAGTTCAGGAAGCTCTGCATGAAAGTAGGTTCTTACTTGCCTAGTTTTTACAGGTTACTGGCAGAGTTTTTTACAATATACGCGTCACCCAAACTGCTACATAGCTTAAGTAAACATCTCTTTAAAGTGCTTCTGTCTATTTCAGGGATAAAAACTTGTCTGCAGGGAAACAGAGAGGCAATCAGTATTTTTTATTTTCAGTTTCAGCCTTTAACCTTCTTCCCTTTTTCCTTCTGATTTCTGTTGTTCTGACCACAGCTGACTCTCATCTATTAGTGTGGCAAGAACTTGTAGTTGTATGTGAAATAGTGACTGCTGCAGCAAAACACAACTTCGTGTTCAACTGTACATCAAAGTTCTGACCAGTCTGGTATTTAAGTCACTTAGTTTAGAAGCCAGGTTTAGAAAAGTGTCTTCTGTATTTCAGTACCAATCTGTGTTCTCTCCATCATGGATCTAAAAAGGAAGCCAGATCCAATTAAAAGGAAAATGAGCATCCTGGGACATTAATTCATTTTTAGGAGTGGCTTCAGGCTCAGCTCATTAGATTTTCTGAAGGCTTTATTTCTGATAATATTTTGTTAGCCTACTCTCAAAATTGTTGGAATCTAACATGTTAAGAAGACAGACTGGCGTTGCCAGTCCCTAGAGAAGTCATGCTACCAAGCCAAGGTGAAAAGCCACCAATTCTCAGAAACTGCTATTCAGTGCTAACAGATTCACAAACTGCTTTTAATTTCTAGGCACAGTTCTAAGAAAGTATCAGCCAGGCAACATTAGCAATGACACATCTATACTGGTGGTATAGCTCCCTCCTAAGCTGGTTTCAGGACTGGAGAAGGCATGAAGACAGCTGAAGTCATGCTGCTGAAAAGTTTCCACTTGGCCTCAAGAAAGTGTGAAAGGCAGTCGTATTTTTATACTGTCCAGCTACAAGGTCAGTAAAATTCCTTAAATGTGCTGTGCTTATTCCTCTTGTTCCCCACAATGGAAGGAGTTGGCTTTTCCACCCAGTGAAGTGCCCTATTTCAACAGCCTTTTTTAACTTGAATGCAAGATTTCCAGTCCCACTCGACTGGGTCTGTGTCTCTGCTCAGAAAAACATGTACATGTTTTCAAGCACTTTGGCAAAGTGACAAAAACTCAAACTAGGAAATACAAAACCAGTATCAATGAGGTGGGAAAAAGCTAAATTATAAAATAACACCATCTCTCTCACTAATGTGCTCATGTCTGCCATTAGCCAATGCACTTGACAGTTTTATCATGCCACAGAAGCTATGGTTGTTCCTCAGTGCGCTGGTAATGATTGTTAGTGGTGTTCCATGCTCCTTTTTGTGGAGTAAAGCATCTCAGGATTGTTTCATCTCCATGGGCCAACAGCCTGTGGAGGTTACAATGATTACCTTCAAACTGAAGTAATTCAGGCTGTTCTTTGTTATCAAACTGAAGTAATTCAGATTGTTTTAAACACATAACTTCACACACCTTGATTTACAGCCTGTGAAGAAATGCACATCATACCAATGCACAGTCACCTATCCAGGCCCAGGTGAGTCAGCCAGGTAGGAGAGTTTAGGATGCATATCCTGGTGTAAATGCCTCTTCTCTGTGCTGTCTGGGAGCTGTGACTCCTCTCATGAACCCACTGATCCCAGCCAGCACATCAAAAACCCCTGTCCTGTTCTTGTGAGATAGACAGGTCTCTCTCAGTGCTTGAGGTACCCAAGCAAGAAGTCCAAGCTCTGCAGGATTTGTGACAATTCACTTCACTCAGGTTCTCTCAAAAGAGGAGAGCTGAAGGGCAGTCAAAATAGTTTATTAACTGGGAGACTGATGGTGACTATGAGAGTATGACAGGGAAGAAGTGTGTGAAACTGGATGGCAGGTTGCGCACCTTAATTATGCATTACCATTTAAATTTCCGTGCCTAAGCAATATAGTATAGAGTTAGTAATCATCAGAAAAGGAAAAAAATTAAAATGGATGAAGGGAAAAAGCAGTCCACCCTCATTTCAGCTAAGGACTTCAAATGAGCAACTTTAGGGAAAAAATCGTTGAGAAAGTTCTACAAATCTGAATACTAGGTCCCTGTGTATTATGGGTGGCCAGTACTTTTTCTGTACAAACATATTTAGATGAAATAGAATAAATATGAGATCAACTTTTTTCCTTATCCTTCTGTTTTTTAAAATTTAGAGTAGCTTGATTTTCAGTGACATGATAATACAAAAATTGCAGGTGATACAATTTAAATGCTATATTGAACATACAGAAATGCAAATATGTAAAACGATGTTGAGCCTCTAAGATGTCTCAGGGAATGCCCTGCACAAGTGTTGCAGCATTTGCAGGGGATGCTTCTCTCAGAGCAAAAGAGTCCTGCTGAACAGCACAGCAAGTGGGAGAGGCATGCTCCAGACTCTGCACTTCCCAGAATATGCACAAACCCTTGAAGAAGAGGCCATCTGGTTGCCTTATTGCACAGTTTGCAGCTGCCCTGTCCCTTTCCTGAGGAGCTATGTACACTGCAAGCAGCAGGCCATGGTAGAAATGTTTGCAATTTGCTGCCTGGGAGCAGACACGCCCTGTAGGCTCCTGAGAGGGCACAGGGATGCAGAAGCCACCATCTATTTTTTCCCCTCCTCTCCATCCCGTTTTTGTTTGATTTTGCTTCCTCCTGCCTGTGTAGGTAGAGAAAAAAAGAAAGCCCTTAGAATTTGGAAGATAAAAGATGCTCAAGGGCGTTAAAGCAGGACATGAATGCAATCGTGTGGCTGTGCAGGTGAGACTCCAGAGCCTTCTGCCGCAAAATGCCTGCACTAATCCACTCTTGCCCTACTTACAAGGGGCTGTCAGTGTGGTTATTTGCAGCAAAAAACCACTTTAGCTTTGGGGCCAAACATCACAGGGTGGTGATGAAGCAATGAGGGTAGGGATCCATATTCAGTGTATCAAGTTTGTCAGAAAAATACCTCGCTGCAGACAGGTCCTCCTGTCTGCTTTGCATATTCTTGCACATGGAATATCCCAGGCTGGGTAGCACTGTGGTATTGCATAGCTGGAGGTTAAGGCAGTGCTAAAAGGATTTGCACCCTCACTAAACAGCAACAGAACTGAAGGGATCTGGGATTCTGTGTTCTCTGCTGTGGGAAAGCCACAGCAGCCAAGTTTCATCTCCCACAGGAGAAGCTTCCCCTATCCCCCTCATTTCTCCAAACCCCATATCTGGTCTGATGGGGCTTTAGTGCAACATGCCAATAATAGGTGATGTCCAACTTCCTGATGAGCATGAGGTAAATATTTCAAAGCTCTTTAGAAAATAGTCTCTTTAGTGGGGAAAATACCTAGGTGCCAGACTGCAAATTGTTGTAATTATTAAGCCTGTATATGCCACACAAATCAGCAGCAGTCACTGGAGATAAAACAAAACTTTCTGAAAGATGTTTGTAAGGGCGTACTAGAACATAATTCAGCAGCTCTGACTCTTCAGGGGAGTAGAGGTACAGCTCATCACCAGAAACAGTTTTGATTTTAATGGTGTTTTCTGTGTTTGTAATAAACTAAACCAAAATGTGGAATGAAAATGTCCCAAAAGCAGAGTTGTCTGAAACCTCATTCTGTTATCAGATGTTTTAATCCCAGCCCAGACTGGTCATAGACAGTTTGTTCATATGAGATTAATTTGTTCACAGGCCTTCTGTAAGGCCCCCATTGTACAGTTTTCTTTCTGTGCCAGTATCCCAATCTACTTTCTTCAACCACTTGGAAATACTTCAAGTTGTAACAGATTATTGTTAATTTTTTATTACCAGTAATTTATTATAAATAATTTATTATAATTCTTATTACTATTATTCTTTTGAAATAGTAATTCTCTGATATTGAAATACTGAAAAAGACATTTTTGTCTTCTACATCCTTTGAATAAAACATTTAGGACAAAGGCTGCTGGGGGAAAGCCCCTCATGCTGCAGTGGGGCTGTGCAGAACACCCTGGGACAGAGGAGAGGGACATTTCATCAGCCCCTGGTGTGGCAGGGGTGCAGTGTCACTGGTGGGTCCCCAGCCCACCCAGTGCCTTGGCTGCAAGGAATTCCCAAGAGGTTGAACCACAGCATCCCCCTCATCATGCAGCTGCCTCAGGCTGGGAAATTGGGCCCCTGAGAAGAGAATTGCCCAAAAAGTTCATTTCTCTGTGCTGACAGCTTTTTCATCAGTAAAATACAGATGCAAATACTTATGTCAGGGGATTAAGGAAAGCTGAAATGACCATGGGCTGCTTGCACACAATATACATTTCACCCTAATCTTTTCAGTTTGGAAAACTTCCAAAAATTAAATGATGAATAAATTCTCCCTATAGCAGCCATGTGGATCACAAAGACTTGCAGAATTTTTGATGAAAGGCTACCATCTCCTAAAACGAATGCTGCAAGCCTGTGTCTTGAGAAACCTTAACCAACTTCTCTGGGACTCTAAAAATGTTTTATAGAGTAATCTTGTGGTAGCTGCCTTGTAGAGAATTAAGGCAGTACTGAAAAATGCTGCAGCATAGTTATTGCTATTATTTCAGTAATGTAGTGTGCTACAGCTTAAAGAAGTTATTATGGAAGTATAATTTGACTAAAGTTTACATTTGCAGGCTGACATATGTTTAGTGTTACAGCTCTTTCCTGGAGACCTCCAGCAGCAGTCACTGACCTTGTTACAGACAGTGGCTGAGGATAAGGTGTAATAATAGTCAGTAAAGGAAAAGTTTGTTGAATTGCATTTGCCTCTGGCTAACAGGTTAATCATCTTTCAGATTCATCAAGTTTCCGTGATATCCAATCACTTTACAAAAGGAGTTTCACTGCAATTTTCTGTCTACTTATTTTTAAACATACTTTTCAAAAGGCATTGAGATTTATGTGATATATAATTACTGTAAAGCTGAACACAACAGTTCAGAATGTAAATGCAGAAAAGTGTATGGAAATACAAGAAGGCTGCTGTAGAGGCATATGTTTTCCAACAGCTGGCCAACAGTAGCAACAGACAGCTACAAATTTCTGGTAGTTGTAAGGCCCTACAGCCCCTGCTGAGCAACCTATGACAGACAGCAGAGTAAGGTCATTGAGACAATAAAGAAAATATTATTTTGGAAATAAATAACTTATAAACTCTATAGAGAAGTTCATAAAAATTCTTATTTATCCTTGGATAACCCTCTCATAAACATCTGATACAATGGTTTTCCTGGGGAAGGTTGTTTGCTGTGTGCAGTGTGGCCATTCAGGAGTCACAGAGGATACATACTGCAGGTAGAGAAATGCAAATAACCTGAAGGCTGCTTCGTAGTTTTTAAAAAAACTTTGTTTTCATTTTATTTCCTATATGATAGCAATGTAGAGTGATTTAAATCTAGTTCTAAGTTCTGACTCTGGTTTCTCCTGATGGTTGCACCCAGCAGCTGCTTGGTCCTTTTTCATCCTACAGATGGTTCTAAACCATAATGTGTAACTGGTAAATGCAGATGGATATCCCTTGGTGACTGCTCATGTAGACTTTCCTACTCTACCAGACTATGCTATGGAGTAAGTACAGGGTCTGGATGCTGTTGGTCTGATGCCAGGTCTTAACTCACACAGAAAGGCCTGACCTAAGTACTTAAGTTGGTCAAGATGACAGCAAGCCATATTGCTCCCCAGAATTTTTGTTTCATTGGTTGTCAGTGAACTATTGAGGTAAATACTGTCTTTATCTTGTATCTGGATGCAGCTCCTACAAATATGGATCCCCAACTATTGGGATGTCTAGATGATATTATAATGTGGATAAGGAAATGTCCTGGAGCTATGACTGCCATCACAGAGCTAAATAAATACCCACCAGCACCACTGAAATAACAATAGCAGTTACTGAATTAAAAAATAAACTCCTTCAATTATCACGAGAGAGGGAAAGGTAGAATGCAATGCAGTCAATACTGTTACAGGTTTATCCTCTACCTCCTACATCAATTTCCCCTTAATTTTTTTCTCCTGAACTACAACTGATTTTCCTTCCTTGTCCTCAGATAAGCATCAGGAAAGTAGCAGTGCTGAAGCCTCTATCTGCAGAAAAAAAAACATACCTGGAGGTGCTTGCATGTAGGTCCTCTACAACAACTGAGTTCCTGGGGGGGAATGGTGTCCACAGCTCAGGAAAACATGAGCAGGAGCAGAGACAGATGGCAGATCCAAAACATGCATCAGGAGAAGCAGGCGTATCAAAAAACACAGAGAGAACAGTAATTAACCTGTCTGTGTCCCTTACCCTAGAAGTCCCAAAGAGCCGCCTGATATTGGTTGATTCATATGACCAAAAATTGGGTGATTCATATGACCAAAAGTTTGAAGCCTACCATACAGATGCAAGTCAAAGACATTATTTTAAGATCTTGGGTAAACGTGTTAGAGCCCAATGTGTCCATCTAAGTGGTGAATCCTGAGTCCTTCCATTAGATAAGAAATAGATAAAGTCATTGTACTTAATTACAATTTCCTCCAGAGTGACTTGGTGACTCTGCACTTACCATGTTAATCAGTAGTAGCTATGGAGCCCTTCATATTTGTCTCTGCCCCCTGTCCAAATCCTTCTTCCCTTAGTTTTGCTCACTGAATCTACATTCAGGCATTAATTTCTGTGTATCATACCAGTGAAGATCTGTTTTACAGGATGACAATGACAGGCAGCCACTGAAGCACAAGTGCTGTATCAAATAAAACCTCAGCCAAACTGACAAGAGTTATTTTAAAATAATGAACTTCTCTTTACTGCTGGACAGTTTTGGAATAAAATTTGCAGATGTGAACTCTGCCATGCTTAGTTGTAGGGAGAGATTCAGTGGGAATACAGTTTTAGATCTGTCATTTAACCATAAGACTGGAGACCTAAGCCTGGATTGTTCCCACTTATTCTTTACATTTGAGTCAGTTGAAGACCTAAATGAAGAGTCTTGTCACCCTACACTCCTTGGCACACAACTGGAGATAGACAGGCCTTCAGACAGGAGCATCAACTTTATTTTGGAAACAGCTTTCCTATTTAAATGCAAGCAAAGTGGATAGCTTCGCTGAATGCAGCTATGGCAACGTGGGATTTTACAGTGTATCTCTGAATCTAAAACTAGCCAAAATTGGGAAAAGTAGACTTTCCCTTAAAAAATAGGTAAAATTTTATGGCTGTGACTCTTTTCTTCCTAGATTTTTTTAGTGGGACAAAGGAGAGTAAGATTGAAATGACACCAATATAAAGTACAAAGTATTCTCCTGAATCCTAGGGCTTAAAATATACATTTCCATTTATAGAATCAGTTTAATAAACATCCTTTTCAAATGCTCAATTCCCATTATATCTTATCAAAGGGGAAACAGTTAAAGAAAATTATACCTCAGTGCTTGACTGTTTCTTTTTTTTTTTCCAGAAAGAAGTATTAGGATCATATGTAAGATGCCTTATTTAGAATCTGAAAATTTATTTTATGTTTTTATGTTGACAACCAGAAGCACTGGGTAGGAAAAAAAATAGCAGAACAAAGAGCTCCCTAGAGATATTTCACGTTTGCTGACTTACTACATCATCATAGATGACACTGAATTATTAGTTCAGCAAATACTGAAATAGCACAAGAAAGCTTTCTTGCTCTTTTATCTTCACCATTGTTCTTGGATTTAAACAAGTCGCATAAAAAGTTCTGGAAAAATACTAAAAATATTGGAAAATCATAATTTAGAGTGGTGTTTGTTGCACAGGATGCCTCCTTAATCATACTGAGGTAGAAAGCTGGGAGTGTGGTTTCCTTGAACTCAGAGGACAATTTGGATAGAAAACATGGCCCCTAAGGTCTTTAGGAAGTCTTACAGGATTCTTCCTTTTTCTGTCTTCATCTGTGGAAGTGACTCTGCCCATGCAGAAAGGTGGAAATGGTGCCCTGATTTGTATCAGACTGAACTCTGCTGTTGGCAGAGAAGCCCACGCACACTACAGCACATTTTCCAATCATGTCACAAGTTAGCTATTTTCAGATTCCTTTTAAAAATACAAATATTAGTGACTATCAAAATTCAGGCCACCGTGTTCAGCATGGTCTGTGTGGGGTCTCAAAGCAGAGGTGAGCAGCTTGCCCTGCCTCTGCCACCTGCACTTTGCGGTCCTGCTGACACAGGGATGACTCCTCCTCGCCAGCCCCTGCCTGTGTGGGCTTGTTTGAGTACTGTGGCCTTGACCTCAGCTGTAAATTTTTAAAGTGACACTGTGTTCTTTCCTGCAGGAATGGTGAAAGGTAAATGTCTGGGTGTATTATGATTCTCATGACCTTCCGACTGGGAATAGAAGTACAGAACTTCACCAAAAAATCCAACCATAACAACAGCTCCAGACTCAGCTGTGTGTAGGAAGCTGTAGTTTAGTTTAATCTATTTTGATGCAATAATAAATAAAATTATAATGCTTTGCATTACCATAGATACTGAAAATTTCTGAACTGAGAGTTGTTATTTATTAATGTTGAAAGTTTGAAATCATTAACCCCAAGCTGAGGCATGATTGCCTTTTTTCAGAACTAATTCTCAAAAATTGCTGTGATAATTCTTGTTCTTTAGGAATGGAAACTTGTTTTTTCTCACCCAGAAAACAAAGACAAAATTCTCATTTACAAATATTTTAGTGGGATCAGATTGTTTTCTTGCAAGCTATGACTTTCATATGCACTGGTGTAGTTTCTTTAAAATGCTGTGTGTGACAGCAAGAGAAAAGAAGAAGACAAAAAGAAGAAAATGGATCAGTACATTAAACAATGTCATAAACTGAAAGGAAAGGATAGAGAATGATCAGTAATATATATATTACAATTTAAAATAAGAAAAATTAGGATGGATTTATTTTAAATTCATGGTACAATTTACTGTGCTCATCTCAGACACTCCCTTCCCTTTCTTTTCTTCCCATACCCATTGAAAGATTTAAACACCTTACTTGTAAGTAATAAGCATTGATTCAGCATCCCTCATGAAATGATGCATGATTTTACTCCATCACAGATAATTTCAGAAACATTTTGCTGCCTGCTTTTATCTGCACTCTACTTGCGGAGAGGATTTGAAAAGGTTTGCGTAGTTGCCTGCTCTGCAGTAATGTGAGGATTTTGTTATCCCGCTGAGCTACCACCATTCAGGTAGCTTGGACTCCTTCCTTCTGCAGCCAAAATCTCACAAAACCTCTCCCTGAAACACAAAGGTGCAGAAGAGAAAGGGCAAATGATTCACCAAACCTTTTAGGAGACTATTTATATTCCTCCTGGAACACAATTAGTGCTTTTCTTAGCCCCATCTGATCACCTTGTTGTCTTCTGCTTGTGCAACCACTTAAACAGTTTTAGACAGAGATCTTCAGCTACTTCTGGTATCAGATCCAGTCCTGCCTCCAGCCAAAGACATCAGACCTGTCCTACTGACTTAAACACAAACGGGATTAAGTATTGTATCTCATTAGTCCCAGCTAAATACTGACATCTCAGTCGGGTTTGCAAATCTACAGTCCTGGTCAGAGCACAGCATCCCAATTTCAGGTCAAGTTCACAATTCCCCAGCTGTGGGATGCTCTCTTCTTTGCATGTGCCAGCTGTGATTGCTGGCATACCAGCTTGCATTTGCAGGAGACACCCTCAGACTCACAGACATAGTTGCACCCTCTGATAGTTTCATTCAGTATGACAGGGAAATAGAAAACCTCATGCAGTACAGAGAACACTGACATTCATCTAATCTTTCTTGTTCCCTGTATCTCAGTCTTTCCTCAAGCCTCTGTGCTAAAACACCTGCCCAATAATTGTGAAAATTAATGCCAAACAGTTTGCAGAGGGATTTGGGTGTCCAGTTCCTTGTGGCTATGCCTGAGGCAATCACAGTGACAGAACCCAAGCATGGTGCTTGTTGCAGAGCCAGCACTGTCTCTCTCAGATGCTCGTGCATTGAGCTTCCCATGGGGATGTCCAGATCCTTCCTGGGGCTGCCAGCAGCTGGGTGCAGCTGGCCAGAGCTCTCAGAGAGACCCTGCAGGCTGCTGCCGCCCTCAGAAGGGACATCGTCCCCTGGCAGAGTCCTGGCAAAGTCCCTGCCAGGGGTACCAGCGCCTCTGAGAAGCATCAACGCCTGTAAGGAGCATCAGTGCCTCTCAGGAGCATCGCTGCCCGCAGGAATGTCAGTCACCGTAAGGGTGTCACACATTCCAAGTCGTTCCAAGGGTGCCACACTTCTGCAGGGGTGCCAGCCTTGACAGGAGCAGCGGGCTCTATAAGGGACACTGATCCCTGCGGGTGGAACCAGCCCGTTTGAGGTGCCGGTCCCTAAATGAGCTCTCGGTCCCTGGCAGGGATTTTGGTCCCTGCGGTGTTGGTCCCAGGCAGGGATATCTGTCCCAGGCAGGGATTTCGGTCCTAGGCAGGGATGTCGGTCCCAGGCAGGGATGTCTGTCTCAGGCAGGGATATGGATCCCTGCGATGTCAGTCCCAGGCAGGGATGTTGGTCCCTGGCAGGGATATGGGTCCCAGGCAGGGATATCGGTCCCTGGCAGGGATGTCGGTCCCAGGCAGGGATATGGGTCCCTAGCAGGGATGTCTGTCCCAGGCAGGGATGTCGGTCCCTGGCAGGGATGTCGGTCCCTGCAGTGTCGGTCCCAGGCAGGGATGTCGGTCCCTGGCAGGGATGTCGGTCCCAGGCAGGGATGTCTGTCCCTGCGGTGTCGGTCCCAGGCACGGTGCCGGTGTGGCTGAGGACAATCCCGAGTGATCCATGCAAACTGCAACCCCGGTGCAATCAATAGATGTGACAAGCAGCCGGCAGCCGGAGACATAATGAAGGTGTGAGTGTGTAAGCGGCGGACAGATAACAATGCTGTAGGAAATTATAGGGCAGCGCTGTATTGAATAAGTGCAGTGCGAAATGAGCTGCGGCTCGCAGGTCATGCTTCCCCGCTGCTGGAGTGTCTCCTGCTCTTGTCCTTTGTAATTGTAAGTGGCAGCAGTGGCGGCTGAATGCGAGGAGGGCACGTATCCAGCCCTCATTTGTTCTGCATTACAATGCAGCCCTCGCCGCCAGCAGCTGATCCCCAGTGTCAGTGCCCACCTCCCAAGTGGACCAAGAAAACAGTGAAAACTCAATTTACTTGAGAATGAGGAAGGCTGTCGTTAAAACAAGGCTGTTCTTGGAACCACGCGGAAGAGGGAGAGTGTCCTGTAGGAAATAGGGTGAAACTTCTCTGTTGTCTTTAAAAAAAGTGTGTTGGTTTTGCCTCAAAGAAACACAGAAGCAAAAAGCCTTTTCTTTCAGGAAACAAAACATTGTACATAAAAAGTAGAAAATCCTCTAATTTTCTTATTTTCACGTTAAAAAATACCTATAATGTATAATTTTTTTTTTAACTTGGAAGAAAGCTTTTGACCACATAGAGTCTTAATACAGACAGTTCTCCAGATACTACTATTCCTCTTACCTTCTTATTAATATTCAAGGGGAGAAGAATGTCTAAAAAGTGTTCATTGATTTTTAATTTCATTTCCAAATCCAATATGAAGTCCTTCTCTGCGTTTTGTTCTGACATTTGGATCAAATCAGCAGTTGTTTTCTGAAACCTCAGGTCTTCAAGACTCTTGGCTCAGAATCCCATTTAAAGGTTTACAGATTAAGTTTAACATTTGAACCTAATCAAAGACAAGGAGGTAACTCAAAGTGCTCTGCTCAGTTCACTGGTATTTCACCATCACTGATCGATACTTTCAGCTATTTATGAACACTCCATACTTCCCTTCCCCCCTCTTCATAATACCAGGCAATTTTATTTATGTTTTTCTTCACCTTAGCCCTAAAATGTACATTTTTATGGTTGAAGAAAAAGCTATACTTAACACAACACTTGCTCAATGTATTTATTAATACACTGCAAATGTAGATCAGTATTTATTCTGTAACCTTGTCTTTAATCACTCAGTATGGATGCTTGCTTACACTGTTATACAGAATCAGTTTGGTTCTTGTAAATGAACCTATCTGCAAATGAAACTAAGGCAAAAAATTCAAGTTCTTGTTTTTTTGGTTTTTTTTTGTTATTTTTCCCTCCCCAATAGAGTGAACAAACCCTGTCTTTTTTTCTTCTGGTTTATTTAGGCCAGACAGCTTCCAGGTGAATCAGGGTGGGTGTATTTCCCAAATTTCACAGTGGGGTTTGCATCCTCAAATAGTGAGCAAAATGCCACTAAAATCTCAGTTTTGACAGGTGATCACACTTCCTGACACAGGAAGGTGCTGCAGGAGTTAAGCTTGCAAGGTATGGTGGATTTAGTGTCTGTGGAATCTTTTATTTTTCCATTGTTTCCCTTGATTATGTAGGAGAATTCTTGCAGGACACAAATGGATTGCCCATCTTCTGCAGAGGCAGCACTGAAAAAGACACACAGCAGCCTCTGACACCGCAGCACTGGGTGGAAAGGAAAGAAATTTTGGGAGCTCAGAGTGGCAGCATGCTTCACACAAAGGGGCACGTGGGACATGACCTCCACTGGGAACAATATCCAGGGCCTGCCACAGTTAATCCTGGGCTTTGTTATCTCTCCTTCACATCACTGTGCTTCCTGGTTAGCCCTGCACTGCTGCTGCTCTGCAGAAGTGTGTAAAGAGAGATGCTATCATCTGCTATCTGCCCAAGCCAGAAACAGGCAATACCAGAAAAGCCTGTCTTGTCCAATTTCCAGTTCAGCTTTGCAGACTCAAGAAGTGCAGATAGTTTGGACACACTTTAGATAAGGACCTGAATATCTGGGGTTTTCCTGAGCGTTGAATGCCATGCTTCATACAGTTTACTAAATTGTGTCACTAAATTTTTACCTTTCCTGGTAATAGACTTTTTTTTGCTTCCACCTACCTTCCAGCAGTAGTGCTGCTAAATGGACAAATATATATGTACAACCATCAGAGTACACTCTCTAGTAGTAATAGTAATAAAATGTGCATATTTGCTCAGTGCACTTGGGCTCTGGAGAAGTAAATGTGTGAAGCCAAGAGCAAGCTGCTTGCCCCATGCCTGCAGTGAGAGTTCACTTTTAAATGTATGATGAAAAAACAGACCTTGCCTTCCTGTCTTTGTAGAAAAATCCCGTGTACGTGTGTAGTACAAATGCACTTAGATGCAAAGATGAAAGTGGGTATTTTGCTTCTTTCACACACAGGCACAAAGGGAACCCTGTACCTTTGCAGAGCTGTAATTGCCAGGTGCCTCTTTTAGACGCAGGATAGATAGCTGGTTTGGCATTGGGATAATCTTTTGGAAATGTAGGAAGGAGTAAAAAAGGACTGATTACAGATTGCTTTGCTCCATAAACCTCTCTCCCACACTGTCTGAAAATAAATGTTCATGCTCATTGTTATGTCTTTCCACACAACATATTTAACCAAAGGTCAAGAGGTAGGCATTTTTTTTCTCCAGGGACATTCAGATTTTCAGCTTGTTTTCCCCTTACTTGCCTTTCTCACTGCTTTCTCCCTTACTTACCAATTCTGGCTCCCTCCAATGTGCTTCTGCTGAAATATACCTCACTTCTCCTTTTGTGCATCAAGTGAAATCAAATTGCTTAGAGATAACTCTGTTTGCACCCCAACTGACTTGTGAAAAATGTACTGGTGATTGTTCCTGTTTGAATCAGGAATCTCTGAAACACAAATTCCTTAGGAATTGTGGAGGCCAGTCTTCTGCTGCCTTTCTGTCCCATGAGTTGTAGGTCAGTGTTTAATTTCTGGACAACATAATTACTATTCAAAATTGCTAACATGTTTCACGATAATTTTTAAAATTCACATCCAGGGATCACCTGACCAAGACTAAGAGTGGACAATCTCATCATTAAAGTGTTTTACCTGTCCTAGCTTTGAAACCAAGCACATTACTGACAGCACACTGAAGGCATGGGAGGTTTGTTGCAAGGTAGAGTTAGGTGAGCTCAGATTTGGGCAAGGGAGGAAATGAAGGACACAGACATCTGAACTCCAGCAAGCATTTTTCAGTAAGTATTGCAAAGACCTTTTGTCTCCATCACATGTTGCAGTTGGATGATTATCTCCTTTGTTACCTTGCTGTAGAACCACTTCTGTATCAGCAGACAGAGCCTCAGTCACTGCAAACAGATCTGAAGTGATGCCTGCCACACAGGCTCGGCACAGTCTGTGCTTGACTCCACTAGCATGTGCAATGTCACCAGTATGGCAGCATAGTTTCTGTGTGAATAAGCATAAGACAAATGCTTCTCAAAAGATGAAAGTGGTTGTTTTCCACCTTGTTTCCCTTGTTCTCACATTTGCTGCCCTGAAGAAGTGCATGCCTTTACTGTGTAACAGTGAACTCTTGGGACCAGCAGCGTTCCAGCACAGAGAAAATTCTGAAATGCACTGCAGAAAAATCTTGCAAAGGCTGGGATTCCTGTAATTCAAGCACATTCTGCTTTTATATTTTTCATGGAGATCACAGTAAATGTTGAAGTGTCAAATTATGGTCTTGTGAAATAGCTGTTTTCTAACAGACGGCTTCTTGATCGAAAAATGGTGCTTTTCATGCCCCAATCTTTATCAACCTGAGCCGACAGCATATTCAAAATAGTGTATTCAGCATTAAGCAACAGAAGTGGGAAGAAAAGATTTGTGTGGTTCATGTTTTGTATGGGTAAAGACTAGGGAGTACACTTAAAGTAATCTCAAGGAGAATTTGTTTGTTGCTTTTTATTTCAACATTAGACAGTTTTATGTGCACAGTCTAGAAATATACCAAAAGGAATAATGTTATTAAATTGAATTATGAGAAATATTTCCTTTCTTTTCATATGCCAGTTCTTCTTTCAGGTCTGGAAGTCTGATTTCCCCCTCAGATATGGAGTACTGCCTCGTGCCATAAATGTCTCTTTCTCTTAAGCCTTTTCGATCAAAACACTCAGAGATGACAGACAAAAGACTCAGGCTCTAGGACCGAAGCAAAATTTTAACTAACAACTGCTTACAATGTGAGGAGCTTAGACATTGTAGCTGCTGACCTTGCCACCAGCTTTCCATGGTGCCAAAGAGGAGCATCTACCACACATTTTATTTCCATGTCAGATTATATCCTTGCTTTGTACAAATCACATGCTGACACAAAATGTCTATGAGTCAGTCTTTTCCTTCATGTATTACTCATGTAAGATCTGCAACAAAATCCTCTATTTTTTGCACACAGCAAAGCCTTCTTAGATTCATCACACTGCAAATTGGAAGGAAGAATTATGGCATTTCTCTTTAGAAGAATAAAAACTTTTGACATTTAAATAGTATATTTACCAAAGCTCTTTGAGCTATACTGTCATCTATTTTCTGTCTATTAAAAAATGTTACAGTGTAAAAACTGTTTTTATCTCTGTCTCCACAAAAGCTTGGCAAAAATTGATTCTATTTAACATTTTATCAACTGAACTAGAGAAGAGATATTACCTCTTTGAGCATCAGCCAAAGGTCTTGTAGCTAATGCTGACCTCTGTCAAATCTAGCACATTGTATAGGAAGGATTGACAATTATTGTTCTATTGTATTTTGCAAGACACCAAGGGTCAGAGCAATGGAATTGTTACATTGCAGCAGAACAATAATTCAAAGCTTGTTTGCCTGTGCTGGGGAAAGCTACTAAGGTCAAAAATCATCGTTGCATTAGTGTAAAGACAAAATGCTAAGAAATTTGTAAATAGGTTTGCAATTTTCCCAATTATTTTAACTGTTTGCAGGGATTTCCTTTGTGCTTGACAAGTATTCCAAATCAACTCACTGTCCCCCTATGACAGCATGATTATTCTTTTTAGAAAATGATAAATCAGCCTTTTAATCACAAGTATTCAGATTGCATTGAAGCTTAATTTAGCCTGCTGGAAAGAAGAGCTGAACACCCAAATAGAAAGGGAAATGCTTTGGAGCATGTATACAGCAATGAGATAATATTTACAAATTCATAGAAGGCACTTTGAGTGAACTTGTTTAAGTTTAAAGGGTATGTAAAATAAAAACTGTTCCAAGAACTCTTGGTCTGTCTGTGAAAGCCTTGATTGCATCTCCCTGTGGTGCACGGCGTTTTTTTACACTGCTAATTTCTATTGACAGCATTCTGCTTAGTTGAAAGAGCATCAACTTATATTTTTGGCATTGAAAGTACTGAGTCTGATGTCTTCTTATCTTTTATGAATGCATCTATGGTTCATTGCAAATAGACTATAAAAAGAAAAGTATAACTGAGTGCCTCTATATAATCAACAGAAATGACAAACCCATTCCCATTGATGTTGAAGCCAGTAAGGGCTTAATGCAAAACTTTAATACGAACAAGATTCGATCTAATACTGAATATAGCTACAGTTCATATATATGAATGAATATGTATTCATCATACAGGGGAAAATATGACGAATATCAATGAGCTTGTCTAGGTCATCTCTTTTGCCTACTGCAGGATCATTTTCTGGGGTTGTGTTTGCAGCATTTTGGCTCAATCAGCCTGTGTTTGTCAGCAACATCAGTCTGCTGCAAAACTAGCAAATACTGTATTGAACTATCTAAACAGGAGTACCATCTACTGGGCTCAGAAAGCAATCCTTCTGCCCTGCTCAGCACTGCTAAGTCCTCAGGTAGTGTGTATGATTCTGTGCACTGCACCTTTGGAAAACTGTGGACCAAAGGCAATAAAAAAAGCTATCTAATTGAAGAGTGAGTTGTAGGAAATGCCTGAAAAAAATGGATGGTTTTTATGAGGGAAGACATGGAATGGAGCTGTAGGCTAGAATGGGAATGGCCTCAACAACTGCTGCCAGATCGTAAAGTCAGGTGCCATTCAGGACAAGAATAGACATTGGTGAGTGCATTAAGGACTATCAAGAATTTGGCTAACTGTCAGAAATTTAGTCAGACCATTTCATTGTTGTTTTCATGCTGTGGACATTCATTCATCTGTAATGAAGAGAACTCACAAGGCAAATTGAGAGTCAGAATCTAGTTTTGTTGCCACAGAATCCACTACAAATCATGACCCATTTTCACTAGGCACTGCCATTATCTTCTGAAAAAGAGCACCCAGTATGAATGGACTAATCTCTACATTAATGAATGAAATCACACAGATATCTGGGCTGGCTATTGAGAGGAACAAATCAGCAGTGGATATTTTCTTTCTTTGTAAAACAGGTGCTATGGCAGGCAGCCCCCTGCACATACTCCAAGGAAGGCAAGAATCTACTACAGGAGCAAGAGGTCAGCAGTGTTCAGCAACAGACCATATGAAGTGAAATAAATCATGATTTTAAGGATTTAAAAAGAGGAGGAATTAATGAAAGGGAAAAAATCATCTAACCCAAACCCCACTCTTAGAACAGGATGACTTTTCATAAAATTCCAAGACCTCCAACTCACTGCAGCAGGACTTGGTGTACCTCTCATTATTTGATCCCTCTTCTTGTACAAACAGGAGTGCTGCAAAGAGATGACAAAAGTTACAGTTCAGTATAAAAGCATTGGTTTTTTTCCCTGCAGGTGACAGTATGGAAGGAAGGCGAGGCACAAGCTGACCATGTAGATTTTGCCTCATTCTCATTTCCTCTGGTCTGCATAAGCCAAATATTCCCTGGACAATGTATTGCTTATGTGTAGGAGTTACTCAACCTGCTGAGAGTGGATTTGAGTCTTCAAATCAGCCACTAAAAGGTATTTGTAGCTATAGTTCTCCTGCCCAAGGAATATATGTGAAAACACTTTAATAAAATTATTTTCCATTAAAATAAATCACAAAAATCTGTGTACCATACAGTACATTATGGCAAAACTGTTCAAGAAGAGAAAAATCTTTATCAGAGCTTTATTTGTCTTCTGAGTTAAACAAACCAATAAGCCAAGGTTGAGGAGGATTTGGGTAAGCCATCTCTATGCATATGTCTTGCAGGTGATCTCTTTCTGTGTCAATTATGGCACTCATAGCTTGTCAAAGAGACATTGCTTTGGTCAGTTCTTCAAATCATCTCCTGTTATGTGAAGGAAAATATTTCCTCTAAGCTCCCTCTAATTGTCACTGAAGAAAAAAGTTGCAATGAGATTGACTGAGGAAGGACCTTGAACTAACAGAAATAGTTTGTGTGATGAGAGCAATGCAGTTGTGGCTGTGACAGAAATCAAACTCCCAAGTTTGAGTGAGCCTTGGGTGGGATTCACTCCACACCAAATCTGGCCCTGTGGTTGTTGCAATGTCCCAGTGTTGTGCTGCAGGGTGGACTTGCCATAAGGCTCACAGAATCAGGCAGAGGAGCAGGAACACCAGCCTTGACCCAGAATCCAGTGAAATGTCCTTCAAATCCTTGATTCTAAAGGTTCAGTTTGGATTTAATTCTAGTATGCTCTTGGAGGAGGCAACGCTTAAAGGATGGTCAGTGTCCAGAGCAGATGGGAGCTGTCACCCTCTCTAGTGATGACCTAGATGGGACTATCTAATGTTACTACTTAAAATCCTCAAAATCATTGAGTTTGTCATTGAAATGACATAAAATTAAGCAAATTAAAGCCTAGAAGCCTGAAAAAAACCCCTTAATTATTGCTTTTGGTTTTCTTTTCATCAAAACAATTGATGAAAACGCCATACCTATGACTCTGGGCTTCTCCTGAATTAATTTACTTGGGGTATCTCTGATAATATGAAGAAAGCATTTTCTAAATTTTTGCAGAAAACTACTTTCTCTTTCATGTGCAGGTTCAAAATCATGATTGCTTTGTGATATCAATACATTTTAATTAAGATTAATTTATCAGTCACATGCTAATAGAGATGGGGAGGATTATTCTTTCTTTTTTACAGCTTACCATTTAGAAAATTGGAATGTTTGTTGATGAACTAATAGAATGTGTGACGAAATGGTTCTAGTGTTAAGCTGTTAAACATTGACCAACAAATTAATGTTATAAAATATGTACAAAGTACAGTGTGATTTGTGCTTATTGAACCATTTATGTCCTTGCCAGATAAGTTGTCAGTAAATATTTTATCAGATACACGTGTTTAAATTAATGCAATTAAAGTGAAAAGCAGTTCATCAAAGCATTGTTACATCTGAGTAGAAAACAAAACCAACAGTAATTACCATTTTTAGATATTGTATGCAGTATATGACATTACACCAAATAGAATCCAAATCAGAAAAAAAAATTGTGTGCGGGGGTTTCTTAGGCAAGTGAATAAAAACAAAAGCCTTATTAATTAAAGCTAGCCTGGCAAAATTCCTGCTACATAATGGTTTCATATATTTCACTTTTTTCCATGTACTTCTCTCATCTTGCCTGTTTATAAGGTCTTTGGGGCAGAAAACTTTTATTTTGGGCCCATGAATGCCACTGAAAAACTTGTAGTCAGTATCAATTACATTTTTCCTTGTCAGCCACCTAATATATGGGTTTAGCTGGTTATTCCCAGTATTTCTCACTTCCCATTAAATGCCAGGAGTCTCAACTCAAGAGTACAGATTTTCCTCTAAAGCAGCATCCCAGTTAACAAGTCCTGCATGCTGCAGGTGTGTGCAGAAAATATGTGCAGCAAAAAATGTCTGAGGTAGCACATGGGAACTGGACTTCATCCTTCACGCCTGTTGATACATTAAAAACTTAAAAAAACTTGGAAAAAAGTCAAGCTAGCCACCAACCTGGCACTCTAGAACAGCCAGGGTGAACTGTGATCCTCCATCCAAGCCAGCCACACCCTGAGCAGCAATTCTCTTGTTTTCCCACTACCCTCACGTGGAGACAAGTGGGGCTTTCCATGGTCTGGGATGGATGGGCTTTTGGCCCACACCACATCAATTCTTCTGGCTGCCTGCTTGTCCCAGGTGGGGAGGTCCCAGTTTCCAGAGGAGTTCAATGAAATAGGAATCCAGGGAGAGATTTTAATTCGTGCTTTTGGATCCGTGATGAGATGCCTTAGCTACTGTGCCCTATTCAAAAGATACTTACGGAATAAATCTGAATAATGAGTGAATGAAAGAGACTGTTATCTGGTCTGCACGCACAAAGAGGCTAAGTTTGTCAAATTAATTATTCACTGTGAATTATTCACTTAGCTCCAACAACCTCTTCATAATCCATCTTCTTCTGTCCTTTCCAAGTGCTGTCAACATGGTCTATGCCTAGTTCACATTTTAACCTCATTCTTTGAGTTTTGTATGATGTAGATTTCTAACACAGACTCACAATAGCACTGGGGAAAGAGAATATTATTTTATTTAATATTATTTTTAAAATTTAAAATTTTATTTGCTCAACAACAAACCAACCAACAAACAAGCCCTAAGTACCAATAGCTGTGAAAAAGTGGAAAGCACAGTGGACAGTCTCTCAAACATGTGGGCATGTGCTTTCCAAGGAGCAGCCTTGACAAGATCAGTGGGAGTAGGGATGGTGTCAGAGTTAAACAGATGTTTATAAAATGAGAAGCCAAAACATCTCATGGATTAAAACCTGAAAGCACTTACAGAGTTCTAGTTGAAACAGAGCATTAATAAAGGTGAGTATTTTGTAGTTAAAGCTTTAGTTTCACTATGCTCATTCTTATTTCATATCAGGGCCATTTAACAGTTTTGCTTTACTAAATCTTAACAGGTTAACTGATTTAAAATATTCAGATTTTGCTCCTGCTGGTAGCGCTGAGCAATATCTTAAAACTCTGTTTTGCAGAGGAAGGATGACACAGTCAAAATTTTTTTGCAATGCCCTAATGTAACATATGAAAATTGGAGAATGTGGCCTATAAGAACTGAACTCAACTGATAGGTCAGAAGCCCTGCTGCAGTTCACCTAGTTTGGAGAATGTGTGAATCCCAGAAAACAAAATATTTTTAAGATTAAGGGTACAAATGTAGGCTTTATTTTTATCAGGCGTGTTTAAAGAGATATTTAAAGCTAATACTTCACTTTCTTTATGGCATACTTTGTTTCATGCTAAGCAGAATCCAAAAAGGCCCTATTAATGAAGATGGTTTAATGCCTGTGCATTATTATAATGCACTCCTTTGTTCTACACTTTCTCTGTGTGTCATAGACTAAGTCATTAATCAATGGGTGCTGAAAAATAATTGTCTAGTTCTTAACAATCTTCTATTGTTGAAACATTTGGAATTTTAAGATAAAGATGTACTGGCTGCTCTGAAAAAAAATGTGGTTTAAGATTACCCTTCATGGAAGTATGGGCTTATTGTTAGAAATGCAAAGCAGATGACCTGGTTTTAATGTGTTTCAGTGCACTGTTGTTCAATTGCCTATTCAAATTGTGCTCGAAAAGTAGACTTCATTAATGTCACAAAATAATGATTTTGTGTGTTATTTTATTGTACTGGCACATTAATTAAATGGAGAAGCATCATAGAATTACACAGGGTTTAAAAATAGAAGTATGAAATCTTTTTGGTAATAATAATAATAATGATAACTCATAGTCCATTTAATGCAATTTAAGAATTATATTCTTTTGTACTTCTAACCTTGATGCCAGATATGCATAAAAGGCACATACAGATTACAAATCACCTGGGAGTATGTATCTATAACAATCTATTTCAGTGACTCACCTAGGAGATCTGCCTGACAAACTTCATATAGGCTGGGATATTTTGTGGAAAATCTTCTAAATCTTCTAAATCTTCAGTTTCTCAAACAACACAGAACAGTTCTTTTTCTTCTGAGAGGAATACTGCAGAGATGGACATCAGCTAACTTCTACCAGCTGTTCCAGCTCTGCTAGCACACTGGTTGGGTTGGGAAGGCCACAGAAGTTGCCTGGAACAGCACAACATCTGAATGGCCTGTTGTCTAACTTAGGCTGTTTTAATGACTCCCAAAATCTAAATAAAAGCAGGAACTGCTCTTGAATCTCAGCTCTTCCCAGGAAACCCAGTGACAGGTACAGCTCTTCTAGATGCTGGGACACACAAATAAATCATGAAGGGGAAAAAAGTAGAGACCTAGGAGTTTGTGCAAGGTGATGTTTCTCATGTACACAACATCATGTGATAGTGATTAATCCTTGGGGAAAATAGGTGTTGTAAAAGTCCCCATCCAAGAGGAGAGCCTAGAATGAGAACAGAGGGCTTGAGCACACAAAGCCAAGGAGGCAACAGAGGTCTGCAGGGTGTCAACACAAGAGGTCAATCCTTGATCAGTGTAGGAGCTGTAGTTTTAGGGAATAACTGAGGAAGTAAAACATTGCGTTTATGGCAAGAAGGCAAAGGAACAAACAGAAACACACAGAAGACATTAACAGCTTCCTTAAAGATAGGATGAAAAGAGAAGAATGGGAAGGTTTACTCCTACACCACTTCACGGGGTTAACCCCACAGATTATGCACAGTAATATCTCCTTCATTGCCTTTTGATTTACCACTCACCATTGCAAGCTCAGCAGTTATATGTAAACTATTATCCCTTATTGGATAACTTTGCTAAACAGATGAGAATTTCCAAGACCAGTGCATGTGTGTGTTTTCTCTCCCAGCCTTCCCACACATTAGGGTGAGAGGCAGTGCAACACCAGGTCAGAGAAAATCAGGGTGGAACTGTCCTGTGCTACTTCAACAGCCAGTCCACACACCCATGCTAGAGAGATGTCTTGTATAATTCAAATTGATGAAGGTCTGACAGTTTTGGCCTAAGGTGTTGTAGCCAGCTCATATACCAACTTATTAACAGGGAACCTAAGGGCTGCAGGCATGATTTTAGTTATTATTAACTACCTTCCTCAGTATGACAACCACTGTGGGAGATTATTGAGTTAGAAATGGCATGTGAAAAGAAACAACAGGAACCAAAGTAGGTGGAGGAAATACACAGGATATTAACAGTAATTTTAAAAATACTCTCAGCTTGGTGATAGTTATTTCAGAGGGTGGGTAGATTATTTAATCTTATAATATTTTTGCTTTTTGGCTCCTGGTTTTTTTTATTCAATTAGAATTTTGAGGTGATATATTAGTCCTTTTCAAGTAAGTGATGAATGACCTCGATATCAAGAGAAACAGACAAAACTACACTAAATTTCCCCACTTCTTTTATTCATACTGAATACACCTTTACTAAAATCCTGAAGCCAGTGACTCCAAAGACTATTGCAAAATTTAAAGAACAATGAACTTCAAATTACATACACATGAAAAAAAGAGCAGAGGGTTTTGTCAACATTCTCAAATATTTACTGCTTTTCTTCTTCCTGCTAGCTGTTTATTTTCCCCTGATTAAATACTGAGCTCCTTGGGACAAGCAAAATGCTTATTTCAATGCCTGGAAATCACATATCACATTGTGCAGGTTAAGGAGAATAAATACTAAAGCCCATTATGGGAAGATGAGTCCTGCCATTGCACTTTGTCTTCCTGTTTTAGCTACTTGAGGAATGTGTGTTCTTTATTTTCATCTTCTGCATTTGCTTATATAATTGCTGGAGAACTCAGCCATATGCATGTCCACACCAAGGACCAAACATGCAATAAAGTCAATAAGCTCATTTTCTAGTGTAATGGCAACAATGAAGTGAATTCTGTGCCTAGTAAAAAAGGAGGAAGGCAGGGAGCTGCCAACTTAAATGTACTCCTCCTCTTTAGCACCTTGAACTCTTGGGAAAAGGTCTTTCTCTGTGCCATAAATCATTGAAAGATGAAGAATAATTGTCTAGTCCTTAATCATCATCTATTGTTGAAACATTTGGAATTTTAAGATAAAGATGTACAGTTTGCACTGAAAAAACGTTGTTTAAGATTATCCTTTCTGAAAATGTGAGCTTATTGTTATAAATGCAAAGCAGATGACCTAATGTTAATGTATTTTAGTGCTATTTTAGTACAGCCTATTCAAACTGTGCTAGAAAATAGACTTCATTAATGTCACAAAATAATGATTTTGTGCATTATTTTATTAAACTTAAACATTAATTAAATTTAAAAATACTCTGGATCTATAAAACATTTGAAAACAGAATTCTACCACATTGCTGTAAGTGTAGAAGGGAACAGTTCTGAGGCTGTTGAAAGCTCATTCTCTTTTTACTTTTTCCTACTGTGTGCCTAAACAAAAAGAATATGCTGCAAGTGGTTACAGCCCAGCTAGAGATACACAGGTCTGTGCAAATCTAGTTATGGTAAGGCAAAGGGAATTGCTTACGAGAGTTCAGTTTTATTTTTCCTTCAACTTCAGTAGCATGACAGAACTTGAAACACAGAATTGCAACACAAGCTATTGATGCCAGAGAAAACTCTACTTCCAAACTAGTCAAGACTATTTATGAAATAATAATGTGTTATATAACAGAAATATCTCCTCTTTCAAGAAAGCCTTAATGGGTTACTGCAAAAATATAAAGAAACGGCACCCTGCTTTGCAGAATAAATGACCTTGATAACAGAATCTCTGGCAATAATAGTCATGATAAGGCAAAGCTTAGGTAAAGGAAACATTTCCTCTATCCTCCAAGTGTATTATCTGCATTTATATATTGCATTTATACCACCCACATTGTGTAGGGTACAGTAATTCTACATCTAGCTCTGGTATGAAGAACAACTAGTTAAAACAAAATGGGTACCTGATGGAGGGGCTTCTGGTAACAGAAAAAAATTGTCTGCAAAGCCTATAACCAGTCATACATAATTCTTGACCTGCTCCTATTGCAGAGGGGGAAAAAAACCCCTACAGCTTTAATATGATAAAAACTGCAACTATGAGAATGTAGAGCTCATTAATCAATCTGCACTAGCCCTTAGGGCTGGTGGTAGGGAACAGGAAAGAAAAGTTGACTGTTGGGAAAGAAAATACTAACTCTCAGTCTCACTTATCTGCAATATAATGCATATATATATATATGAAAATTTGGGGAATTCAAATGCATCCCTGTGGTCTTGTAAGGAATATGACCTAGTGGGACAGAGATGCAAATTCTAGAGGAGTAGGCCTTTAGTGTCTTCAGTTTTAGTCTATTTTGTCTCACAAAATGTTGTGGAAACAGAGTGGGCATTGTTCACCTAATTAGCTTAATTTAAATAGGATTTGTTCAAGTTTTATTTGTCATCTTGGGTCAAAAACAAATTAGAGAGGTTGCAATTATGTGTGGCTATTTTCTACACTATACTGGGGGAGGAAACAGTGGTGTTTCTCCAGTAGCTCTCTAAAACCGTTGAGCAGTGGCACAGCCACTGTAGGTAAGGTAAGGTAATTTTAGACTTAAGCTCTTGACAAAGTAGGTCTCTTTCCTGCTGCCAGTGAGAGTGCCAAATTATATACAACCTTCCTCTTTCTGTGTGCTGCATATGCAAGGAAATGAAAGAGATAGACACATGTAAAATCAAGCCTATGTCCACACAGTTGCTGTCTTCTCAATATAAAATAATTCCCAGATTTCCTCTTAAAATTCTTTGGGGCTTACTTGATGTCATAACAAGTAAAACCAATATTTTGCGTGTGTTTTCCTCCCACGTACAATATCACCAGTTTTAGATCTACCAGGTAGATATACGTGTGATAATGTTTTTCCACTGTTCCATTCATATTCAAATTAATTTAGTAAGAATGAGGATTTTTTGCTATATTTGTAATTTTAAGCATCGTAACTGGCCAATAACATTTGGGTGATATTCTGTTTAAATTTAACCATTATTCCTGTTGCAAGCACCATTCCTGACCCTAACATCATACAATATTATGTGCTCAGCAAATTGTACCAATTGTATTTTTTAGCACGTAAGCTTATCAGGAAAAGTCAGAAAGAGAAAAATTCACAGTTCTTTGGAAAAGAATTTAAATGAATAAAACAAAGATATTATTAGCAAGTCTAAACTCCAATAAAGTTATAGAAGCAGCAGAAACCAGAGCTGTGCTTAGTCCTTTAAATGGTGTCTTATTAAAAGAATGAGCTGGTGAAAGAACTAGAGCACACATCTTATGAGGAGCAGCTGAGGGAGCTGGAGGTGTTTAGCCTGGAGAAAAGGAGGCTCAGGTGGGACTTTATCCCTCTCTACAGGAGAGGAAGGAGGTTGGAGCCAGGAGGGGCTCAGCTTTTTCTCCCAAGGAACAAGCCACAGGACAAGAGTTGCACCAGGAGGGTTAGACTGGACATCACGAAAGATTTATTCACTGAAAGGGTGGTCAGATATTGGAACATGATGCAGGCCAATGGTGGAGTCAACATCCCTAGAAGGGTTCAAAAACCATGTAGATGTGGCACCTGGGGACCTGTTTTAGTGGTGGACTTAGTGCTGGGTTAGTGTTTGTACTCAATGTTAGATGTCTTTTCCAACCTAAATAATTCTCTGTTTCTGTGTGTATCACTCAGAAGCATAAAGTTGTCATGCACAGGGGGAAACTGAAGCTGCTGACATTCATAATGTTAAAGAAACAAAATCTTTCTCCCCTGCAAGGGGTGCCTGCCTCAGCACTACCTTACATAAACAACTGCCTGATACAGAGCACTGGCTGAGTAGAGAGTGGAAAAGTAAGTGCCACACATATTTTTCTAATATTTTCTCATTCTGAGGAAAAGAATCAAAATATTGCTATGGATTGTCTTATTTGAGAAAGGCCCTCGTGCAAAGATATTTTATGATGGTATGTGAGGCTTTGATGCTTACTAAAATGGGAAGAGTCAACAAGTTCTGAGTTCAACCATCCTCCAAGTTCTTGAGTTGATCCTGAATGGACAGAACAGCAAACCAGGATCTTGTTTCATTACTGTGGGGTGTAATCCCAAAACAGGGATAAACTGATTCTGTTAGCACCTAGTACTCACTTTGCAATTGTCCCTGTCAGCTGTAACTTACTGGGAAGGATAAGCCCCTTGGAAAAAATGGTGAAGATGGATAAAATTGCAGATTGAGCATGTGGAAATTGGAGAAATGGAGGCCATATGACTGAAGTTCACAACTACAGGACTTGGAAGTGTAACACAGTTAGCATGTGACTGTCAAAGCTTATGTGAGATCATACCTAACCCCAATTTAGTTCAAGTACTGAATGTGCACAACTGACAGCAGAATGCTCAGGGCAGACTGAGCAGCACAGAACTTCCAGAACAGTCTTCTGCCAAGGAGGAGGAAAGGATCTGCCTGGATGATTTTTCACATGGATTCATTTGTAATGCTCCTTCAGTCCCAGGTGGAAAGCATCACACCACCACTCCAACCTGGAAAAGTAGTTAGGTTTCCCAGCTGTCAGATGCTCTGCAGACGTCTGCCCCAAGAGAAGCCCTAGATTTTGGAAAGCTTGGCTGACAGAAAGAGCTGGCCCACAGGAGTGAGACAGGGCCTATACATAGAGCATCTTTTCTGAAGTACTCTTTGTTACTTTATACCTTCTAGATGTAACTATCTTTTGACATCAGTGAAGTCCTTGTCAGGGAATAGCTATTTGGCTTTAGGATATTAGAGTCACAAGAGCATCATTTCCTTGAGGGGCACCACCTGCAGAAGGGAAAATGGAAAATTAGGGCTGAAGGAGTGTCAGTCTGTGTGAACTCACATGGGAATGGAAGCAAGAAAAAAACATTGCTGAATCAACACATTGTGCCTTTCCATCCTGGGCTGCTGTCTCCAGCAGCTCCCTCATTAAGGTGCACATTTTAAGCCTAGAAGTCTGAGTTTTCAGTGCTTTAATAGTCACCCTCCTCCCCAGACTGAGTGATCTGGCTAGTCTATGAACACAGTGCAAAATACAAATGATATTCCATAGAAAAATGAATAACTTTCTGCAGTAACAATTACTGAACATGTGAAATATACACATAAACACACATACAGTAAGGTGTAGCTGTTAGTAAATTTGGACTTTTTAATAGGTGAGCTTTGTAATCCCACAACGAAGATCTGTCCTGGATATGAAATTCATACTGCACCTGATTTCACCCCGAGTGCCAATTCCCTAGTTCAATATTTTTCATTTATTTCAGGTTTCCATGGTTTGTTTATACAATGCTGAAAAGCCATTTAAGTTATTCTTCATGCTACACTTCTCAGTTTGGTATTCATGAAAAACTTCTTTTCCAAACAGATAGAAAACCCCCAAAATCCTAATCTGCTTTTTGCCCCTCCAGGGTGTGAAGAAGAACTCTAAAAAGCATTTACAACTCAGAAAAACCCACATCTGTAGAAGCATATAAACTGAGGGGGAAAAATATCTTTTGTTAAGTCAGGGCAGATCTATTTTGTATTCTAGCTATTTACATAGAACAGGATTATACTTCAGCATTAAATAAGTGGTAAAGTAATGCTTGGTAAAGTATATATTATCTTCTTAAACATAATCTCATAATCAGATGTAGCAGCATCTTAAACAAATACATTTCTCAATAGGTGATGTTATACCATGCAAAGTAGGGGAATCATTTCACAGGAATTTGATACACTGTTAGTGCTTTTATCTTGTTCCTAAGACGTGGCATTGTTTGGGCATTAAAAGAATATTAAGTCCAAAGTTGCAAAATTCAGTTTTTAGCCTGTTTCAGTGTTGCTTGTTATGTTTTTCATACTTTGGTTTACAATCCCTTGTGATAGATTAGAAAAAAAGAATTAACACAATCCTAATGACAGAGGACAGTTTATACTTCTCCATATTAACCTACTACACATTTGCTTCTGTTAAAGGGAACAAATTTTTCCAGGCTAAAGACTATGCATGAAAAAAGAAAGGTAGACCACTGGTAGCCAGATGCATGAAAGGAAATAATATTTTATGAATAAAAATCTGAGGAACACTGTTGAGGCAATTTTTTAGGATCTGAAATACTTTTGCAGTCCATTAAAGTGTATAAGAAACATGTTATGTCATTGCAGCTGTCCTTGACTCCTCAGCACCAAGGCTACATTTTCTGAGAAAAATTAGGCATGTAAAGTGTCTTCAGTAAATTTGTCATGAAACATTGAATAACTGGTTCACAGCAATGATACTTCATCAGTATCTACTCATTTGCCAAATGTTCTTTATTCAACTGACACCTTACACAAATCTATCTCTTCTCATTAAGCACAAAGCAAACTTCAGCACTGACATGTCTTGTACATTTTGTGTTAGTGCAAAAGATATATCTCAACTGATCAAATAAGGAAAATTGAACATTTGAAGCTTTTTAAAATAAAATACACTGCATGAAAATATGGAGCTCATCTCAGGAGCCTTGGCTGCTGTGTATGGCACACAGTGGCCATGGCTCTGTGGTCTGAAGTAGGAGGAGGTGGTCTACAGCTGAGGGGGCATCGAAGTACCTGGAAGAGGTTGCCCAGAGAAGCTGTGGGTGTCCCATTCCCGGCAGTTTTCAAGGCCAGGTTGGATGGGGCCCTGAGCAATCTCGTCTACTGGAAGGTGTCTCTGCCTATGGGAAGAGTGATGGACTTCAATGATTTTTAAGATCTGTTCCAACCCAAACCATTCTATGATTCCCTGATATCTTAAATATGGTGAATTTGAGGTTATCAGTGGAAGCTTGGTCTATGATATATAAGAAACAGAAATGAAAACAAAACGAGCAGAGCAACCACAACACTGCAAAACTGCAGCAATCCTTTCTCTATATACAGAGATGTGTAACTCACAAAGTGCTCATTAAATCCCTCCTTCCTGTTTACTCCACAGCCTGGAGAATACTGATTGCTCCTTTACAAATCATTCCAGGAGTAAGGAAAAGATTGTTTCTGCAGTTTATATTATTTTTTTTTATTATTCCCTGAATAAAATGCACACATTTCTTTGTCATCTGTAAGTAAAGTGGCCTCTTTACTCTCACTTTACTGTCGCAGTAGAGTGGCCATCTTTGTACTTTCTCTACATGCATAAAAAAAAAAAAAAAAGAAACCACCACCCCCCCCCCCCAAAAAAAAAAACCCAAAAAACAACGAAACAAAAAACCAAACACCAAAAAAACCCCCAAAAGCAAAAAAACAAGCAAGGTAGGTGCAGGTCACTGATTGCTGTTGGTTCTTTGTAAAAAGTCTGGAATACTCATCATGACATTCATGGGACAGCACCAGAAATATTTTTTTAAATTTTGAAGATAAACATTCTTGGTGGGTGATGTTAACCATCTTGCTGGTAGTTGTCATCACATCAAGAAGCTGCAGAGTGCCCTGGGTTTTGGATCTACAGTGGTGACAATGAGTGTCCTGTGACAGACAATGACAATTACAGACAGCTATTGGCAATTATAACATCTGAAACTGAGAGAAGAGCATGAGAAAAGGCCTGGAGTTTAAAAACTGAGTGTAACATATTAATATGAATGAACAACAAATCATAGAGTTGTTATTCTGCATTGGATTCTGGGATTACTCCCAGAACACTGTGTTTTTAAAATCTGGGTATTATAACAAGACAGAAATTTGTTAACCAATACATCGTTCATTTATTTCACTAATTATAAATTACTGAAACACATCTTTCCCCTCTGCCCCAGTATAAAAGATTCTTGTTCTTTTCCTTCTTATTTCATGTACATTTTTATTTTAAAATAGTGTTTTCTTCAGATATTATTTTCTTCAGATAGGCAAATATTGTTGCAGGTAAATATGAAATCCACTACTGTAGAAGCTAGACAGCAATGCAGGCTTTATATGGAGAAATATGAAAAGCTCTATTTTGCTAACACAACCTGGTTTAATTTTAAACATACATTTCTCCCATCAATTCTCCTATCATTACTCCCATGCCTAAAGATATGCAGATGCTCAAATGTTTGCAGGGTTGGCTATTTAGTTATTAGTTAGCAGTTAATTAATTCCACCAACTAATTAATAAAGGAGGCACCATTGCATTTCCTATTTCAGAATCCAGTGATGGAGGTTATTCTGTTAAAAGGATTTATGAGAACTGTACTGGAAATTTCACATGCTTATCCTTGTTCCAGTGCAATATTTTTTTCCCAAAAGGAACTACATCTTAGAGGTAAGGATAATTTTAGCATCACAAAATTTGGGAATGGAAAGGTGTGGATGTGGAGAAGACAGAAAGCCTTACTTTTACTTTTCTCCAGGCTAGAAAGAATCATTTTTAATTTCAGGAACAGGTGATTTCTGTAGAATAAGAGTGATTTCTGTAGAATAAGAATAATTTCTGTAGAATAAGAGTCAACAGAAGATAAACAAGAGATAAATAAAGGTTTGTAAGGAATTGCAGCCATTGCAAGACTACCCTGTCTGCACAGGATCTCTGCACAGAGCATCTGCACTTTGGACTAAGTATCTAATTCTTTATCAAACAGCACTAACTTGTTTCCCTGTCAATATCTTATGGCTGCAAATTCTACAGCTTAAAGCTGTGTTCATTTCTCAACCACTTTAAATTTGCAGAGGATTAATTTAATTGACTGTTTCGTTAGCCTTATGATACAGGAAAGGATAAAAAGTAATCCCTAGCTGCCAAAAGATCATTGCTATATAAAATGCATTTGCATTTAAATAAATATATATTATAAACACATGGGTATATTCATGATGTTAAGGAGAGATTTAGTACCAAGACCCCTGTTCACACAGCATTTAGTATCTCCCTGTTATTCCCTGTGGTTCAGCCACCTTTACTGATCAATGGCAAAGGACTGCAGTGCTTAGCTGAGATATTCCAGACTGCAGAGCAGGGGTTGGTGAGCAGCATCTGCTCTCTTGCTTTGCAGGGGAATGTTGAAACTGACTTGACTTCCTGTGTAAAGTCCTCATTTGCAGATGTTCATATCTCAAAAGATAGAAGAGCCAATTATTAAAATTTTAAGCAGTACTTCCATGAGTCAGTCAGTATCTTCAGAAGTTTCTGAAATATGTTCATTTGTCTGGACTACATCAAAGTCATAAACCCATTTTTTTAAAAGACTGATGTGTGTGACAATTGCATATCATTCCTCAGATTCTCTTTTCAGATTGAAAATTGCTCAGTAGTTCAAAAGAAAGATTAAAAAAACAACTGAAGTATAAGGGGATAAATTAAGATTCTGTGTAAAAATTCCCACTGCATTTAGTGGGTTTTGAAGAAGCATACATTTCAAATGACTTGCTAAACATTCTGTCTGCCAAAAGTAATAAAATAATAATTTACACTGGTGAAATATCTTTCATCAAAGAACTACAGAATGTGCTGTAAGGCTGGCAGTAAACTTATTTTGACTTGGAAGAAATTAAGATACAGAGAGGTTTAGGCCCAAATATCTGTTGCTGTTATGGATGTGATGCTATTCTCTGACAGGATGCAAGAGTCAGACCCTCTTTACACTGCCAGGAAATGACAGAATTTTCCTTCTTTCTGATGGTATGGGTGGACAGAACATTATCCTCTTGGTGTGGTGATCTGCACTGGCAGATTTGGATCCCTCTGAGCAGCACCACAACCTTCTCCTTGGCCATGATGCTTTGTGAAGGCTGACCTAGAACAGAGGCTGGACAGAGTTGAAGAATAAAGTAGGGATTTATTAAGGCCTCAATGGATACACCTTGGGCAGCACAAGAGCCCAGCCAGGGCTACACCCAAGATGAACCAAAATGGTCACAAAATGGATGACTGGTCATGAGGTCTTTCACTTTTACAAGTTCTAGTCCATTGGCACATTGGAGTTAATTGTCCAATTACAGTTTTAGCCCATGAAGTCCCATCCTTCTTGTTTTTCTCTCTTCAGTTCACGTTGTTTGTGCTCTTGGGCCTGAGGTTTGGATCAGTTGTCCTTGGTCCCCAGCTAGAGAAGGAATTGTTTTGTCTACCTACTCTATGAAGAGAGCTTACTATCCCTTAATATGAAGCTCAGAGCTGCACACTAAAGCAGCACAGAATCTGGAAAATATAAAAGCTAAAACCTGAGGCATCAGCCATACCCAGGCACAAGTCATGGGCCTCCAGCCAATTGCCACAAAGCACCTGAGAAACAAAGAACAAGCTGCTGCTCATGCTGCAAGATGCACAGTGTCACTAAGGGAACCTCCAGATGGGAGTTCAAACTCAAAACCATCACATTTACTCCTTTGATGCCTTGGGTTTTTAGTTTTTCTGTTCTGTTTTGGTGTGTAGCTTTTAGATTTATATTAAGTGTTACTAGGATCTTTTCACAGGGTGGTGAAGACACAACAATCCTATTCCAGCTGGGGACTCAAGGACAATCTCTCCAAACTTCAGGCCCAAAGCATCAACAACGTGAGTAGAGGAGGGCAGGCAAGCAAGCACGGAGGATGAAACTTCTTAATTTTAAGCTATTAATTGGACAGCTAACTCCTATATGCAAATGGACTAAAACTTATAAAAATGTGAGATCTCATGACCAAGCCCTCTTTTGCTTCCTCCTTGGAGCTATCTGGGCAGTGCCTCAGCTGTGGCTCTGGTACTGCCAGGGTAGGGCCTTTGAAAGCACTTCAATAAATACCCATTTTATTAATCTTAACTCTGTCTAGCCTCTCTTCCAGCTCCTTAAGGCATCACCTTGATGGATTAGCAGCACTCTGGGGCATGGGAGAGAGCTCCCACCCCGCTGGGGCAGCACAGGACACGATCCCAGGAGCTTTCCTGTAGCAAGGCCCAGCAGTCAGGAACACCCTGCAAGGCTCTGGGGATCCAGCTCCTCTTGTGTCACATGAAATGACCCCTCACCAAGTCTTCCAAAGCAGAGAAAAAGGAAAACTTTTTCTTTTACTTAGAAAAGAGATTTCTTTTGGTGAACCCTAGCTTGAAACAAATCCAAAATCTGTCTTGCTTTTGCAACATTCCTGAATGTACCTACCTCTGTCAAAGAGTGGTTTAACATAAGAGGTGGGGAGATGTTCAGGAGTTTGTTTACAAGGAGGGGAGAAACCAGCAACCCTGTGCAGTGAAACTTAATGTCAAGGCAACACTAAACTCCAATTAACTACAGCTTCGAAGTCTAAAATTAGGAGTAAGCCCTCATGTTTAGGAAACTCAGTTTAATTTTTTGAGAAAAAACAAATTTACTTCAAGCTGTGAATATGAGGGATGTCTGAAACTCAAGCCTTTGCTGCTGTCAAAATATATCAGTGCTTTTCTATAAAGCTCTGAGCTTATGAATTAAGAGCAGAAAATGCAACACACACACACAGACACACTCAGACACATACACACACAGACAGACAGACACACACACATACACACACACATAGATGCACACTCTCGCAGAACCCAGAACCTCAACCCTGGCCTTGATTGAAATACCTTTATCTAATTTTTATAGCACCTGAGTATTCCAGATAAAGATGGCTTTACAATTTTACTGGCATTTCCTCCCACCCCTATATTTTGTCTATTCAGGTCAAAATTCATTTATTTGCAAATGCTGGCCTAATATGCTTCTTAAATAATGCGAATCTTATAAATAAACTGAAAACATAATTGGAGGCATTACAGGAATAAAACACAAATGCAACTAGCTCTCTGAATTTCCCTGTGCAGAATTAGCAAGGCATAATCTATTTAAATTTTACTTCCAGGCTGGTTTTTTTCTGCTTGTTATTGTTGTTTTTCAACTACTTTTTTGCAAGTCATGAGAATACTGGATTTTTTTACCCAGTTGTCCAAAAACTCTGATGCATTACCCATATGGGAATCCTTGTGGTGCTTTGTAATGGAAGGGAAAACAAGAATCAGGAAGAGAAAAATCAATTTAGCCACCAAACATACGGGTCACAGCCAAATTAGTTTCAGCACTGATGGCAAGATACTACAATTTGAAAGGGAAGTCAAATAAAGTAAGAAAAAGTGCAAAGTCAGCAATGTTTTAAAGTGTCTGGAAATAACATGGGCCATGACACAGCACAGTGCATTGCATGAGCACTACAGACACCCTTTTTCTATCACAGCTTCACATTCCTTTCAGAAAATAGATGGAATGTTTAAAGACCTAAGTGCAAGGGAAATATGTCACACAGCAAGGCATCTGCCAACTTTGTGTTTCTTAGCATTACCAGGGTAGAGGACATGATTTGCAATACAGCAGAACGAGAGAAGAGGCCAAAAAGAACATGACCACAGCAATGAGACATCATTTATTCATACTTTTACTGCCAGAGGTAAATAAAGTTATGCTTGTAATTATTGCAGCATATGTGGAACTAGGAGGAAAACTGCTGAAGCTTTATTGCCCAGATAGCACTGAAAGGGAGTTAATTTATACACAGACACACAGAAGAAACAGTACCCATTATCACTGCCGTCCACTCTAACACATTCCATCTTCAGCCAGATTTAATTTAACAAGAATTGCTTCAATCTGCCACTGCTGCAGTCTCTCCCTCCTGCACTTCACAGCCTCTTTTATGTGTCTGGAGAGAGAAGGAGGTGCTGTAATTAGCTGCTGATATTAACAGGCTTTCTTTTACGTTATGAAGTTGGAAATAAATGGTCACATTACTGAGCAGGCTGCTGGGTACTCATCATAATTTTTTTAGAGTTATTTAAGCTGGGCCTGAGCACTCCTGTTTCTGAGCTGCTTTCCTGCCTTTGTGCAATGGAGCTTTTCGTTCTGCATCAAAGCAAAGTGGGGTCCCAGTTCTGTTTATGTGAGCAGCACGGCTTCATCCAGTGAGATTACAATCTCTAATATGAGAACGTAAAGAGAAGCAGACAGCACAGCAGCACAGTCATGTGTACAGATATTTCCTTCAGCAATTTACAAATCTACATCCTAAACAGTTAGGGGGGTTTTGGCTATTATTATGTCCAGTACAAAATCAGATGAAGCTTCCTAGAAAGCTGGACTTTCTCAGAAGTGTGTGGCAGCAGTTTCATAAAAGTGTCATATTGCCATTGCTTTTCACAGTACTTGTAGGAACCTAATTTTCTTCAGCTACAATTTCCAAGTTGTCTGAAACTGTCCAGAGGGCTAAAAAATTATTGGACAGGTCAGGAACACAGGGAAAGGTGGAAGGTGAGCAGAGGAATGAGTTTAATGGTAGAGAGCTCATTTTGATGCTCAAAACAGTTCAGAAAGCAGCACACTTGACTGAGTTTCAAAAGTCTCAGCAGCCAGAGTGTCACATCATGGACAGATTTTTGTCAAATGTATGTAACAGTCAAAAGAGAAACTCCACCAAAGACAAAATTTCTCCTTTACCATACAATATTATCTTTTCTTGAAGTTTCATGAAACACTTGCCACTGCTCTCCTCCTAACAATTGTACCATTTTTCATCAAGGATTTTTTTAATGTTTTCCCCTCTCCGCATTTTTTTATTTAGAGAGTGAGAAAACTGTTATGATTTAAACCACAAGGAATGTTTCAGTAGCATTAAATGAAACCCAAATCTTAGAATTGTAGAATCATAAAATGATTTGGACTGGAAGGGACCCTAGAGATAATCTCTTTCCAGCTCCCCTGCCATGGGCAGAGACACCTTCCACTAGACCAAGCTGCTCAGAGCCCCATCCAGCCTGGCCTTGAACACTGCCAGGGGTAGGGCAGCTACAGCTTCTATGGACGATTTGTGCCAGTGCCTCAACTCCCTCTCAGTAAAATATTTCTTTCTAAAATCTTATTTAACCTACCCTTTTAGCTTAAAAAACATCTGCCCTTCACATATTACTGCTTGCCCTTGTCAGAAGTTCTTCTCCAGCTTTCTTGTAGCTTCCTTTAGGTACTGAAGGCTCTATAGGTTCTTCCCAGAGCGTTCTCTCCTCCAGGCTGAGCAGCCCCAGCTGTCCCAGCCTGTCTTCACAGGAAAGGTGTTGCAGCCCTTTGCTACCTCTGTGGCCCTCTCTGGACTCACTCCTGTTGAACATTCTTCTTATGCTGGGGTTCTCCAGGTGTGTACACAGAACTGAGGTGGGATCTCACCAGAGTGGAGTAGAGGGAGAATCCCCTCGCTCATCCTGCTGCCCACAGTGCTTTGGACATAGCCCAGGACACATTTGGCTTTCTAGCTGCAGGTGCACAAGGCCTGTTGAGCCTTCAATTCAAAAATTGTTCATCAATTCCCCTAAATCCTTCTCCTCTGAGGGAAGGCTGCTCTCAATCCATTCTCTGCCCAGCCTGTATTTTCTCTTGGGATCACCCCAACACAGGTACAGGACCTTGCACTTGGCCATGTTGAACTCCAAGAGGTTCACATGTGCCCACCTCTCCACCTGTCCAGGTTCCTCTGGATGGCATTCCTTCCATCCAGAGTGCTGACTGAACCTCTCAGCTGGGTGTCCTTGCCAAACTTGCTGAGGTTAAACTTAATCCCACTGTCCATGTTGTTGACAAAGATGTTAAACAACGCCAGTCCCATCAGAGACCAGGAAAAAGACATAAACACTCAATCTAAAACATCTTGATGCTCATATTTGATTATAGTAAGTGTCTGGGGAAGCTTTTTTCCAATTCTGTTGAATGATAAGCACTGTAATCTTTCAGGCTGAGTCTCAGTAGTGGCAAACTTAAGGACAACATTAACTGACTTAATGGATCCTTGCATTTGTTTCAACATATATGCTCTTCTAACCCACTTTCACTCTTCTCTAAATTAAACTCAGACTCTCTTGTTCATATTGCAAGTATTTTATCTGGATATCTGCTCATCTTAAGACCTCAATAAGTAATACCTGATGGAGCAGCTTCCCCTGCAAATTGTTCATGAATCTGCAGACTGTCAGGGCAGTTCTGCTTCCTTTTGCCAGCCAATCAGTGGAATCTCTCCACATTTCAGCTTGTTCCTGGTTTAGAGATGTGGGAGTGGCAGCAAAAACTTGAGTTTGCTACAAGCATAGAATAACACTATCTACAGAAATTTTTAATAGACTGAGTCCCTGTACATCCCTGCATTTTCAATAAATGATAGACATCTTTTCAAACCCCAATTTTTATCCTTAGTTATACAGCAGTACTCCAACTGATGATATCATCTACCCTTTCTTAGAGCATATTTTTTGTGCTAGAATGAAGAGTAAGTTGAAAATTGAAGATCCTTATTTTGCATAATTATATGTAAAGGCAGGAAATGTATTTCTATCATTTATTGAAGCTTTTTACAAGAATTCATCCCTGAATTCTGAACGAAAGTACATTTTATATGTATAGAAAATACCAGCAGTAGCAGTCAAGAATAGCTATGGTAACAAGTCTAAGAGATTTTGACTCATATCATAGTCAGTGAATAAAATCTCTTTATATGAAATATCCCCGAAGACTTTTTCTGAGCAAAATTATACAACTGTTTTTCCCAGAGTGTGATGGTGTATCACACAGATGACAAGACCCAGAAAACTGGTACACTGCTGAGGGCTCTTTTCACAACACATGCTTAGCAATGTGGATGCACACAGGGTCTAAATTCACTCCATGTCTAACAAAAGGTATTGCTTTATTTAAAGGAAATTCATTTTCTAAGTAATCTTCCGTTAGATGTTTTACAAGAAATCTTGAAAAGGAAGTAAAAAAAGCTGCAGAAGGTGCCACCAAAGAGTTGCTTTAAAACTGGGATCAAAATATTGAACAGCATGTTTATTTTACATGCATGGCCAAGAGTAAATGTTAAGGAAAGTGTCCTGTCTGACCATCTGGGAGCATCTCTGACAGTCACACTCTCACCCCCTCGAGCTAAGACTGAGGTTCCTTTGCAGCCATATCCTCACTCTCTTGCAGTTTGACAAGGTTTTCTTACTGGCTCAACTCCAGGTTTCCCATAGCAGAGTTTCAGCTGTCTGGATCCTTAAAATGGTGCATCAACTGAGTAACAGCTCGAGCTGGTGCTTCTGAGGAGGAAACTGAGCAAAGGAACCCCTGGGGTTTTATACCCTTACAGTCTAAATATATGCAAGTCTGGGCTTCTCAGCTCCTCCTGCATCTCCGCGTGTCCCTCACCTGGCTGGCCACGGGTCCCTTTGCTGTACCTTTGTTGTACCTTTGTTGTGCCTTTGTTGTGCCTTTGCTGTGCAAGGGACAGCAGTTCATGGCCTCTTGCCTTGGGCTCTGCCATCCAGAGCTCACCCTGCAGCTCCAGAGCAGCTGCACATTGGGGTACCTGCACTGAGTGCATTCCTCAACACAGATCCTCAGCACTGCAGCATCAGTGCACTTCAGCAGGATGGTTCACATTCTCAAATCATTGCTGTAATTCAGAATGGTGAGGGAAAAAATTGTGATATTATTATTGACAGTTTGCACTCCAAGGTCATCTACTCCAGGGTCATCTACTCCAGGGACATAACTCGTTGAAATGTCTATGGAAATTATTTTTAAGTAAGCTAATGAGGAATTTTATGACAATAAGGTGATTATAATTTTTTATCATGAGACTTTGTGAAAAGAGTTTCATCAGAAGTTAAAAAAATAATCGTTACATTCAGGTAATGTTTCAAAGAGTGAAAAATCTGTACTTTCACTGACAGGTGTACTTGTGCTTTATTGGCTACTTAAACACTACCATGTTTGTAATCAGGTTGCTTTGACTTCTGATAAATCTCAAACTAATGATAAAGCTAATGGCAGCCGTCAAATATTGCTGTGCCTCTGTACACTTGACATTCTCCTGACTCATTTCCTTGGGGATTTGCAAGTTCAACCACTCAAGTCTCTGCAACAGATTTGTCTTAAAAAGAAATAAGCATCACATACTCCTCTTTCTATCCAATGTCAGAAAATGAGAACTTGCTAGGAACAATCATTTTAACCCAAGGCTTGCTTTTAGTGGGAGATATAGCAACACTGTGGCTGTCTTAAGTTGCATTTAGGGAGCCCTAATGTATGTTGGATGTTCCCATGATTTGTGCTGTGATATGAGTAGCCCAGGAGGCAAGAAGTCAGATGCATTCTGAGTTTTTCTCTTGCTTAGAAGGGGGACTGTCCTAGTGTGCCATCTGCAAAATACACCTCTATGCCCTGTTTCTGACCATGACTGGCAAATGATTCTCTTCTGTGGAAAAGAAGCCTTCATTTGCTCCTGGTTCCCAATCCAACAGAGATCACTCTAATATGATCCCATAAGGTCACATGAGCAATTAGCAGAGACAGAAACTGTTCAGCCAGATGACTCCAGACTGAATTTTGAATGCATCATTCACACTCTCAATTTCCACAGCTTTCTGCCCCATATAAACACCAAAAAGCAAGGTACCTTATCACCAAAAATGCTCAAAAAAGTCCTCCTTGGATAGATTTCATTCTGTTTTAATTCTAAAGTCTTCCATTGGAAAATGTTCCCGTGGGTCAGGTTAAATTCATTGCACTTTTCTGCTCCATCTCGTAGCAAGAGGAAAATTTACTTACTTAGGTTCCCTGCACCAGACTTCAACCCTTTTCCATTTCTCTGGATTTTCTGATATTCTGGATGAATTTATTGCTGCAGCTTTCTGCTTAGAGAGTCTTCCAGAAAAGCAAAGGACTTCTCTTTTATCTCCTTCCATCTGTAGCCATGCAGAGGGAACTTAATGGGGAGGTTTCAGTCTAATTCTGGTCCTCAATGATATCATAGCTCTTTGCATAGCTCTGCTGGGTGGCACTCACAGGATCCTCAGATGCTCTCAGAAAGTGCTGTCTAGCTGGCAATACTCTGTTGATTCCTTCTTTTGAACATCCCTTCTGTCCTTTTCTTCATTTGTTGTTGTGCATTTTTGTATCAATTCTTAGTTCTGACCCCCACTTCCTTTTCAAGGGCTCTTCGTTATTCAATATGGATTTCCTCCAATCATTTTTTATATATTCTTCAGTAAAGATACTTAGAAGAAGAATATCAGAACTGGGCAGGCACACAGCAACACCTTCTCAATGCTGCTCCCACCAGACTGGCTCTTGGTTAGATCCTGAGCCAATATTACATTTCATATTCTTCCATATCAGTTACAAAAGTGAACAGTACACAGTACACAATCTGCCTTTGAATTCCATGAGAAAAAAAATCCAAGCAAGCAAACAAACAAACACACACAAAAAACTCAGCCACGTGGTGGATTCAACACGCTTTGATGTATCACCACATAGATATGTCTACATTTCTTTAAAACTCAACAGCACATGATAGTCCTCAATTTCTGTTACTGACCTCATTAAAATTTGTGGAAATCAAATTTCCTTAAAAAGATGTCTGGGAAATTCTGTCCTTGAAGCTACAATTTATCCCTTTTCTCCAAATGGTCTGCTGCATTACACAATTATTTGCTTTGCTCAGTCACATCTCCAGACCAGCCATGGTAGGGTTTTATTCCCATATGGACAGAGCCACACCAAGGTAGATACACTCTGCTAAGACAAAAAGGCCTGATAGGACAAGCTGAAAATATGTCAGAGGTCAGGCACAGGAACTGCAATTGTCTCATATTTGGGCAGTATAAGAAGATACTTCCCTTTTCTTTATCTTCTGAAAACAAGAACAGAAAGAGTTTATTCTTATTTTCCCTCTTCCAGTTACATGTTACTTTCAGTGAAGCATTGAGGAGTTTTGCCAGAAAGCAACATTTAGTGTGTTGTAGGAGGGGCTGACTGGCTTACACGACATAAAAGTAACCCGTGACACATATATTTCAGTTCCATCCTGTTTTCTAATTTCTGCATCCCATGCAAGGACAAGAAGAATGTGTGACTAGCAGAGAGTGGATCAGCAGCCCCTTTTGGCAGCAGTATGCCTCAGATGTGAAATGGAACTACACACTAAATTTACACATATGCATTTCAGTGAGCAGAGCTGTATTTGAGTAAGAGATGGCGGCATTTGGTATTAGCTCCTCACATGCATCACACAGTGAAAATCATGTTCTACTTTTTTTTTTCTTTTGCGTAACAGATAGAGTATAAAGCCTTCTATTCAAAACATTGATCAAATTATAGCCATAAATAAAACTATGAGTTCAAAGTAAAGAGGAATTTGTGCCAGTGATGGATTTTGTCTGGGAGATAGACTTATCACATAGAATTTGATTGTGCCAAATCCTTAACAGTAAAATAAGTAGTTCAGACTTATCACTCAGTATTAAAAAAATAATCTGGATTTCACTACTCTACATGTGCAAGTTTTCTTTGCCTCTATGGAGCTACATGTTTGAGTTAAATGTCAGTGAAAATCACCAGTACAAATATAAAATGTGTCAGTGTGAATCATATCACTAAATTTATGTAGTAATTGACACTGGCACAAACTTCATCTCGTTCTTGTATGACCCAGTCTATTTTGGGCAGTCATTTCTTCCACCCAGTTTCCTGAGAATTATGTATGTATTTACTCCTTTAACTGTCACCTTTAAAACTTCTGGGATTCTTTGGCCAATTTCAGCCAAACTTAATAGGCAGAAATTTGAAAGATATTCTATACCTACATATTTTATGGAAAAGGTGGCCACTACTACTCAAAGACTTTACTACTGTGCCAGCCAGCAAAAGGGCAGCAATATGAGCCTTTTATTGCACAGCAGAGTATATTTTTGACCATGAGTCACAGACCCAGAGGAAATCAAATTTTTGCTATGTTTGATGTTTGCACAGTGCATTAAAACCAACAAGGATTACCTGTGTCACACGGTGGGCTCCTATATTGAAGTTCCACCATCACACTTCAATTTTCCATGTCTTTATTGGTGCTTGTTGTAGAACCTTCATTTATAATTATCACATAAAAAAAAGGTTAGATGCCTGTGTTATAACACTACTTTTATTCTTTAATAAAATCTGATTATCTTGTTAAATGCCTGTTCATGCATTCAGTTGAAAATTATAATATTGAATGCTTGTTTTTGAAATGCCTTTTCATTAATACAACCAATACAATACAATTTGTTCTGCTGCTTACAGACTTATTTCTGTGTGTGTCTTTCTCAACTAATTTTAAGTGTATGTAAGCTATGTGCATTTAAGTGCATGTTTAAGATAATGTATGGTAGGGTAGGAAAAATAAAGGCCAGGTTCTGATTTTAGGGAAACACATCCAAATTTTTCTAAGGAAAAGGATTCATGCAAATTGTCTTGTTTTAAGGCAACATTGTAAACCCTATGTATTGGGTTGTTTATAAAATCCATTGCTATTAGGGATCAGTTCATTGGAGTCTGAGATGTCCGAAATCAAATTAAATGCATTTAACTGATTTTGGCAGTCTGCATGATTTCAGGTTTGTGTTTGTCCTGATGTACAGATGTCCAGATTTTAGGAAGAAATAATTCTTATTTATGGCCAATGAAATTTTATTCCAGAGAGAAAATTCACCCAATTGGAAAAAAAAGGTCAATTAATACAGTAGTCAAAGAATGTCATGATATAAGGAATCACTTTGTTAATTCCACTCATGGGTCCCCATGAGTTTCTGCCTTTTCATGGTTGTGCAACCCTAAAGACTTCTTGGCGTGTGATTTTAAGTCTTCTGTAGTCATCTTATTGTTTGGAGATGGGATTACTATATCATATAGCTCTATTTCTAAAAATATATATTTCCTGACATTGAAAGAATGGAAGTATTAGCAGTGATTCAATGAAGATAAAGAACTGTGGAGCATCTGACATCAGATCTAGAACCCATGATATAATATAACATTTGAAGTGTTTCCAGTTACATTTCAATGGGCAAAACTTCTATTGAAGGAGCAGGCTGAGAGAAGAGCAGTAAATGCATCTTTTCTACCAGTTAATACTTCAGCATTAGAGATCTGTCTCAGGGGGAAGGAGCTAAGTGAGAGGCTTAATATTTTGAGATTTTTTAACAAGACCAGTTCTGGAGCTCAAAATGGCTCATTTACAACAAAAGCACAATCCGGAATCACAGTCCACTGAAGGCCCCTTACTTCCCCTAGCATTTGATTAGGCTAAGGTCATATATGGAGCAATATTTACTGCTGGGCTATTGCTCCTGTCTTAAGGGATACAGAAAGGGGAATTCATGTAGGAGACATGGGAATTCACACAGCTAATCAGTTGGAGCCTTGTGGCTCAGTGTGTGAGCTCTCTTTTGTGTCCTGTGTGCAGAAGTGGAGTCAGGGTTTCATCTTGTGCCTGCTGCTGAGCACTTGAAAGGCACAGAAGGGAGCAGGCTCTGCCAAGGACTGATGGGAATTGAGCAGTCACTGGGACCTAACAGGGACTGAACAGGCAGAGGCTGGTTGCATGTTACATGGGATCAACATCTGAGCCACGTCCAGCTACAAGCATAAATAACATCATCTGCATTTATGCACAAGCACATACCTTTGCAGAGGGGTTTGTTCCTACATTACAGGAACTGAGGCATCATTTTCCACAGGAACAGGTGCAATAGTTCTGCAAGATTCCAGTCCTTTAAAATATACTCTATATAATATAGATTAAAGGATCCCAGTCCTTTAATATATATTTTAATATATAAGAAACTTTTCTGACCTCAGAACCTTCTTTGAACCAAAACATACAGGCAAATAGGAGTACCTGCAAAATGGGATTCCAAATTAGTAGAAGCTGGCACTTTCGTTGAAACACAGCAATAATCTCAAGATGCTGTTGATAAGGAAGACTGTCATTTGTTGCATGATTATATACACTTCTATTTCCATGCAACCTATATATTTATTTAGATTCCCTCCATTAATGTCAGAGATTGCTTAGTAAGGCACAACCATGCCATCCTGTAGGACAAGTAACAATATTTATGGCAGCAGTGAGGAGAGGAAATGGCACATAATTAGGTGTCATAACTGCTTTAAAAAAAAGCAAAGAAGAAAACCCTAGATTAATTACTCGGGTATGTGTGCTGTGTAAGCATCATGGTCCAAACCCAGTGAGCACTACATAGTTCATGTTCTGGGTCTCTATAATTAAATTTTTCGATTGCATTTAATTGTTCTATGTATTTATTGATGGCCATTGGGAATTCTCAAGTTACAGTCACAGCAGACTGCACTAGGAAACTACCATAATCTTTAAAAATCCCCTAGTTATCTATTTTTATTTCCAAATGCAGGAGATAATACTGAAAATTATAACATTGAACACTTAAACTGTTTTTTCCTTAAGTAAAAAAAGTAACCTTGTCTCCATTTTATCACTAAACTATAAAATAAACTACTTATTCCTCAAAGTTGTTTTTCTAGTGTGGGAATGGACTTTATCCAAGAAGAAGCTCTTCAGTTTGGTATTCTAGCTGAGAAGAATCTTTCATAATGCAGTAGCTCAACATCAGTGAGATCTCCCCCACTGGTGAGTTGGTACCTCACGTGCCCCATTACAAAACAGCTGGGATTACTACAGGTAACAGAGCAACATTCAATAAAAACAGGAGAAAAATGAAATAATAGAGAATTAATGCCATTTGTGTTTAGAGATTGGAAAGATATTTATTTGTCTTCTAGAATCCCTGTACTGTGCTATAGAGCTCCATTTGTGACATTCTCTAAAAATTTTGGAAGAAGAGTTTTCCTTGAAGACCTAAGGCATATAAATAGATTTTTCAGCTTAAAAACAAGACAACAAACAAATATGCTAAGAAACAAATCCATATACCAGATCCTCTTGTCTGCAACACCCCCAGCAGTTCTAGAGAGCAAAAAATCCCTATGGCATTACTATTTATTTACTTTACAACATATTTTGATTTTGTTTTGAAACAGCATCCTGCAATTTTTTTTTTCTATGCTGCCTACCCCAAGCACTCTGTTTCCAGTGAAAATTCTCCTTAAGAATAATAAAAGATATTTTCCCAGTTGCACTCAGCCTCCCTTGGACCAAACTCTATTCTGCTCTCAGGTCTATGGGGAATAATCAAGCAACATTAACTGTCTGAAATAAGATGTATAACATCCTGACTCTGGATCTGCCTTTTTTGTTTTCTTCCCAAGGAACAAAACCACTTCTAAACTCCTCACATGATGTATAAGCTAGCAATTTCTTTATTAAAAAAAGCCATGACCATTGGTGATTTGCTTAGGGAAACTGCATTCAAATATAAAAGAAACAAATGAAACTATAAATTATTCACCATTGTATTTACTGAGTATATTGTGCTACATAGAGATATTAATCTGAGGCCAGAGTATGATCTACTTTTAACAGAAGTGCATTCAGAGTTTTATTCAGTTAGCCCAATTCAAATCCAAACCTGCAGCTATTATGACTTTGCTTTGTAGGATATCATCCTAGGTCCAAACCTCACTTCACCCTTGAAACTTCCCTTTTTGTCCCTTCATAAGTACTGCCTTTCCTTACTCAGAGTTTTTCCACTTATATTTGATGGAACTCTTGGCTCCCTCACTCATCCTGTCCAACCCTCAGTATCACTTCAGGAATTTCCCCTGATTTCTCAGGACTTGTTAACACACCTCCTTATTGGCTTCAATTTTATTCCTGGCTGGGTTCATGCTTAGAGGCCACTTTACTTTCAGCATCCACTGAGTTGAAAGCCTTTGCCTCTTCGATCTTTAGCAGTGAAATGGATATTTTATTCTTTTGAAGAACATCTTCCCTTCTTTTTCCAACTTCATACCAATTTTACAACAGAGTGAAATTATTATTTTATCATTTGATCAGCAGAACATTAAATGATGAGAAACCTTTCTCTTTTTGACAACCTTTACCTTCAATGACTCTATTAGAAGGCAGTGATCATTGCCACAGAATTGCTATCACATATATTCATATCTTATGCTGACTTCCAACTTTCCCTCTTCCCCTTAACTTGAGTTTAAGTGCTAAATATGAATTACTTTATGGCAATCTGTAACTAAATGAGGGTAAATAGACAGGTCTTGTTTTAAATCATTACCTTCCCTGTGTAAAGGTATTTCATAGATTTCAATCAGAGCTATTTCTGTTCAGGAGACGAGATTTTAATGTAGATGTTCTATATAGAATTTCATTAGATTTTTTTAAAATTATCCAATTGATTGGGAAATTGATTGGGATTGATTAGAACTTAATATTAGTAGGAGTAACCTGGGCAAGCATAGGATGTATGCATGCTATTACATAGTTTAGAGTGAAACTGTCCTTATTTAGAGATGTTTGGAAAGTCATGTATATTTATGACTTTTGGGTAGAACACAAACTGGACAACAAGTCTGATTTCCCCTGATTTTACTAGTCTGCAGTAGTTGTACTGACAGTATTTGAATCACAAGTAGGATGAAAAATTTTAACTTAATTTCAAGCTTGGATTTGGGATTTAAGAGAATAGAACAATATAATATAAGAATAGTTAATTCAAGGGAGACAGAAATGTATAATAAGAATGTGAACAAACTTATGCAGGCTTTTCAAAATGCCGAAAGGAAAAATCAATTATTTTAATTTTCAAAACCAATGCCTCTTTTCACTTTGGAGATTACTTCCAGATGTGAAACAACTGACAAGGATTTTTTTTCCAAAAGCAAAACTAAAATAATAAGTGAAATTAAAAGCTTTTGCAGTTCTATATGTTCTTACTAGATATATTCCCTTCTGTATAGTATCCACGTATGACACTAAATATTTCAGCAGAGGTTTAATGTCACTGGTAAGTCCTGGATTTTCAGTTCTGTTGTGTCATCATTCATGAAGTAGAGGATGTGATTAACACCAGTCTTTTTTCTGCCATCCTCTTCAGGGAGTCTCCTGGTGCTCTGTCATCTCCTCTCTACACTCTCTGCCTTTGTCTCCATGGTCCTGAGGAAGGAAGACTCATCCTCACTTACACCTGGGACACCATGTGGGGGGAGGAAATGCCACTTGTCTCTGCCTGTCACCATCATATTTTCTGAAAAATCCCCTTGCCCAGGATTCTTCTCCTGTGAAGCCGAGAAACCTCAGAGAAAAAGGAAAACAATACCATCTCATTTGCTTTTCCTGTGTTTTGCTGCTTTGGAATGTGGTTTGAAGGTTGTTTATCCAACAGGTGGTTGTTTGATTGATTTCATGTGAATTGTTTTAACTTAATCACAAATCATAGTCCAGGTGTGTCGGGATTCTGGAAGGAGTCAAGTTTCTCATTATTATCTTTTAGCCTTCTGTCTGTATCCTTTCTCTATTCTTTAGTATAGTTTTAGTATAGTATTCTTTAATATAATATAGTAACATAAAGTAATAAATTAGCCTTCTAAGAACATGGAGTCAGATTCATAATTTCCTTCCTGCCATGGGGGACCCCAAAAATACCACATCTGCCTTTAGTCCCAATGGAAGTTGTGTTCTCCCTTGCAGAGCTCCTTACAGGGAACTGGATGAAAGAAATTTTGCATTTCAGAGGGGCAGTCTTCCTTCCCATTTTGGAAGGAATCACAGAATCAGAGAAAATTCAGGGTGGGAAGGAATCCTTAAAAGTTGTCTAATCCAACCCTCCTTCAGTGAGCACAGAAAATGGAAGGAAGGAAGGAAAGATGTACTGATCTAAAACTTGCACTCCCCATGGACAGACATTATAAAAACTACAGGTTTCTCACAGTCACACTGTAAATACAGAAGTACTGTCGGACTATGTCATTCAACCATCAAGCTCATTAAGTTTCATTTGATAACACTAAGCCTCAGTCCACTCTCAGGAGCAGGTGATTTAGTAACTGTGCTCTAACCAGGGTTCCCACTTGTTCATTGAGATAGGGGAAAGAGGGCTCCTGAATAGTTTGCATTTTATTTTGCAATTTTAAATGTTACCTTGTCAGTAACATTTAAAATTGCAAAATAAAATGCAAACTATTCTACTTCAGAAGTTATTCTGCACAGCAAAGAGGATGTTAGTTTGTAGTTTATCATTGCTTTAGGTAAAAAGAAAATGGAGACAGTGTTTACATGTAGACACTAACTGCTAGAACTATTAGGTTTTTTTAATATTTGCAAAACTTGTCTGATTCACCCATCATTACCTAAACAAAGCAAAATCCCGAGTCTTTAAGTGATGCAACATTTATGGTGGCACTGCGTGCAGTCTTCCTGTACTAAAGAAAATCTGAGGCCTGAATTCCACAATTTTTACTCAAAATAATTAGTTAAGCCTACAGGATGAATTGGTGTTTGTTTCTTGCTTTGTTTTGTTGCTTTTTTTTTCTTTAACTTTAGAAAAAACTTAATAATTTGCTGGCTAGAAAAAACGTGTAAAATAAAAGAAAAATCAATGGTTCTTTAGTTTAACCTAAGTGTTAATGTTTTTTGACAAATTTTTAAAATTTTTAAAAGCTTTCTATTCCATAATGAAAAATTGAAAATATGGTATCCCTAAGCTCTGAATTGTATTCATACTGTAAATTTTTAAGGAAATGCTCAAATAAAAAAATTGAAGTAAACATTACTTGAATTTCTGCTAGGCAGAAGCCACCCTCTGTGATTAAGATTCTATTCACTGTTGCCTTTCTTCAGGTATTGTAATTATAACTTGCAAACTGAGAGCACAAGATAATCATTATCTGTACATGTTTACACATTAGAGAAAATGCTGAAATATATTTTACCACTCCTCACTGATAGTGTGAATGTTCTCAAATATGTATTTGCTATCCCACTGTACTATAGTGATACTTGCTGTGGCTGCACAGCCTCCCATCCAAACTTGTTCTTGTGCAACTTCTTGTAAAATCAGATGATACTCCCAAATATGCAGGTAAGGAAAAACCATGCTATGGACTGTTAGAAGTTTTTCAAAATACAGTTCCGTTTGGTTTTGAAGAAGGGGCAAATTTTTACAGTTCTAGCTGGTGTTTTCAAATGCACATAATTTAAGCATGGCTCTGTTTAACACACAGCAGTTGAAAGAAAAAAGGGATCTCTATAAGTGCCATCCAGTTGCCCATGTCCCTATCACTGTTTGCTGACAAAATCCTGAAACACCTCATGTGTTTGAGCCCATGCATTGGTTAATGCTGCCAGAATCCCTAAGGAAGATGTAATTTTCCTAATCTTCTAATCTTTGGGGGGGGTGTGTGGGGGAGTGTGGGCAAAGAAAGTGTTTTGTTTTGCTTTGTTTTGCCTTGTTTTGTTTTGTTGACCAGTGCATTTGCAAAATATTTGTGAGCAGAGCAGACTTTTCCAAAAGTGGTTCCTAATTCTCATATTTGTTGAATACTTGTTCTGTGAAAAACCCAGTCAGGAACACAGCTAGGTGATTCTTTCCTTCTTACCCTTTCCCCTTCCAAAAAGCAAGGAGGCCTTTATCCTCCAAAACAGAACATCTGTGTGAGAAGTAGCAGTCAGTAGTGTCAAAACACGCTTAGACCTCTGATTTTAATGGGATAAAATGACAGCTCCAGTGGCTGCTCATCCACCACTGCTCCCCACACTCAAACAGCAAGCCACCAGCAAAATTTCTCAGCTGCAGAACCATCTATTTTCTGGAGGGATGTGTTTATGTGTGTGGTGATTTCTTTTTCAGAGGCATATGAACACATGTCTGCTTAAATCAACCCCAGAGATGATTTGCTCTGCGGTTCTGTTTATTTCACCTGTCCGCTTACGCAGGGGCTGCGTTCCACAATGAGCTGAGGCATCAGGGGCAAATTCACCTCAAGGAGATTTGCTCATCTCAAAAGTGAAGATTGAGTCAATCCAAGGTAAGTAAAACTTCATTGTAGTGCTTGGCTGACAGAGTTGGAAACTGGCAGATTTTGAACACCTCTGAGGCTGTTATGAACCTGCAGCCAGTGGGGCTGTTGCTATTTTTGTGGACCTTTTGTGAAGACCTTTACAGATAGCTTTTGGAAATGAAGGTACTTATACTACTAGAATAGCAGGTTTAATGGCTTGGGAAATACTTTTAACTAATGTTCCCACTGGCAAATTGACTATCCATTTCTCCTCTAAGATGTCTAAGGTGTAAATGGTCTTTTTCCTGAGTGTGGAGGTTGTGTGTTGAAACCTGCTGTTCAACAATCCCAGCTGCATGCATGTTATTATCCCAGCACTGATTACAAGATTCCATTGACCACAAGCTGCCTGTTTGCCGGTCTAGATGTTGTGATTAGTGTACAATCAATCTTGAATCCAATCAGAAAACTCTCTGCCTGCAGCTGATAAAGGTCTCGGCAGGGCACTGATGAGGCTGCAGCCCTGGTATCTCTAAGGGGACACCTGCAGCATGTGAGGTGCACAAGCTAAGAAGGCTGATCTAAGAGAAAGAAATTAAGGTGGCTGCAAAAAATCTGATAAACAGCATTCAAACAGAACAAACCAGGCAGCTTAAGTGTGGGGCTCATCATCCCACTGACCCTGGAGTGCTGCTGTTCTAAATCCTAACACATGGAGAAGATCATCTTTTAGCTCAGGAAGACCATTCAACACAGAAGATTTAGTTACTGGTCATAAAAAGAAGAAGTCAACAAATAATTTGTCTCATTGTATGATTTTCTCCAGTGCATGAATTCCTCTCTACTATTTCAGCTTTGTACTTCATTGTCTGCTTTTCCTCACAGGAGTCTGGAATGGAATATAGCTGTGACTTTCCAAATTGTAGTGCAAAGAAATAATTGCCTGTTCTTTGCTTCTTCTTTTTTAATTCCTGACCCAACTTTAATTTATTTTCTGTCTTTTTCTGAGTATTTTCTCCTAATTCTGCAGATGGGATACCTATAATTACAGATCGTATTAAAGCTGTTAAAAAATAGTGCATTATTGTCTGATTAACCTGCGTGCTTTATATTAATCCCTGTTGATCTGCTTCAGGGCAAACAGTTTCTCATTACTTCCTTTCTATGATATGACCTGCTCTTATTACATTAACATTCAAAATTAGAGAGAATGAAAACTAACTGCCTTATTGAAATCTCCCAAAGTACTTCTTTTGTAACATTAAAACTGCTTAAATGGAAACCATTGCTTTTATTTGTTGTGCGATTATTTTAAACACATTTCTATGAATTATCTTTGTTTCTAGAAATACAGATTATTCCCACTAACCCCATAGACTTGATATTCTTTGTAACTCCTGGGTGAGCTATACTCCCACTTTCAAGCTTTCCAGGGCATCTGACACCCATCTGAAACACCTGCAGCAAAGCTTACATTTATCTATATTCACAAAAAGCCTAAGATCAAAAGAAATATAATTATTCTGTCTGTGAAGTCTTTTTTTCCTACATGACCATTTCAGATTTAATAATTTCTCTGATTTCAAAGTCTCTAATCAGTAAACAATGAACAGCATCACAGTGAAATAATCTAATTGTCACAGCTCTGACTTTCAGGAAAAGCTTTCAAGACTGCTTTAAACTTGACAATTTTGGCAAAATCTATTGTTACAATGTTAAATGGCCACACTGCATGCAAAAAGAGCAACAATAGAGTACATACAGGTATTTGAAACACACTTCAAAGTCAGCATGGTCTACTGTAAACAGTCATATCATGTTCAGAGCACAGTTAAAGATTCACTGTGAACTAAACCAGCTTATACACAATGATTATGCCTTTAAAGATATATGGAAAATATCTGCTCTTCGTAGAATATGACCTTCATAACTCAATTTATGGGTCATTCCCTCACTTGTGGGATATTTTCAATATCATAATTGTAAAAAGAGAAAGAAAGGAAGGAAAAATGTTCAGTTATTCATTTTGCAGGGCCTTTTTATTAAAAGCAGAAATAACATTAGATGAAAATCATTTCACTGATAATTTTAATGAAATATGAAGTGCTTTGAATATATTTTATTGCAGGCAATATAGAAAAAAGGCATTGGCTGCTTAATGTGTCATTTAATGAATGGATTCCACATTGCCTTACTTTACCACATTTGGAAGTGAAGGCCATGCAAAGATGATAGCAAGTGCTTTCAAAAAGGGGCTTCTTCCCACATTTTTAAATTACACTTCACCTAATGGAAAGTGCAAAGCATAATGCAGCAGAAATGAAGCTGAACCAAAACATTGGAGCTACATACCTTAACAAATCTCACTGAATTTTATCCTGTAAGCGCATCTCTAATATGGAAAAAACCCTGATGTTGATAATGTCCTAGCATGCTGAAGGTCAGGTTGATACAAGAAGGATCCCAGAGAACCAGAAATCTGGGCTAATTTGCAATAAGCTCAGCAGTGGCTTAGTTAGCCAGCTGAGGGTGAGGAACCAGGGTGGAAGCTCTGCCCACAGGGATGCAAAGGTCATTGCAGAGAAGGCTGGTAGGTGTCATTTATTTACACCTTCTCCAGCTCAGAGAAAACCAAATGCAATTGCCAGTGCTGCAGAAATACACCCTAATCTGCTCAATTTCTTTTTCTAGCAGAGACCATTAATGGGTCTGAATCAGCAAGTTTCCAGTTATTAACCCTAAACTGCCTTTGGCTTTCTCTGGTAGCAGCTACCATCTGTCCCCTCAGGCTTTTTTCTAGTAGGATGCAGCTTCATTAGTTGTGTCTAAAATGAACAAAGCATAAATGATAGCCATGCACTGGCCCTGAGGCTGGCTGGCACTGGGTGGCTGGGCCTGCCCCTGTGTCCATCCCTTCAGAGCCCAGGGTCCTGTGTTCATGCAGTCCTCCCAAGTGCTTAGGAGAGGACAGCCAAGCTCCAGCCCAGAAATGCTAACACTGACCCAGTTAGTGATCTGGGATGCAGAGCTCAGGCTTATTATCTGGCACTTTTATTTAGCAGTGCAGGCATACCATAACTATTGGTCCACTGAAAGCAGCCTTCCACAGCCACAAGCACTGGTTTTTAAACTAGCAAAGAAAAATTGTAGGAATCCATCAGAAAGCCATGCAGCAGGAAATTTTATCATGTCATTAGAAGTAGGCATCTTGCTTCCTGGGCATAATACCCCATAAGGTTAGAGATTAGACTTTATGTGGAGAAAAAAAATATGTAAAGAAGGTCTGAAGCTGGCATTAAAAATGTAGGCTGCTCTTCATGCACTGGAGAAACTTCCTTATGGAGCATGAGGAGGATTCCACATATGTTTTTTGGTCATTTTGGAAAAAGCCCTGCAGCAGAGAGGAGGTATATCTGCTCTGTTGCACAGGACAGCATGAAATGGATGAATGGCAGGAAATCCAGAAGAGAAAGAAAGGTGTCTCTGGCTTATGAATGTAAGAAGCAGAGACAGACAGCAAACTTTCACCTTCCACATTTACCTTTCTAATGTCCAAGGTCCATTGCCAAGTTACTGGCTCCCCATTAAAATCAGTGAATGATGCAAATAGGAAAGTGTATGTAACAGACACTGCTTGTTAACAGAAAGAACACCTTTCTTTCAAGGCATGGTAATGAGAAGGAGAAAAACCTAATGTAGTAACATAAGAAACCTTTTAAAATTGTTTTAAAATAGCTTTTTCTGAATACAAGACCTGCAAGTTTAACACCGTATGGTCTTAGAACTTAAGTCAGTTACATGGAAGTGTCAAGTACTGTTACAGATCACATTATCATACAGATCCATAAACAAGCAGCTGCATAATTTCTCAAATGATTATCGCTCTTGCACACCTGGTGTGTGTTATATATAAAAAATTAACAAACAAAAGTGAGAATTTTACTACACCGCCGTGCTGTCATGTCAAATTGCGCCATCAAAATCCAATTGCACAACCCAGCTTCAGGCATCAGTATGACAAGAGAACTGCAGTATATAACTGTAGAGACAGGGCTCCATTAAATAAGATGTGAAACAGGGCAGTGTGGAGCCTGGAAAACCCAGGAGGTGCTGAAGGCAATGTAATAGGGCCCCATCGTCAACAGCATCAAAGGCTGCTGATAAATCAAGACAATGAAAGAAGGAGCTTCTCAGTTAGCTTGAAGCAACAGATCCTCATTACAAACTCTCTCAAGAGCAGTTCCAGCACAGTAGCAATATCTGAAACAAGACTGGAATTTATTAGAAGGATTTTTGTGCATTAAAGCTAGCCTGTAATGTCAGAACAGCGCTTCCGAATGAAAGGAAATCAAGGGGCAAATAAGGAAAGCTGGTTTCCAGTAATTGCACTTTATAATCTAGTGCAATTGAGAAAAATTTTGTTTTGACAGTGTTTCACTCCTCAAAACTGTTTTCTTCTGGCTATCAGTTTCTGTTTGGTCTGAGCTTCAAAACATGAATTGGCATAGAGGAAAAAATAAACACCATCTCCAAAACATCCAAATATTCAGGAGCAGTGTGATATAGACTGATCAGGTGGTATTTGCTGCATCTGGCCTCTTGATCTCAAAGTTCCCTCAACATCTATGTTTTTAATTTGGGACCTACAAGCTTACAGCCAAGTGATGGGCTCTGGATGTCTCTGTTCCTCATTAGGATGCAGATTGGAAGTGTGAAGGGAGATCCATGTTTCAGGCTCAATCTGTCACACACTAGCAGAGTCAGACCTCATCATAACTGCTGTAGAAAAGGCAGCTGGAAGACAGAAGTATAGACCTCCTAGAAAAGGGTCTTCACCAAAAGAGAGGAGATATGCAGGACTCCAAAAACTGAGTTACACCAGCTATATAATGGACAGAGGGTTTTGCCAAAGAGAAAACAGTGCTGGACACAAAAAAATCAAGCCCATAACTCCCTCAGAACTACCTTATCTGCTGGTATGTAGATTTCCTTTCCTCTTAAGGGTCCTTCCTGAATTTTTCACAGCATCTTTGCTTCAACAGGACAGGTCAGAATAAACGGTAAAGGCAATATTCTTGGCAGTGAAAGAGATGGACTTGAAAGTCTACAGGGTCCAGATCCCAGCCCTCCATCTTCCATGGACAATCACAAAAATACCCTGTTCAGTTCTCATCCCAAGAAGACAACCTCATTTTCACGTATTAAATGCAAACTGAAACCAAAACCTAAGCAGAACAATACAATGGAAGGAAAGTAAGTGGAACTGGAAGACCCCAGAACCACTCTTTTTTTTACCCTCCATCTTTCTTTTGGGCACTATTCCAATTTGGAAATTTCTGAAGATGACAAAGGCACTTCTGGAGCACTGGAACTTAAATTCCAAACCCTTTAGGGCTTCACAAAACTATGACATGAAAAAAAGTCTCATAAATCTGTACCATAAAATACAAAGTTTTGCTAGTGTGAGATCTGACTTGACATAATAATACATAATACACATAATAAGAACAAAACATTCTTGCAGTTTCCTGTATTAGGGCAAGGCTTAAGTTTAACTTCTACAATACATTTTTTAATTTAGGGTATCAAAATTTTAAATAGCCATTGTAAGAAGTTTCAAACTCTTAAATACAGATATCTCTCTAAATCTAATTTTTCCATAGGAATTTATAGCAATTTAATATATAAAATTAAATCTAAGTCTTTGCAATGAATCTGACTGAAACGTATGGTAAGGATGAATTATAAATCCACATGACAGGGAAATACAAAGTAACAGACTAAAGTCAAATCCTCTGCTATCCTGACTTATTGATAATGCTCATATGGAGATCCCTTGTGCCTGCACTTAGTTTGGAGCAAAATCTTGCAATTGCAAAGGCTTCACACAAGCTGGTAAACATCCTCACCCTCACTGTATACAAATATGAGCCTGGTGGTAATAATTTACTTTCATTGAGAGTGGTCTTTAACATGAAGGATTAGTGTCAAGCTCCCACAGCCATGCATTTCCAAGGATTTGTGATTTTGTCCTAAGCATTATGTGGTAAATATAAACTAAAGGTAAAAAAGAAATTATACCATAGATATTATTTTGAACATGTTTCTCACTCTAAAGCTTGAAATGGTTCAGAATTTAGCAAGCAGGAGATAAAATCCCATTTCAATTGTACTCAACTAAAGTTATTGCCCAAAAGGCTTAGTTCAAAATATCTAGGTACCATGTATGTTTTAATGGTTGGGATGTACTCAAATTATAAACAAATCTGAAGAAATGTTACTATACTTTTATTTGATGTCATACCAATGCAGTCAGATATTTGCTCCAGCATATTTTGTATATTCTAAAATCATGTTCTGTAATCAGCTATTCTGTTATTTGGCTTTGTCAGCCCTAATGAAATTATTTCACCTGGTGCAGCAGCCTAAAATGCCCCTCTTCATGACTGTCTAGTCTTAGGAAAAAACTCTCCAACATTCTTATTATCAAAACAGCCTCTCTGGCATTATAAACATGGAAAGTTTACATATGTCTTTGCAAGTGGAATAATAAATTATCCACGCTAAGCCAGATCTCACAGCCATCACTCAGTTTTTACTCACTGCCCATAGAAATTCAAGAAAATATTTTCCTAATTAGGAGTCTTGTAAAAACTTGTTGAGCACATTGAAAAAGAAATATTCAGAAGGGTTGACTGATAGCAGTTTCTATGCTCTTAACAGAAGATGGATGCAATGCACCTTTCTGTTCCCTTCATCACACAGGAACGAGCTGCTGCAGTTTATTGTAAACTAATCTACGTGTCACAATCCAGATTGTGGCAGACGAAGGGATACCCTCACAAAGGCTCTGCTGGTTGGAGGCCACTGAAGAGCACTACTGTTCTTGTTGTGAGATGTTCTCTGCTGGGGACTGCATGAGCCAAGTCATTTTTCTGAATATAAGCAAGAAATCAGCTTTTATCTATGCATCACTTAACTAAGGCAAAGAGAAATACACTGAAAGCTACGGCATGTGACCAGAAGCTTACTTTTTAAACAACAGCAAAAAGGGGACAAGAACCAAGCCCCCCTTTATTTATCCTTAAAAACAAATTAAAGTGGCATGACCCCATGCTCTGAAATGTCATCCATCAAAAGTTGGCAACATTTTTTGAAGTACTAATGATTGAACTTGCTGTGACATCTTCCTTGCCTCTAGAATGCCAGAAATTCTGTTGCTTTCCTAAATTGCCAATCATATAACTATTTAGAAACTCCCCAGGGAGGTCAGCATTAAAACAGGCTGGAAGGAGCCAAAGTAGCATATTCTTGAATTGAAAAATCTGTTCAAACTTGTGACTGCATAAAATAGTTATTTTTAATGTGTAAAAGCAATCGTCCTTAGCAATAGTGCATAAATAGTGTTCCTCAGTTGGCCAGCTGAGGGTGTGCTCAGTAGGGGAAGGATATGAGCCCACAGTTTTCCTCATGCCTGGGAAGTCATTGGGAAAAGGGTTTTAAGTACAATAATCAACACTCAGGTTCTAGCTGTTTGTTAACTTGTAGTGATCCTCTGAAACTCAAAAGTTTGTTACTCAGTGGAAACAGTTAATTCTTAGGAACCTTTGGAACATTGTAGAAACACATAGAAAAATATATATATCATTCACCAGGACTCAAAATTTCTCAAAGAGAAACAGCCTGGTAGGTAGATGTAAACACCATCATAAGGACAATAATCTAGTTTGAATTCCTCAGACCACTTATCTTGATAATATGCCAGTATTCACATACAAATAAAATTTTTTTGTTCCATAAAAGTTTTAAGTATCAGTGCAAGAGACCATTCTTTTGAAAATTACTTTCATATTTTTATAGGTGAAACCTTGGAAAATACAATGATCAACATCTTTTATTGCACTGTTATTGTATTTGAACTGCAGCTTTTTATATTCCAAAGTTAATTGAAGGTGATTTTTCTGTGAATCCCATTTGTTTTGTCATTTTGCCATCTTTATTTTAAAGTGGCAGTGGTGTGAAATATACACAATTCTGAAGCAAAGAGATGTGTTTACCACAGCCCATCTCTGTATGAGCCAGTGGAGGTCTTTTGTATAACATTAGGATTTTCTCTTTAATTTTGGTGGATCAAGATCAAATATTTTTTCCTGACACTATCCAGGCAGATGAGCCTCTCAAGGTACTAACAGCAAAACATATGAATTTGCCTTCTCTGCTGTATAATTCAAGAGCAAACTTCAGTATAGAATTGTTCTGAAGAGCAGTAGCTGATGCCTTCCAAAGGCTGGAACAGGTAAAAATGCTATCATATGGAATAGCTGCATTGCTGTAGTTATCTGTGACACCAGAAAAAGCAGTCATATATCTAATCAGATTTTCTGTACTTCTACAACATAATTTTCTATGCTTAGATAGATGTATCAGAACAAAAGAGACAGGCAGCAACTGTAAAGTAAAATTCAGGTTCTTCTCATACCAGTGCCTAACTGACTGCTACACACTGGCTTATCAGAGGAACCAGAGAAAGATGTGTCACATATGTACATCCCATTCTGAGCAGTAGTCAGTTAGTTGTGATAGATAAACAGAAATGAAACATCACCAGACAGAGCTGAGGTAAACCTTGCACTTAAATTAATAGGATTATGCCGGGCTGTTGTTACATGCTAAACTTGGAAAGGCCAGCTGTGAGATTCTCAGAATGTCATAAATATCAGTCAGCACAAGCTGTATGATGGTTGTGCTCCATCCATAAAGCTCTGTTTGAAAGGCTCTCTTGGTGTGGCTTTGGCACAGCCCTCTGTGCTGTAGTCTGGGGAGAAGTTTCACTATCCCCCGCTACAGCCCAGGGATGTGCAAACAGCAGCAGCTTCATCATAACTTCCTAGCAGGAGGGACCACCTGCAGCTTGCTCTTTGGCGAAAAATAAAAGGCTTGGTTAAGTTGGAGACCAAGAACAGCAAAGAAATGGACTGGGGAGGGACGTGGGGAGGAGAAGCCTGGAATTCAGGCAGAAATGCAAGGAGTGGAAAAAAGAAGGAGGAAGAATGAGCACTTGCATGGGAGGGAGGGAGGAGCTGGGAGGAGAGCAAAACAGGGCACAGTCAGAGGGCAGGAGTGGGACCAGGGTGCAGGTAAATGTGGGCTAAGGATGGCTCTCACAGGACTGTGAGCTGTGTATCAGCTGTGGGAGAGGTACGGACTGTGGACTATGACTGGGTATGTTAGCAGAGAGTTAGAGCAGTAGCAAATGGGAGAGGGGAGGTAAAACACTGGTGTGAAATGAGAAAGGTTTGGGATAGAACAGATAAAAATTTCTGGGGAACAAGATCAATGTTATGGGACAGGAAGGCACGGAAGTCATGTCAAAATCATCAGAAAAAGGTGAGGATTAGAGAGAATGAAGTGCAAGAAGTTGCAGTGTGTGATGTTCCCAGGCCTACAGGAGCTACAAAATGTGTCATATTCCCACAAAACCCAGTGCGTCTGATTTTTCTTTGCCCAGACAGCTCCAATCTGCTATCTTGCACACACGACTCACTTCAAACTCACAGCATCTCCAGAAGTGCAGATGGTCCTGTAAGTGAGGATCCCTACAGAGTGAATGCTAGTTGAAAAATACCCCATTTTTATCCTTTATCTTGAAGCATGCAAAGTATTCTTTACCACCTAATCCTCATTCAGTCTGTTACTTACAATAATATTGCAATAAAACATATAAGATTGGAAACCAGCTGAGTGTCAGGTTGTATTTAACATGTTTAATGAAAGTTTAATGTTCCTACAATTGATTTTTCTCTAAGTGGCACTGAATTACTTATGAATAACCTCATCACTACTTAAACAAAAACACGCTCCTCTAATGAGTTACGGCTAAATGAAGACCAAAATGATCCATAATGCAGCATACAGTTGGCAACACTCTGAATCAAGATCCTTTGTATTTTTGGAACAAACAAGCTCTAGAAGAGATGAGTAAGAGAGAAGGAAGATGAAAGTGGCTTCCATCCTTGAGAGTGGAAAAGAAAAGTGGATGTGCTTGAAATGAAAGCCATTCCAAATGGTCATGCTAGAACTGGGGACCTTGCGCTTCCTCCTCCCTTCTCCTACCTGCATTTTCTTTTCTCCAGCATCCTTGATATTTCTCTTAATATTTTTTTTCCTGAACAATCACAGATTGAATGAGTCAAAACATTGGACCTATTCCTGGGGAAAAAAATGGTGTGCTGGCTCCCATCCCTTCCATTCATGAATTGTTTTTTACATGACTCTGCAGTGGAATGGACCTACTTCATGGAAATCCACCAAATGCATATCAAAGGATTGGGTATCCTGATTTGCACTGATAAATACCTTGTGTTCTCAGCCCTTCACAGGCAAAAGGGGGAAAAGCCCCCACTTTTTCTAAGGGGCTTCCATTCTCCTGGTGACATGGTTTCAACATCCTCAAGGAGTTTGGAGGCACCAAGGACAATTTGGTATTGATTCCATTAAAGTTGCTTCCTAGGCATGAATTCTATTAGATAAATGACTTAATCTAAGGATATATAACAACAAAGAATTAAATTGGTCTTTGAGTCTTCCCTGAGGCTGTTGATGCCCACCCTGGGAGCTGCTGCCACATCCTTGCTGTACTGCATGCCCAAGGGAGGATCACTCCACACCAGCATTAGTGAGTGTACCAAAGAGATGCCAATTGGTTGAAGTACTAAAAATGAAGGTTTACTTTAAGGCAGGTTATTGGGAAACACTAATCTGAATGCTAAAGACGAAGATGGAACGAAAACTAGAAATAGTGCATTTACAGTAAAAAATAAGACAAAGCTAAGTCAATTGGACAATAAGCGTCATTAGAGCAGAAATTAATATGCACACAGAGTGCTTTGAGAGAGCTGTTTACATTTTTCATAATGAGCTAGGTTCAGAAGATGAAGCAGGACTTTCACGGCTGGATTAATTAGGGCTCACTTTACACAGGGATGCAGAAGCCAGCAGTCAGTGTAATACACCCAGAGAACTGGCAATCACTGAGCAAATTCCTCCCCTGTGACAGCCCATTCCCCGTCAGTGTCGCTGATCACTCATGATGCACAAAGTAGCACAACTGTGCCAGCCACTTCAAATAGCTCAGGTTTCAGTCAAGTACTCACTTGGGCATCAACTAATGAAAAAAGAGGAAAAGCATTGAAGAATAAAAAAAAAAAAATTAAATTAAATTACAAATTTCTTACTAAAATTGTCTTTCCCATGTAGAGCAGAACAGAACTGCATTGTATTTTTTCAGAATCATCAACCTTAAATTCTGGTATGTGAAGGTAAATTCTGGTATGTATCTGATCTGTGATTTTTGCACCACTGAATATCAACACATTGTATATTGACTAATTAAACTTCCTCACATGTGTCCTTCTGACAAGCTTATTAAACAATAATTTCCTGAAGAGTGATGCTTTAGTGATTATCAGAGATAAAACCATCTCTTTAGAGTATTGTTCTTACAGTAGATTACTGAAACAGAAAACAAGGAGATAGGGAGTCCATTGAAGAAGAAAAAGTTAGGGTGTTTTCCAGGACAGCTATGTTGACATTTTAATATATCCATACACATTTTACAGTATACAATAACTTTGCAAAATACAACAATTTAACATCAAACTATAGTTATAAAATTGATTCAAATTTTTGTTATAAAATTCATCCTACTAACTCAGATAACATGTAGAATGGAATGCAAAATAAGAAAAAAATAATGAAGTGATTTCTTAAAAACGTATCTAGAAAATGCATTTTATTACAAAATGCCTATGTCTATGACAAAACTGTTGCAGTAATTGCAGCAAAGAATCTTTACTGCAAATTCAGCATATCTGTGATACCATGTCTGTGGCACCAGTATTCACACATCAGTTCAGACTGTTATCTCCAAGAAACAAAACTTCAATAGTAGTTTAGCATAAGAAATATATTTGTATAGTCAATCAGGGACACAATGATTTCTAACTGGAGAGTGGGAACTGCAACCCAGGAAACATCTCCAACATAAAGGCACTATACATTAAGTTCAGCTATTGGAACTGATACTCTGGTCTGAACAGCAGGTTAGAAAAAAAAGCTTTATTGAGGCAGTATTATTCCATGGACAACTGTTTGGGCAATGACAGCCATTGCTGCCAAAATCACTAAAAAACTGCTACCCATGTTTTCAGATAATCAGTAATTTTTAATGGAAAATCTCTATTGCAGAAGTGAAAAGTAAATTTTTATGCCAAATTAAAACACTGCACCATTTCTAATACTAACCCAAAGTCTGTTAAACCAGATTTTATTTTCTCTTCCACAAAATCTTTGTATAACATCTCAGAGACAAGTAGTGTTTCTCCCTGATGAACATCTTTCAGTCCTCATATGTAAAACACAGTAGTGTTCTGTATCAGCCCTCTGAAACACAAACATTCATTGGCATAAGGAATTAAACACAAAAACAAAGGACTAAGGACAAGTTTCCCACATAAACATCTTAGTAGGCTCAACTCATTCTATCTATAACCTAATTATTATTACTTTAACCAAAGGAAATTAAATTCATACCATGTGAAGTTTTTCATCAGATAAAGTACAGGACCAGAATTTTAATGCTCCAGTGAAGGATGAGGAACTTCAAAGCTTGTTCACTGAGTCATAGCTATAAAAACAGAAATTTAGTAAATTTTGGCTATTCAAAAATCACAAAATCATAGAGTGAGCTGAGTTGGAAGCAACTCACAAGGATCATCAAGTCCAGCTCCTGGCCCTGCCCAGCACCATCCCCAAGAGTCACACCATGTGCCTGAGAGCACTGTCCAAACACTTCTGAAGTCAGGCTGGTGCTGGGACCACTTCCTGCTCCTCATGTGCCTTCCCCTCAAGGCCCTTCACCATCTTTGTTGCTTTCCTTGGGATGCTCTCTCACAGTTTAATGTCTTATATTGTGGCACCCAAAACTGCCCCCAGCACTCGAGGTGAGGCTGCCCCAGCCCAGAGCAGAGTGGGACAATCCCCTCCCTTGCCCTGCTGGCCATGCTGGCCCTGATGCCCCCAGGACAGGGTTGGCCCTCCTGGCTGCCAGGGCACTGCTGACTCAGGTTCAACTTGCCATGGACCAGGACCCCAGGTCCATTTCCCTGGTGCTGCTTTCCAGCCTCTCATTCCCCAGTCTGTCCATACACCCAGGGTAGGCCCATCCCAGGTGCAGAACCCATCACTTTTCCTTGTTGAGCTTCATATGGCTGCTGATTGCCCAGCCCTCCAATTTTTCGAGGTAGTAGACCACAGATGTGTCTTCCATGAGCAATGACAGATCTGTGCCCCAATATATTTCAAAACTACATGAAAGAAATATGCAAAAAGAAAAAAGGATTGTTTTTTGTTAGCATGAAAAATATGGGATGGATTAGATTGATCAGCTTTGACTTCTGTTTTAGAATGCTGTTTTCATAAAAAATGTTGACACGAATCACAAAGAGATGCTGGAGAAAATGATCAAAGCTGTTTAATTTTGTGAAAGGGTTGTTACCAGAACAGAATCTGGAAAAGATTAGACATTCTTCAAAACTTTGACAGAAAGTAAGAATTTTGTTATGGACACTTCTGAAGGCAGTCCCACATGCGTGGGAGATTGTCACCAACTGTACTTTTCACCACATCTCTTCCATAGTAGCAGGAAGGAACAGTAATTTTCTTTAATTAGACACTTAAAGGTTTTAGGCAGACTTTTGCCACATTTCAAGAAAACCAATAGGAACATCCTGTCCTGTTCACTGACTGTAACCAACTCATCTTTATACACATATACAACTCTCTGTATTAGAAACCAGTAAGGAAGTAAGGTTAATTCAGGAGTTCCACGTGCAAAAGCTAAAACAAAAACATCAGGGTAAGCAACTTCTCTTTCTAACAGCATAGAAAGGCATCAGAGCAGAAAGGCATCAGAGCAGAAAGGCATCAACCACTCTTTTCCTTGTAAAGAACTCAGAATCATGCAAAGTATGTAAGCCTTTCTCCTGATCACAGAGTGGTAACAGACTAAACAGATCTGTTTTGGTATTTTTTGAGTGGAAAGGTCATTTTCACTTTGTGGGCAAAACTTTTCATCCAGGTGCCAGAATGAAAATACTCCTGCTTCACATGCAAATTGGATAATCCTAGACACCAGATTAACAAGGCCACAGTGTTAAGTCAAGCAGGAAATGGATTTACAGTTCTGAGGTCATTGTTTGAATGAAAGATTTCCCCAATGCAAGTAGAAAAGAAATTTTGGGATGAGTGTGTGTTATACAATGATGTCCCAACACACAACACCAGGTTTTGCTGAGAGCTACAGCTTGTAGAATCAGCAACAGCCTGCAGTTGCATTCTCTGTGAACATCCTCCATGTGTACACAGCACTGCTCTTTCCATTAATGTGATGTGCAAACATCAACAATTTGACAAACAAAGCTCTTAATTATGAAAACTCAGAGCATTTGATATCATAAACAGAACTACAGAATTCCTCTTCATATGATAAAAACAGAAATTAAGCAAACATTATGGAATAAATGCTACTTAGTGCGAATTTCATATAATAAGAAGGGTTTCAAAGTTGAATGCTTGGAAATTTTCATTTTGGACTGAGTGATGCAGTGCAGTCTTGTTTTCCTCTGTGAACAGAGCATGGGAATCATCTTTCAAAGGGGTGAGGGACAAAAGGATAAATTACACAGCGTTAGACCAAAGAATGAATGGACCAGGAGTCATCACGTTTTCAAGAAGTAACCCTTTTTATGCCCCTGGTTTTCTTCTTCCATTCATTCTTCTTCTTCTTAATTAATACTTGAAAACAGGTCACTTTCCTGTAAGGTTTAGTTCTTACAATGTTAGAAGCAGAGTAAACAATTGAAAAACATAGAACAGGGACAGCTGAAGGACTCACCTTTCAGGTTATACATTCTACCAGCACCTGTGCCTGCTGCCGCTGCCCTGTGCATGCTCTGCAGCTTGCAGTCAGCCTTACAGAATGGCTGGACAGAATTACAGAATTACAGCTGGTCAGAATTGCAGAATTACAGCTCTGCAAACAGTCTGAGCCAGTCCTGAGATCGCTGAGGTCTGCAGGTCATCAGGTAGTCATGGGATGGAAATTGTAAATGACTGTTCTAGTTCTTAGGACACAGAAATGAGACACCAAATCAATGTTCTGCTCCCCTCTTACAGCACCCCTTCTCACATCTCCTGTTGTCTTCATTCTGTCCTGTCAAGAAAACTTTGATGTTATGATTCAAAAGCACTACCTTTTTATTTTGGGTATGTCTCCTCCTCAGTTTTTGCTGTATATATCAATAGACCCACCAAAAGAACAGCATCACTTTTGCTCCCAATGTCTGGCAAGGGTGGACTGAGGGACTACAAAAGGAATGGTGAAAAACCTTGGTCTTCCTTCACAGTTTAGGAAGCTGTCAAATGCTCAGGCTGCCCCAGTGGAACAGAAATACATCACATGCTAGCTGAAACATGTAATGCAAAAGAAAATTGGGAAATTTTACCAGTCCATTCATCAATGAGGATGAAAAGACACAAGGGAGAGGGTTGTCTCAGAATTAATGCAGAGGTTGTTCACATTTTACAGCAAGTATTCACTAAGACTCCCACTAAGCCTCAAGTTAGAATTATAATGTAAAACCAGACACAAAAACCATCTTTTTCCCTTTTGTCTTTATGTTACAATACAAGAAGTCCTTTGCTACAGTCAGTGAGATTGTTTTCTTTGGACACAAAGGACATTCTCCATATCCTCTACTTCAGAAGGGTTTTGTTATGAAGAGTGAAATGGACCAGAAATGACAAGCAGGACTTGTAAGCAGACCTTTGTGCTGGAAACAATGTTAAGACTGGATTTTACAGCCTAGCACTGCACCTTTTTATTAAAAATGTCCCAGTGCTACTGGCCGTGGCATTGAAGAGGCAGTTTCTTCCCTTGGTGTGCACAATTTATTTGTAGTCTTGAGTGTCCTTGCAGCTTTGGGCAGTCATGTTCCATCTGGTTGGCAGAGTCTGAGATGTCATGAGTTTCATAAAATAATCAAGATTGTAGGTGTGAAAAGGTACCAAACCAGTATTGCCTGGACTGGCTGTCCTGGTCTTCCTGTCCCAGCTTCTTTTTCTCTTGGGAAAGAAACATAGTTCAGAAACTCAGCAGTGAAAACCCTTGATGGAAACATCAGTCCTAAGTAAAAAATGCAGTGAAGTCAAACAGAAAGAAAATCAGTGGAGAAACCGTCCTATGAAGAAGAAATAATGGAAAACAATCTCCAGGGAATGATATCAAGCTGAAGAGAAGGGAAGAGATGCAAACTCTTCAGGACTCAGTCAAAGATTAACCTGGGGGGTGTACAGCAGGCTGCGATGGGAAATCCAGCTGATACCTCTTCATGTGATGCCTGTGTACTGACAATGACGGTAGATTTGCAGATTCACTTATGCTAATTATCACCAATCAAACAGAGTCTGTCTGTCTTTGGCCTGACAGGACAAACATACAAATCTGGGCTATATGACTGATATGTTCAAATTGTTACAGACAGTATGGGTCTTGCATTTTAATGGCTGAAGCTCCAAATTACCGTTGGCCAGAAGCATTATTACATGACCAGGGATGAAGAGAGATGGTAGAAAATCAGAGATGATAAAGTTGTCTGATTTCATGTGGTTGAAACCAGAATTATTTAAAACACAAATTGGGAGATCTCTATCTCCTCTCGGTTTCAGGTCACTTCCTCCTGTAGAAGAGGTCATATGCTCTCCAGAAAGAGCTTTTTTTACAGAAAATCAGCAAGGAAGGGCAACTGGGGACCAGCATCAATCAGTGTGTGTTGATCCTGAATATGACTGGTTTCTAGGATCCAGAACTTCCTCATGGGTGACATGTTTGTGTCCAGGTTTTGAGGTCAGCTGCAAAATGCAGTGTCTCTGATGCAGGAGTGACTTCATTTTGCCTCACTATGACATTGAAGCTGCATGAAGTTATTTCAGCGGAGGAAATCTTGACTCCAAACCTGCCTAGATATGGCATTACAAATCTGACCCTGAGATTTTTGTGCAGGGGGCCAAAACCGGAATTTTTTTCATAATTTAACAAGGGATAGGTTTTCACAGATTCACAGAATATTCTGAGTTGGAAGAGACCCATAAGGATCATTGAGTCCGACTCTTAAATGGCCCATACAGGCATTGTGAATCTACCATCTTGATGTTAGCACCATCTACACTCTTGGTATTATTAGCACCATCCTGTAACCAAGTGAGCCAATCTCAGGGCCGTTATCTGTTTCCAAATTCTACTGACAAAAGAACTGCAGTCACAGGATGTGTCTTCTTTTTTTGAGAGTGTTGAATCATACATATTTTAAGTAGGTACTGCAAAGTGAATAATTTTTCATTTGCAAATTTTCAAGTGTTTGCTGGTATTTGCTAATTAGGCCTGCAACTTTGTCAATCACACCAGGAATTTCTGAGCTGCCTGATTTGCTTCAGTTAGTCCTGTAGACAGAAATTGTAACAGAAGTGTTTTCTGGAGTAAAACAGAGGAAAGACACACTGACAATAAGCCACATAAGCCTTCCCAAATGATGCCTGTCTCACCTGCCTGAATGCCATGCCAGCACACCCCTGGGACTCCTCTGTATCCCAAATGCCACCTTCTCCAGCAGAGCGGGAAGGACAGAGGGAAGCTGGATGTGCTTGTGAGTTGAATTTTAGGCTGTGGTGACAACAAGCTCACAACCCTTGGCACAAACCACACTTGTAATGCAAATGCACCAGATGCTTAAAAAATGAGAGCCTCCTGCTGTATATTCAAAACCCAAAACTGAAATTGAAAAATGCTGTTAAGATGCCTGTAAATAAATATGGGGAATATGTTCAAATAAAAATTGCTCAAATTCCAGAGAGGTTTCTATTTCATCAATAATTCATGAATTTGTAAATTCTTGAATTTGTAATACTTAAATGCTTCCTTGAAACTAAGTAGCTTTCATGTCTCTAGTTAAATATAGTGAGTGCAGGTTAATGCAGAGCTCTCTGGGAGTCTATATTGACCCTTATTTCTTTATAATTGCTGCATATTTATAGAAGAGCAGCTGAACTACATCTTTCAATGTCGATTTGAAGCTTTGGAACCACAGCATAGCTTTTGGATTTAAATCCTCAGATGATGCCCATAATATAGCGGGTGAAATGTCAGGGGGAAAATGAAAAACTTATGACAGAATAAAGGATTTGCTAAACAATTGGAGAGGATAAAATGTGCAACATCATTAAGAATGAGGCCCTTGTCTGCCATGAATTGAAGCTGGCTGGAGAAAGGCAATTAATTATAGAGAAAATTGGCATCTTTTAAACAATGCCTAACTTGCCTCTGAATTACACCAGAAAAAGGAACAGCAGTCCCAAGAATCTATCTGGCATCAGATGGTGCTGCTCAGTGTCAAAGTCTGAAAGCTTTATGAGACTTTTGGTGATGTGACAACACCAGAAATATCCTTCCAGTCATTTTTATACAGACTGTGGTTTTGCGTTTCTGTCAGCTGCCATGACCTGTTTGTTTTTGTTCTTACCTTTATTTTGCATTTCAAATAGAAAAAGGGATCAATCCTGCAGGCACTTCAGTAGGAAAAATAATAGAGAAAAAAAAGCAAGCTTAAAACTAGGCAAGCATGATGTAAGCCTGGGCTGGCACAAAGTCAAATACTAAAACACCTGATGGGGTTGGCTCCATGGAGGAGTAGAGCCCACATGACACCCAAACCTTCTGTGGTAACAGGGCTTGTGTCAGACTCAACTGCTTCCAACTTCCCTCTTACTTTCACCATGCCATCTGAACTTTTACCAGCTAAAGATCCGACATAAGGTCAGATCTTTAGCTGGTTAAAGTTTCTCCATCTCCCATGAAGTTCACACAGCAACTTCATCTACAGATTATAGATTTGGTTGCTGTCCTCAGCTGAACAGAAGAAGAAACACATACAAATGAAATTTCCATTTTTTATATCTTCCACTGAAGATTTCAATGAAAAGCAATCTTACAGTGGCTGTGGGATGGGATCTTAAGAGCTTGCTAAACCTGCAGATATGCTACAAAACACTTGCAGTGGAAAACTAGCATTAAGTTATTCTCATAAAATCTTAAAATTCTGCTTCTGCATCTTAGTCCATCCAAATTTCTGTTCTTTAGAGAATGGAAATGCAATTTGGACAGGTTAAGATACTTCGAGTTGCACTAATGATACTGAACACTGGTTTAGTCCTGCAGGTCTCCCAAGGCTCTGGGCATGTGAGCAGATGTTCTTCACTCTGGGAAAGTACTTCTTGTTGAGCTGGTTTCAACACATTTTCTCCCTACTAAAAAAATTTATCAAAATTCAAGAGGCCTCTTCCATATTTCTGGATCAGCTTTTTGTAAGTTATACTTACAAAAAGAGAAAATTAAAAATTTGAACCATTTTATAATTACTAAAAATTAACAACAGGTGATATTTCCATGTCTTTGCCTGTCTGAATTTTTATCAGACCAAGACTGGTGTTAGTGACTGTGGTAAGTCTTCACAGTGACAGTCACTCAGTTTTATCTTGTGGTTTTCAAGCTTTAAGAAATTTTAATCTGACAAGACACACTGAAGCTCATGTGAAGAGTTAGAAGAGATTTTTGAAAATCCAGAGAAATTTAATCTGTCACTGATTTTTGGAAGCAATTAAACAATATATGCAATAAAAAGCCCTAAAACAAACCGTGTAGCAAATTTACTATGGAGGAATTTGTGGAAGTCTCATTGCTCTAATTTTTCTCCAGTTGTGATTGGCAGCGCACTGCTTTCAGCTTTTGAACATTTACAGTAACATATGTATTGTCTTATAGAATGGGCAGGAGATTTGTTTGTTGTGTGTACATGTACACATAATTAATTTCACAAGAAACTGGGAAATGTGTTTTCAACTCATCATTCTCAGCATTCTAATTGTTATCTTTGACTGCTGATAAAATGTTTCAAACAGAAAACATGTATTTTTTTTACATCTAAAATGGTCATGACATCAAGAATTATCTGTTTTTAAAAAATATTTTACTTTAGATACAGAAAATCCATAGCCATTTCATATCATTTACACCAAACACAAAAGCAATATATTAAACAAAATATTGAAATAATTAAACACATATTAGTGGTTGCACAAGAAGAAGTCTTATGACATTTTTTTGTACTTGCTTTTCTGTATCAATTTTCTCATATTTAATAAGAATTACAATCTTATTGCAGGCTTTCAAGCATTGAAGGTCTCTCTTATTTCTCTGTGATTTCAGAGAGATTTTAGGAACTTCACTGACATTTTCATAACATTCAATTATATTTATGTAAAAAATATGGGAAGAAAGAACAAACTGTTAATACAAATAGTCCTCATTCTTCCAGAAGCCATGCTAAAACTGAAATCAGTCAAACAGAAAATCCAGAGGCAAAACTGTAACACAAAATCAAAGTTGCAGAGTCTACGCAACAGAAATAAAGGGGTAAATTACTCCTGTCATTTACGCAGCCTACCAAATGAAACTTCCAACAGTGGTTTTGTCTTTGTTACTCCCTCAATATTATTTGATCTTTTTACAGACTAATTTTACTAATTCTCCAGTGAGAACACATTTGACATTTTTTCAGTAAAGTCTCTCCTTCTGAGAGGGAAGACAAGCACATTAGAACTATCAAGGAATGAATACATCCTAAAGTCCAGTCCAGGACTGCCAGCATTTCAGATTTCTGCCTGAATGCAAAATGGAGTGGCATTCTTAGAGTGCTTAATTCTCTGACAACTTTCCCTCTTGCTTCAATGGCTTCTTTCTTTCTTTCTTTAGTCTCTTGTTTATTTTGATTGGAAAAGATGGAATTTTTGAATGCACTTCAGTATGCTTTACACATTAGAATACTTGATGCAGAGTATTGGCTTCATTTTACTCTGGGATGTGCTCCAACCCAGCTGATCATCTAAATGCCCTTATGGTCACTGAAGATCTGCTCAGTATAGTTAAAGGTAGGTAAGGGTGATTCACCCTCTGCTAAAGTAGGCCAGATGATTAATATCCTAAAAGTGCTTCTCTTTCATGACAATAACATTTGTTGGTGATTTTTAAAGTCTGCATCTTTAATGGAATTATCTAAAATTATGTGAGAAGAATTCTACCATTTTAGGCAACTCTAAGAATGTCTTGAATGGGTTAGGTTAATCCATTTCCGTGATGTATTAATCCAGAAAACATAATTCTTAGTATGAATTATGTATTTCAACACATATGAGGAATTTTTGTCAAAATGCAAAATTTAGCACTTTCTCTGTGATATTCCTAATGGTGTTAAACAGTTAGAGTAACCTCACCACAGACATGCAATTTGCCTATTAAATCTAGGATTTTGGAGCCCTGGCAGGCAGTGACATAATGCGTGTTGTAAAACTGGGTGATCCAAGGTCTTAAAATTAAATATATATATAGTTTCCCATACTTGGATTATATATAAAATTCTATCCAAAAATACCTTTAGATATTATATAGGATGGTCCTAATGGAAGGAATCTGTACTTTTCAGTAGTGCCATCTTCACAGTCACAAGGGAGAGTGACAAGTTATCTTTATGCCAACTTGGAAACCACAAATAGATTTTCTATGAAGAGAAACTTCGGAAAAACCTTGACATACATATTTGTCTCTCAAGATATTTTTCCTACAGTCTTCTCAACTTGCTCTTATCCCCCAAGCAGAGGATGTAGTGGGTGTAGAGGGCACAAACAGGTTTTTTTTTATGTTATCAAAATGTGTGTTTTATGAGAACAGATTGGTTGAAAGGAATTTGACTGCTTATGTTACTGAGTAAATGCATAAAATGTAACAAAATGGCAGATGAAATCCTGTGTTCATTAATGCAAAGTAGTACATGTGGACAAAAAAACCCCAGCATTATAAATAAACCCAGTTTCTATATTGCAGATTGCAATGTGGGAAAAAAATGTCAGTGAAGTAGTTGACAGTTTTATGAAAATAACAGCTCCAGACTGAACAGCCAGTCAAAAGAGCAAAACAAATGTTAGGAATTGTTAAGAGGCATCAAACAAACATGACCACCACACCAACCATAAAACATTATTATGTCACATGCAGCTCAATGATTTTCCCACTCTGTGAGAATCTGAGTACAGTTCTGGTGTGCCTTATCACTAAAAACGTATAGGAAACTCTATGGAGTAGATGAAAAAGTAGACGGAAAGACGACTGATGAGATCAAAGGTAAGGAATGGCTTATGTTGATTAGAGCTCTCTGTATAGGAAAAATATGATTAAAACAGAGATCCATAAAGTAATGAATTATTCATAAGTCATGTTAACAGGAAATATTTATTCATTGCTCCAGGAAAGATCTAAAGGAGGTTCAAGTAAAATGGGCAGGTAGCAATCTTAAAGCAAACAAAAGTAAGTACTTTTTCACTGTTCATGATAGAATAATGGAATCATTGCCACAGAAATGCCACAGAAATGCCATATCATTGCCATATCATACAATCAGCCAGGTCGGAAGGGACCTCAAAAGAACATCAGGCTGTTTGTAGGAAAGAGAGACTATGTGAGATTATCTGGCACCCTCTCCAGTTGCCCACTGAAAACCTCTGTTTATGGGGACTCTGCCATATCCCTGGAGAGGTTCCAGAGAATGATTGTTCTCACTGAAGAAAAAAAAAAAGTCTTTCTTATTTTGAGTTGTAACCCCTCCTGGTGTAGCTTGTTTTCTCTATGTGGGTACTTGTGGAGAGAGAGCCTCCACCCTCTGCATAACCATCCTGCAAGTACTGGAACACTTTGATGAGATGCCCATATGCCTTCTTTTCTGCAGGGAGAAAAAAATCTGTCTCCTTCAGTCTTGCCTTGTAGAACAGATTCATTGGACCTCTGCTAATGATTGTGACCCTCTGTTTCCTTGAGAGTCTGTCCATGCCTTCCTTGATGTCTGGGGACTGGAACTGCACACATCCCTCCAGGTGTTGCCTGATTGGAATGATGACAGCTCTGTCTCTGTTATTAATACCCCTGTGGCTGCAGCTCAGGTTCGGATTGATTTGTTGATGCTGTATTTAATACTAAAGCAAAAAATAGGTTTAAAAAGTGGATATTGGGTTGTGTGTCCAGGATTCAGTAGCAGGGGGCTACAAAGGTGTCTTCTTTGAGAAGTTACCAGAAGCTTCCCCCATATCCAACAGGGCCAATGCCAGCCAGCTCCAAGGTGGACCAGCTGCTGGTCAAGGCTGAACCCATCAATGACAGTGGTAGAAACTCTGGGATGACATTTTTAAACAGGGGGGAAAATATCCCTGTGCAGATGCAGTTGTGTCTTAGGTTTTAGCTTTTATATTATTCAGATTCTGAAAAGTACTGTTTTAGTTTGTTGTTCTGAGCTTCGTATTAAGGGATGGTAAGTTCTCTTCACAGAGCAGTTAGACAAGACAATTCCTTTCCTAGCTTGGGACTAAGGACAACCACCCAAATCTCAGGTCCAAGAGCAAAAACAAC
>JAWWMS010000120.1:11484726-11500823 GCA_035048045.1 Chlorospingus semifuscus
GACAAGACAATTCCTTTCCTAGCTTGGGACTAAGGACAACCACCCAAATCTCAGGTCCAAGAGCAAAAACAACGTGGACTGAAGAGAGAAAAACAAGAAGGATGGGACTGCATGGCCTAAAGCTGTAACTGGACAATTAGCTCCAATATGCTAATGGACCAGGACTTATAAAATTGTGAGACCCCGTGACTAGTTGTGCATTTTGTGACCATTTTGGGTTCATCTTGCATGTAGCCCTGGCCAGGCTCTTGTACTGATGGATCTTTTGAGGCCTTCTAATAAATCCTTACTTTATTCTTTAACTCTGCTCTAGGTCAGCCTTCTCAAGGCATCAGTTTCTGTCAACCACGAAGGCATCTGGAAAACCCCTGGACCAATGGAAATACTAAATAATGAGGACCAGGGTCAGTGCAGAAGGAGGTACAGGACATGCTCCAGGAGCCAGAACTGAAATTCCCTTTCAACACATGCCCCATCAGCCCATGGAGGTCCATGGTGGGTATCTGGTGTCCAGCCATGGTCAGCCCACCACACCCTCCTTCATCCATACATTATTATTATTTATGTAGAGACATCACTTGACAGGGTGATGTAAATTATTGGAGCTTTCCAGAACTTGCTCATTAAAATCTTGGCAATTTCAGATTTTCATGAACACTGTGGTTCTTGGGGGGCTGTTCAGGACCTCGCACTCAGTATTTTGGTACCATTCCTTAATTGCAAGTAACAAAAGACAGAAGAAGATCAGTGTTATAGAGTGTCACAAGTCAAGATAAGCTTTATATTTATATTAGAACAGCAGAAAAGAAAAATACTGAAAAACTTTCTGTTTCACCTCAAGCAATCATCTCTCTTTCAGTCAAAAGTAAAAGATATTGAAGAGAAGTGCCAAAAAAATCAAAGAAGTCATGAGGGACATGAAAACCATGCAGGGGTTAAGTGCTCAAGAGCATATGCGCTCCTGTATTGATTTCTAAAAGGCACTGAATCCTTGAGTGGTGAATCAACTCAAATTGTAAAAAAAGGCCTTAGTTGTTGGGAATAAATCCCCAGATTCACAGACATTGAGAAATAACAATCTCTCAGGCAGGAATGAAAAGAGTCCGCAGCAGATAATTCCCATTTCTGTTCCTTGAAGGCAGATTGTCTCGCTTTAATTACCAAGAATTACTCCATCTCAGCACATTCTCCAATGCAAAGATTCCATTTTGCTGTTCTGAATCCTTGGAATCCCATTTTTACTATGCTTTTTGTGGAACAAAAAGGATTTGGACCTGCTCTTGTTATTACTTCCAGGAAGCACAAGCCCAGGGGAGTTTTTCTGCCATGCCAGCAGCAGAAAATTCTTGCCTGGGGACAGTGGAAGGGTTGCTAAGTCAAAGGTGAGATGTCTTTGCCTTCAAAGAGGAAAGACAGAGGTTTGCCAAACCCTGAGACCATTTCAGTGCCTCAGCTCTCTGGAGCTGGGCAAAAGGCTTTTTCCTTCATATCAAATAACAAAGTTGGACATTTTCATTGTCCAGCCTTACAACACAAGTAATACCTCTCTCACAAGAATTCAATACGCCATCCACATGAATTGTTTCTTGCTGCAGGACTAAGTTACTGCAGTTACTATTACATATGGCTTAAATAATTTATGATCATATAGAGCTGAATGAACTTGATTTTCTTAAAATATCCTGCAGCAATGAAGACCTTCACCTTGAAGGGCTTGTACCATTAAACCAAACCTAGTAATGAAGAGCTGTGCTCTGGGGATTAGAGCTGGATGCTCAAGGGGTACATGATATTACTCCTTACTCTCAGTCTCTCTTTCCAAAGTAATGAAATTGGCAGCTGGAAATAGCACTTACACGGGAAAGCTGTTGGTCTTCAGGGAGAACATGGTACAGACAGAGTTTCATATCTAGCTATGTGATCTCCTCAAGGTCTTAAAAAATTGTCAAGAGGCCTTCTGGGTAAAAGGGATCACTGTGAAAGATGCCAGAGTCCCTCAGACCAAGTTCAGATACTCTCTGTCCAAGAAAAAAGAAAAAATCAATTGCATAATATTTTCTGGTGAATATTGAAAAATAACTGTTACCCCACATTCCAAAGGCTTTCAGTTTTCATCTATTTTGCCTACACAGCTTCCATGGTTGCACTCAGTTCAAGTCTTTTTGGTTTAGTTGATTAAAACCAAAGAGTTTTTCATGTTTTAGAGATTTTCTAACTAGTTATCACAGCTAGAAATGCTCACGAAATTAAGATTTTATTATAGCTATTTTCAACTAAACAGTTTCAAATGTCCCTTCTGAGAATGACAGGGGATAATTTCTCTAACAAAAGTATCTAATCTCACTACTTGTCCTTCTTTCACTCTAGTCAGGAAATTGCTGCCAAGAGTAAAAGCAGAGAAGCCTACACTGGTCTCACTTCTTATGCAGAAAAACAGGTCCTTCAGCTTTAACTTAGCTGAAAGCAGTATTTTTAATACTAGTAGATCTTATAATAAAGGGAAACTGAAAATTATACTGGTAAGATAAGACAATAATTTCTTGTAACATATCAGTATTAGATGTGCATTTTTGAATTACTCCAGGCTTCATAAAACTATGGCTTGTTTGAAGAAGCACGACTGCAAAAATATTTAGCCTTATGTTTATTTATTATAATCTTGTTTTCTTAGCACTCTTTATACTACTTCATTGTGTGTGAGCATTAGAATTGCCATGGAATCAGTATTGCATAGCTGTAAGGAAAGGAAATTCATGAAGGAAATTGCAGTCTAATGTACCAGTGTACAATGGAAAATATCTGAGAGCCATTTGTCAAAGAAAATTAGTAATGCTCTTATCACCCTACATTAGCCACCTTTCCTGGTAAGCCCTAATAAACATCATAAACAAAAGCTCCATGCTCTGTGTCAGACAAAGAGCTCTTTTCCAGCCAAATATATAATTTCACATTAAACACTAGCATTGGAACTGTGATGCAGTTTTTTTGTCCTTGGGCACTTATCTGGAGTTTGCAGCCAGACTGACCATTTTTAACAGCATCCTTGCAGTTCCAAGAAATGTTTTCTTCCTTTATCTAAACTTGTAGAAGTCCACCTAATACCGAGACACCTTTTCATTCAGCTATTTTTTTAGACAATACCTTAAATTTGGTTTATTTATTTATTTATAAAGAGGTTTACATTTGTAAAATGGTTGCTCCACTGAACTTAAAAATGCCCTTTGCCCCCCATGAGGGGCTCCAATGCAGAGAGGGCAATAGCAGTGTTAGTCATAACCCCTGACCTGAGCACAGCAGTGCACAAAACAGCAGTGCACAAAACAGCAGTGCACAAAACAGCTTCCTAAGCTCACAGGAATCACTCTCATCTTATACAGGAAGCAAAATAAAGGTGCAAAACACATTTAGATTTACAAATCTACAGCTTCCAGCCATTTCTGCTGATCTCTGGAGGCCTTTCCAAAGTGCAGACTGCCTCACTCTCTGCTCCTGTAGACAGAAAATGACATTCAAAATGCAGTATATAAATAACTACAGAGTTCTGAACTATTGAAATCTTGGCTCCTAACTTCAAGAAAGGTCCAGTCTTTACTGCTACATCCTACCTCTACCATTAATTTTATTATATTATGAATAACTCCAATGTGTCCTTTAGCATAATGTGCTCTTAAAACAGTCTTTAAATGTGATGAAAGCCAGCATTTTTTTTCCTTTTTAAACCCTATGAAAGCTTTTTTTCCCCTCTGAATACTTCTGCCTATGTTTCTTCATTTTATTTTTATTGTAGCTTGCCATTGCACAAATAGAGCCACGGCAGATAATTGGGATTCCCTCGAATTTGATCCTCTCCTTTTACAAGCTGGCAGAACTCTGTTCATCCTTTCTGAACTGATGACATTGGATCAGGTTTTGTCCTTCCTTTCAAATGATCCCACTCTGAGGACAGCAGCTTTTACACCCAGGGAACTACCTCCCATCTCATAGATGAATGTGGTGTACTCTGGCAGGACAGTGCTGAGACTGAATTCCCTAATAACTATGACAGAACATCTGCACTCTGCTGCAGAAGGTGACCACATCATACTTTTCCTCTATCCATTTCTTTTTTTCCTGCACATTTACTGAGTACAGTTTTTACAGGCAGGTTCATACATAGCACTAAGACAATTGTTTGTATCACTAAGTGTGCTTTTGAGCATAAAAATTGTCACGTCACCTGTGCAAACAGTATTACTGCTAGAGATAAGTAAAGGTAAGTATCTCCCACTGTGCTTCTACTGATAGGAAGTGTTATAATGGAATGAGCAATAAGCTGTAGGTTTCTTTCCTTTTACATCCTTGACTTAAACATTGTCAAAGTAAATATTTCATATATGCTGCTTTTAAAGACATGGTGCTGCACTCAGTATCTTTTACTAATTACTGTCTATCTTATTTCAACAGCACAGGAAAACCATAAAGACTTATATAAAAAAAGTTTAAAATATTTTTTCTTTGTTTATCAGGACAAGGTTATAGAAGAGCTATTTTACATAAATAAAGTGCTGCAGGCTTAACTTGTTCTATTTCTCTCTTTCCATTTTATAGTATTGATGACATAATTTTTCATTATGCATTTTCCTACACTTCATAGGGATTCATAAAACATTTCTTATCTGAAAGAAACAATATGTTCTTCATACTACTCCCACTTATATTTTTTTCTCTCAATCTACATAACTAAATGCTGAGTAAACCTGTTGAAAATATGTCCTCATTCCTAAGTCAATTTACCAAACTATTCAGGGATGTCTTGCATTAAGACCCTAAATAACCCTAAACTGGAAGAATAAATTGAAATAGTTGCTCTTCATTTGCTTGGGTTTCTGATCTGCAAGGTAAGAGTGAGTAGACAGTACAGATTCCAGCACAATATGAAGGTTTAGGATAATCCTGCCTTTTTCACACTCCCTCTAGGACCCACACTTGGAGCTCTGTTTAGCATTTGCCTGGTATTTGTTGGTAACCAAAGTATTCACTTACCTGCTCTAACTTCATTATTTTTCAGTGCTAAACATAATGTAATCTTTTTCGGAAAAAAGAAATTAAATTTCTTTAACAGGAAAAATGAAGGCTTTGCATCTTTTCCTACACTTCCATCAACAAGCTATGATTTAGCCCTGGAATCATTAGCTGCCTTTATTTTCTGCATTATTTGTAGAAAGAGTGTACCATAGATATGGGGACCTGACTTAATTAGTCACAGAATAAGAGAATAAACTGAGTTGGAAGGGACGCAGGAGGATTATCAAGTCTAACTCTGGGCTCTGCACAGGACAACTCCAAGAATCACACCAAGAGCCTGAGAGCATTGTCCAAACATTTCTGGAACTCTGCCAGGCTGGTGCTGTGACCACTTGCCTGGGGAGCTGTTGCGTGTTCCAGGGCCCAACCACCCTCCGGGGGAAAACCCTTTCTCTAATATGCAGCCTAAACCTGCCCTGGCACAACTTCAGGCCATTCCCTCAGATCCTGTCACTGTCACCACAGAGCAGAGATCAGTGCCTGCCCCTCCTCTTCCTCTCACAAGAAGCTGTGACTGCAGTGAGGGCTCCCCTCAGTCTTCTCTTCTCCAGGCTGAACAGAACAAGCGACCTCAGCTGCTCCTCACACGATTTCTCCTCAAGGCCCTTCACCATCTTTGTTGCCCTCCTTGGGATGCTCTCTCATAGTTTAATGCCTTTTTTATATTGTGGCACCCCAAATTGCCCTCAGCACTCCAGGTGAGGCCTCCCCAGCCCAGAGCAGAGTGGGACAACCCCTTCCCTTGCCCATCCGGCCCTGGTGTCCCCAGGATAGAGTTGGCCCTCCTGGCTGCCAGGACACTGCTGGCTCATGTTCAGCTTGCCATCAAGCAGGATCCCCAGGTCCATTTCCATGGCGCTGCTTTCCAGCTCCTCATTCCCTGGTCTCTCCATACACCCAGGGTAGCCCCACCTCCGCTGCAGAACCCATCACTTTCCCTTGTTGAATTTCATATGGCTGCTGATTGCCCAGCCCTCCAATTTGTTCCTGTCTCTCTTCAGGGCCTCCTTGCCTCGAAGGGAGTCATCGGACTGGCTGGTCCAAGCTAATCTTGGTGAGAGGTCAGAAGCAACTCAGAAGAGCAATTCAGCCCCCAGGCCTTGCAGGCCAGTCCCCAGGTGGGATATATGAACGTATTTGGAGATGTCTGTATGAATTCAGAAACCTAGATAGCGGGGAAGGTAGAACACATTCTGGGATGGTTAAGTCCTTACACCCTTCACATTGGTTAAAAAAATGCAGCTGGGGCAGAGGGCATAAATTTTCTACATAATCCTTGATGGATTGTTTTACACTTTGAGAATAATATATAAAATTTTTATTTTGATCCTAAAAATTTTAAAGACTTGAGATTGAGAGTCGTGAATGTGCTTCTTGATGCAACACAGACTTTCAATGAGATGAGATTTTGAAACTCGATATAACATGAAGCTTGAGAAATACTTTTTTTCAAAAGTATTCCTAATTTAGGGTACCACTGCAATGATTTTACTTTTAAGAAATAAATATTTACAGTGGTTGCATAGATATTATTTTCTTTGGCACTTTTGGAGTTTTTTTCCAGCTTCACCCCTTTCCTGGTATATCTTGATTCTTTGGGCCTTCAGCTAATCCACAGGATTACTCAATTTTTCATTCCTTGAACCTGAGATGGAAATTGTTCTCTGTTATCAACACACCACCACCTCTGAAGGAATTTCTAGTTTGTAAATCCTTATTTTCCATGGTAGTATCTCACAGGAATCACCCATTTAATGTACCCTAGTTCAGGTAAATTTACCCATTTACCCTAGTTCAGATATGTGATACTCTAAAAAGAGTAAATGCATCTGGTGTTGGACTAAAGTGAGAGAAAGAACACAAATAACTCATTTTTAAAGAACAAATCAGCTATTGAAGGCCACAGTAAGAAGTCATTTGGTCTCAGTGCATGAGCAAACACTCCACATGGCCCCTGTGGAACTTTTGTCCAGGCTTTGCCTGCCCATCAATGACTTGAGCATTTGGGCAGCTTGTCACCACACTTGGCCCCACTGTGTGCTTGTGCCTGTAGCACATTTAAAATATCTTGCTGTAAACCAGAGGTGCAAATTTCAGTCTTGTTTAGGGCATGTGTATGCGTTCAGGACACATAGCTGTCAAGTATGGTTTACTGCTCTCTGTGGAGCTGCCAGTCATGTAAATCATAACAGCTTAACTTCAGTTGTCTAACGTAACTTTGAATTATATGGACAAAGACTTTGCTAGGTTTTGGGATTCTTTAAGTCTCTGGATATTTGTCTTTGCTAAGAATAGTTCTGTGTGTGCAGGAGCTGGAGTAGGAGGCAGGTATGGAAGTTGTTCTTTCTGCTTAAAAAGAAAAAGCCATAAAGCTCTGGACTACTTTAATACTGTAGGTTTTACTTTCATTGCTGGTATGACTGCAATTTCCATTCAAACACTTTAATTTCTTGAAGAGTTACTTAGACTCAATGCAATTTTGTCTCTCTTAAAAGCCTACCTAGCAATTTCTCTAAACATTTTGAGCTGCCAAAGGAGTTTTTGAGCCTCTCTGTTGTTGTGCTTGTCCTCTTCTCAGTCCTTATTTATGTCATTTTACTTTTAAAATGCAGTGCCCAGACGTGGAAGCTTGTGGTCACATTGTGCTGTTTGAAGAATTTCTTCACATTTACATTTGTGTTTTTCATCTCTGTGTGCATACAGAAATTTTATTTTCCTGCATAAATGGCCATTAGCTACTCTGACAGAGGGCTTTCAGCTATAGCTACTCTCATTCAGTCACTATTTTCTTGATCAATGCTTTGTGTCTTTTGCACTTCCAAAGTGCATTTCTTTTTCATTATTATTTTTTTTCTCTTATCTTCCTTCCTAGGTATGTCTGAACTTTGAACTGTTGCTGCAATTTTGCTTAATAATAGAAATGAGACATGAAAATAGCACTGTGTGACCAAGTCTAGTACCTTGTCTATTCAAGTTACCCTGAACAACCCATGCATTCTGCACAGATGAAATATTTTGATACATTGTGAAGAAAACTAGTATGTTTTCAGTGGAGAAAATCACTATCCTGTAGATATCAGAATGTGATGCCTAATGTTAAAAGAGTTGTATTTTCCCAGGTGCTACATCCCTGGACTGCAGATCAGAACAGAAATACAATCTAAAATAAATTACAAAATGTTTCTATTTATATGCACAAAATTTGCCAGGAGGTGTGATCTCTGCCTCACCACTTTTACTGAGAAGGAATATTCATAAAACTAATCTTACATTATCAAAATAAATAGATTGTGCCTGTCTCAAATACATATAAAGGTAGAAACAGAGGGGCTGTCACATATATAATATCACAAAACATGCTCCTAAACTAAAAAAACATATACTGATAATTAAACTCCTGTTTCTTCATATTTGCATATAGAACCAAAAGCAAAATCAGAGGGCAGTACCACTGAAATATGATAAGTCTTTATCTTAGGACACCTATAGATAATGACAGTGTAATTCTTTGTAGTGCCAACATTTGCTGCTAATATTTCAAAGAGGTGTGATTAAGCTCTGCTCTGGTGCAAACCAAATTGTCATCTCAGTAGTAAATCCCATGCACACACCAGAAATGCACTGGGGACTAGATCCTAAATACATTTTTGATGCTCTGTGGATTATCCTGCTGATATTTTCTGTGATCTTCATGCACTGTAAGTGTGACTTGTACTTCTCATGGCCCCTATTTTTCATCAGCATAGCTGTAAGCTTATTCACACTACCTTGCCTGTGAATTGCTGTTTCTTTTCAGTGTTGACTAAAAAAAAATAACCTGTAACCAAAGACAACAGGACAAAAATCATCTGTTTGGATGCACTTTGAAAGCACTGTTTGGATATCTAACAGTCATCAAAGTTCCAGTTGATTTCAATAAAACCTAAATAATAACCAAAAATACCTACAATGTGTATTCTAGATCTAGCTTTGTTGTTGATGGAGCATAGACAATTCTTGGGTGTTATACATATTATAAATGTTACAGATGTGGCATATTTTAGATATCAATTTTGGAATAAAATGAATTGCAACCTAGCAGTGCCTATTTTTTGCCCACTCAGCATACTAGGAAAAGATGCAGCTACGTCAGCTACAGATCTCAAACATTAGTCCTACACAGTATTTGCATCATGTTGGTAGACTTCATATATTCAAAGTAAGTCAAAGTGCTGAATTAATCCCTTGTAGACAAACTACAAAAGAACCCCTGTGCAGTCCCTCTATCTCCCATGTGTGATGCCAATCTGTTCATATGCCTGTACCAGTGTGCCACTGAGACAGTCTGGGGGACCAAACCATGACATGCCACCCTGCTTTCTGGGGTGATGCAGTATGTAAATCTTCTTTTGAAAATGATGAGCTCTTCTGTACAAACATTAATAATCCAGTAGGAATATGCAATAGGTTTTGGCTTTTTTTTTCTTTAATATAATAAATTTAATCTACTTCCTCCTGGTATACTGCTTCAGTACTCTTCTTGAATTGTTTGCATTTTAACCTTTGTTAGAATGAGGGTAAGTGTTGATAACTGACAATTTGCTACAAATTCAGGCAATCTAGCTGTAAGGTGCTTAAAACTCTCATTTTGAACAGGATAAGGGTTAATTAAGTTCAGATATACCTATCAGGCATTCATTAGTAGTTTATACATCACCTTGATGTGAATGTACTGATGTCCTGTATCTTTATTAACTTAATTGACTATTCACACTTACTATTCAGATGGACTGTGAAACTGAAAGGCTTCATTCCTGATGCTCAGCAATCCAAAGGACCAAACTATATTACCTATATTCCCTATTATTATATTCCCTACTACTATATTCCCTACTACTGAAGTTTAAATGCTACAATTGGCTTTTGGTGGAAGCCTAGAACATCTCCAGATATGTCCTTTAGGCTAACACTGCACAGATGCCCCTTCCAAGGACTTTCTGTCCTTGCTGATGCCTCACATGTTCTTTTAAATAAAAAGACTGTCCTGTGAACAGTACATTTATTCTATTAGTGTGATTATTCCACCTTTCAGTGAGTTTCCTTGTAATGGATACAGGGTTGTTCAGAGACCGATAAGTGGATATTAATCTGTTACAACATTCTGTAATAGTAAATTATAAATTCATGTAGAATAAATACCACTATATAAAGCTTCAATTATTCAATTAACATACCTAATCTTTCCACTAACATGCTGAAAGCTTTAAGTGCAGTCTGTTCAGAGTTAGGTGGCTGCAGACTGTATGCATTGTGTGTTATGTGTAAAGAATTGCAGATTCTTCTTCTGAAATGTCCTTTCTGAAGGTCACCTTGATAAAATGATGGTTTTATTATTGCCTTTTTATATTATTTTAATAAATCCTGTAAATGGGGATGAAGACTTAGTAGCACCCTTTGCCTTGAGGTGTTTGTCTTTTTAAAGACATTTTTGCCATCATAGCACATGGACTGACTCTGCTGGAGTCGTAAGAAATAGAACAGTTCCTTTAGAGTGTCTTCAGTTTACATTAAGCTATATTGTATTTAAAAATCATGAATCTCATCAGATTTTTGATAAATATAATCCCTCAGAGACTGATGCTTTTTGTGAGGAACAGATCAAGTGGCCATCTTTTTGAAAATTATTGTAGCTTGTGTCTAACCCTGTTTGCAACCTGTCTCACACAAATATTTTGAAGAGCCAGCATTGCTATTTTTCAAGTTTGTTGGTCTATAACACACCCCTGTTTTTATCAGAAGCAAGGATTTATTCAAGAAAATTCAGACCTCTCCTGCCTTCCTTATTCCAATAAGAAGAGTAAAAGCAGTTTTTCATTTCAATTTAAAACCCAGAAGACACACAGACAAAACAACTCAAATGCCCCTGGGGTGTGTTACTGTCCTATCTTGAGGTGGAAATCACTTTGTCATTACACTACCAAGAATGATGCTCTATAAAAGATATTTGTAGATTGGGCTTGCTTGCAAATGGAAAATTCCTGTTATTAATTGTTATTAGTCTCATGAATATTTTAAATCTAATTTTCTGTTGAACCCTATTAGGTACCTAGTGTCACTCTTTTTTTTTTTTCCCTGAACACTTCTCTTTGAATCAGCACAGTGCCCTTGAAGAAGCAGCTTACTTTTTGATGGGATGAATATGGTATCTCATATAAAACATAGGGAATTTGAAATACCAGGGTTTCTAACACTGAGGTGCATTGGAAATTTTACAGTGATTTACATTGCTGGAGATTATTCAGCGCTCTAGACAGGGCACAGCACTGAGGAAAGGGTGATTAATCAAATGCAGGAAAACTGATCCACTGTGATATTTCCTGTGCTGAAGGACTTATTGTAATAACTAAAGATTATTGTGACAGTTATTATGATGGCCATGGAGAGAATTAATTTATCCAAGCTTTAGACATAAAATCACCGATGCCTGGGCCAAGGCTCTTCACAGGCTTTCCCAATAGTCAATAAAGAGAGACAGAAACCTTCAGGAATATTTGTTTCAGGATAGCTGTCTTTTGCCAGTTCTCACCACAGATAATGGAGAAGCTTAGCCTTTACATAGCTAATCTGAGTAAGATAAAACACACCTCAAAACACCCTTTCTACCTGACTGAGAATTTTCCATTTCCAGGATGTCAGGCATTACCTTTTCCTTCTCACAGACAATTTGGTGAGAGGTTACTGATTTTAGAATTTGTTGGATCAAGTGAAGAACTGAGTGACAAAAAAACCCTCGATGCCTTCTCTGATGAAACTACTACCTGGGTGGAAGAGGTGAAAGTAGTGGGTATTGTTGACCTTGATTTTGCAATGCTTTTGACATTATTTCTCACAAGATCCTTATATAAAAGCTCAGGAAGTGTAGACTGGATGAGTGGACAGTGAGGTGCATTGAGAGGTCATGGCACAGGGTCTGGTTGGAGCTCTGTACCTAGTGGTGTCCCCCAAGATTTAATATTTGGTCCAGTGTTGTGTAACTTTTCCATCCATGACTTGGATGAAGGGACAGATGCCTCCTCAGCAGGTTCACTATGACACAAAGCTGGAATTGGTCCCCTGGAGTGCTGGGCAGCCCTTCTGAAAGACCTCAACAGGTCAAGAGTTGGTTAGAGAAGAACAGAACAGTCTGAAGCTCAACAAAAGCAAATGCAGGGTCTTGGGGAAGAATAATCCCAGTACAGGTTGGGGGCTGACCTGCAGGAAAGCAGCTCTGTGGGCTGGGGGTCCTGGTGGATGATGAATTGTCCATGAGCCAGCAGTGCCCTGGGGCCAGGGAGGCCAATGGGATCCTGGAGTGCATTGGGAAGAGGTCAGGGGAGGTCACCTGGTGAGGTCACCTTTTCCCTGGTGAGGCCACTCTAGAGTGCTGTGTCCAATTCTGGGCTCCTCAGTGCAGGAGAGACGTGGAGCTCCTGGAGCAGGTCCAGTAGAGGGCTACAAAGATGATTATGGGATTGGAGCATCTCTCTTATGAGGAAAGGCTGACAGAGCTGGGCCTGGTTCAACTCCTAGTTCTGTTGATAGTTTTGGACTACATTGGAATAAAGCTTTTAATGTATTTTACTTAAAATAAATAACAGCATACTGAAACACAATAATTTCCTAGAAATTCAGTCTGCTCTGCATTCAAACAAATATCTGGAGGAAGTAATAGGCCAACCAGTGTCCTAGGCAGAAATTATATTTTGCTTGTACATATTCAGAAAATATTTAGGTATAATTATGTGATTGGTACTGTCCCTGATTTAAATTGCTGAACTGGCCCTTTAAAATGTGTGCAATGGGAACATATGGGTGAACTGCTGTGTCTTCTCACCTTGGGTGATTGAAACTTTGAAGAACATTTCAGTCTCGCAGCCTGTCACTGGCTGCCATTCTGCAAAAGGGACTCTGCTGGGCTTGGATCGCGCCACCAGCGCTTTGCAAATCAAGACATTTTGGTTCCTGTTCTTGATAGGGCAGGATAAGTGAGGTTATCTCATTTGCACTTAAGATCTAGCATCAGGAGGAATGATTGACATTGGCATAAGTCTTCAAGCTGTCATTTGTGGAGAGTGTTAGTTATTGAAACAGCTGTTCTGTTATCCACATTTACTGCAGGAGGTGTTCTGCGAGGGTCAGAATTATTCTGATTTCAATAGGTATCTTTATCCTCCTTGGCAATCTTTTTATAGCCATGACATATTTTCTGGCACTTTCATACTTCCAGTGACATATTATATAACATAAAATGCAGACATTCAGTCCTGTCCTGTCCTGTCCTGTCCTGTCCTAACCCATCCTATCTGAAATATTATAGGATCATCCATTAATTTTAGACATAATTTTGTACATTAGTTAATTTTACCCCCTTTACTTAAATAAAACCATCAGAATTTCTAGTTTAAATCCACTGAACAAATTTGTAGTTTAAATCCACTGAACGCTGGTAAAATTTTATGCCATTTTCCTTTCATACCACTTTCATACCAGTGGTTAATACTTTTGCTTTCTAGTGGTTTTGTTTTTCAGCTTCTTGCTGTTTGTGTAAAGAATATAATGACATAGATGAACTTTCAAACTGCTTCTCAGTTCATCTGTATTTGTACTACTGTCCTAAATGATGATCCCTTCAGAGCCAGAGAACAGGGACAAAAACTGTATTTACTGCTAGAACAACCAGTGCTAACTTTGTAAGGATTCCCAATGCCTTTACTGGTCAAAACTGCAGCTTTTTGACAAAAGATGACTTCACTCTGCCTTTTAGGGTAATGGAAACATTTAAAAGCCAGAACTCTCCATTCCAAAACAAAAACCACATACAAAACTACATTTTTAGGGGCTTTTCAGAGTATAATTTCCCTTCAAAGAGCAGGATACTGAGCTTCCTCATAGTGATGTGATGGTCCTATCAAAGGATAAATGAAAAAGAGTAGATACATTCTTCTATTCCTATAAAAATTATCTCAAACAACTTGTCCTCCATCTCACCTTTTCCCTTGCACTAAACTTTTCTGCAGAAATTTGCACTAAAGCCTTACTCCTTTTCCCCCAGCACTGGCTAATTCCATTGCCATAGGACATTGCCATGGGTGAGGGAGAGGAGAGTGAAGAAAGACAAGTTGAGGTGTTAATGAACTGGTGGGCAACACGAAGCCAGTTCATATTTGACTGGTTCCTCTTACCAGTGATATCTGCAAATATTTCCTGTTTTTCTGTAACCTTCTGAAAAAAACCACACTTCTGTAGCCAAATAACCTTACATCTCATTTTATAATTAGTGCTATTACACAGAACCTAAGCTTACACAAATGTCCCTAGTGACATGATTAACTTCAGAGATACTAGTCAGCAGGAGTCAGTCACAAAGCATAAACTAATTAATGTTTGAGGACAAGGATAGGACAAAAGAGGTCACTCATCTGATGTGCTTTTGAGCATTGCCAACTAAAAATGGAAAGGAAGCACAGCACAACATCTTCAGGGAGTTATTTCAGCAGTTACTAGAAAATCTGTGGTTGCTTTCCTTAGTCCTTCTCTCTTTTTCATTTTCTCTTGATCATATATTAAGCATGGCAAAAAAAAAGGGAGGTGGGGAAGTACAGATCAGAAAAATAACTGAAATCTTTATATGAACAATTTTAGCTGACCAAGGATGCATATAAGAAAATAAATTTATGGAAGGTAAAAAATTCACAGAAGTGCACTGAAGTTAGATGATGTATCTGATAAGCTGGTGTTGTGTAAAAAAAGAATGAATCTGATATTTTATCTCTTCAAATTTCTTTTACTTTTTGTGCAGTAGAGTGGTTTTATTCTTAGGCCCAGATGCTCCATCCTAATTCTATTATCGTAAGCATTTAAATATGCTCTTATATGCTGACCTCTGTGAGAATTAAAGTAAAACATCTGCTTAATACTTTGCTGAACAAATATAGATGATTAATATATGCTTAAGTGCCCTGATGAAATCGGGGCTGTGTTAGCAATGTTCTCATTTCATACACAGGGAAGGGGAGTTTGCAAATATAAAATAATGGAATTATGCTGATTTTTATTAACTTAAGATCCTGTCTAGTCTACCTGGTTTCACCTCTGCCTCTACTAAAGAACTTCTCTTTTGCATTCCTCTGAATTAATATCCTGCAGGCATCTCTGATTCACTATGCTGGGCTAATTTGGTGCTCAGGTCTGGGCAGGAACCTGCAGCCCCTGGTGCCCAGCAGAAAGTCACTTACTCTGGTTCCCAGCCAGCAGCGAAAGTAGGGTAGAGAATGGAAATGGAGACAATGTGGTCAGAGGGGAGAACAAGAGGTGTGAATGGGCCGGGAGAAGAGTTGTGAAACAACAGCTGCTCCATGGGAAGGACACTGGTGAGACAAGGATGCAAAGCCTGGATAAGGAGCGGAAGTTCTGGAGACCCCATGGATGCATGGGCAGGCTGCAATCAGGGCTGCTTTGAGGCAGATTCAGGCTCTAAGTCTGGCAAGACATTAGAGGGGAGTAAGATAAATGGGAAGTGTAAAAAGGCGGGATTAATTCTTTCAGTGACATCTTTAAGAATGTATCAGTTTGCTACATTGCATTCAAACAGGATATCCATGTGAGAGCTCATGTCTCCTGAGCACGGACTGAGGCAGGGAGCAGCAGAGGTGAGACCATGCAAGGAGAGAGGGAAGCTGGAAGCCGTGAGGGTAACAGATCCAGTACAGAGAGAGGGGATTGAATGATGCCAGGAGAGGGACAAGTGATCTGTGACCAGGCCATGCTCTCTGGAGCTGGGGCAGATGTGCACCCAAGTATCTGGATTTCTTTCTGTAACTTTGAGACTAAAACAGACTAAAGAAGTAGTTCACTAAGAAGATAACTGATGTTATCTATTCTTCCAGTGACTTACATGACAGATGGTAGTAAATTTAAAAATTGCATCACTTTTGGTTCATACCATCTTAAATATTTCACATATAGATTTTTTTTTTGGTGAAAAATGAGAAGAACCTCCCATTCACACACAAACA
>JAWWMS010000120.1:11500923-11516706 GCA_035048045.1 Chlorospingus semifuscus
GAGAAGAATTTCCCATTCACACACAAACAAGTATGGATCAATAAACAACATTGAAATTGCTCAGTCAATATTTAGGAAGATCTAAAAAAAAAAGAGTTTGTTAGGCCATTTTAATTTGATCTCAGTGTACATATACATGTGTGCAAACAGTAGTTTTTTCCAGAGTCACAATTTATACAGAGAAGCACCAACTGTTTTTCCTCTCCTTTTATGTCTCCTCTCTGAGCTGTTTTGTGGAACAAAAAGAATTCTTTATATTGTTGTTTTGGCATTCAGTCTATATCTCCCTTTCCTCTGTAGTCTCTGTGCTGTAAGAAAATAACTATAGGCAGACTGAAATCTTTGACACAGATTATGCTCTAAGCAAATATGACCTTATAACTCTGTGGCTCCACTGGCTTCTGTATTTCCAAAAATAAATAATTGGCAGGATGTTTACACAATTCTACCCATGAGATGGAATTGTTCTACCTTTTCTGAGGCTAAACAGAAAAACTTTGGTCTAACAGAAAAACTAATAAATGCCCATTTAGTAAGAGGAAGCCAATGAATTTGAAGGATATTCAAAGCATTAACTCCTGACTAAAGTTCTACTTCAGGTACAAAATTTGGTCTGTTTGGCAGTGTCTAAAGAGAAGAGAATTAATATTGGATAAAGTTGTTGAAAGGTTAGTGAGCTGTAGAGATTTTTTTGACAATCATACAAGCATTTTTCCTAATTGAATTAAAAACTAAATCAGACAACAGCCTGATTTTGGGAAAAAATTTGTCCTTTTCATCTTAAAGTAACAGTGCAGAGGGAGTCTGAGAATTCAGAGGAGCCTGTAGGATTTCATCCTAATCCTACTTCCTTAGTACTCACCCACTTTTTTCTCAAGGCAGAGAAAGAGGCAAAAATTGATGCTACACTAGTGTGCTCTTGAGTGTATAATTTATTGACCAAAATTACCTCACTTTAAACAGCAAGAATTGTCATTATTTTTTGTTGTAATAAATAGAATAGGGTGAGGCTTCTGTCTTTCACATCTTGTTAAAACATTATGTATAGTACACTGCCTCATTATTGAAGCCCAAACCTCTCTACATGAGAGCAGCTGCTGGAAGACACACTCCCTGGGACAGATCGTTAGAGAAGCTTTAATCCTTTAGAACAATTTTTCAATACTGTTTACACCAGGGATTTCCTTGTACAAATCCTCTTTACACAAGACAAAAATAACACAGGAAGAAACTATTTGTCTCTGATCTCTGAAAAGAAGGAGAGCAAGTTTAAGTCCTCAGGGGGCTTTCTATCACTTAAACTAACCAGGAGGGGATTAATCAAAGATATCTTTGCTGCATGATGTACAGCCAGCTTCAAAGGTGCAATCACATTGATCAGCGTACAAGAGAGAAGCACTCACAGCATCTTGTGTTTTAAGCTGAGGTAGAGCAGAGACTGAAATGCCCAGTTTGTTTCATCACTCCTTCTTTCCCATCAAAACAACCACAGGCCACTGTGATGTGCTGGAATCCAAAGCACACAGGTCAGGTGTTTGCATGGAGCTCAGCCCTGCACTGTGATGGAGAGCGAGCACTGAACCCTCTGTAGTGATTTTATGTGCCAATTCCTTGCAACCACATGTAATCTTCTTTCACATGGCCCTTTAAAAAATGTTTTGTATGCAAACAAGTTTCCTCCATTTATGGAAGCTTGAGTATTCCTGCATAACTCCATTTTTTTTCCAATGCCTACCTATGTTATTTCCATCCAACCGTGTCAACACACAACTGAAATACTGTGGTGGTGAAGTAATTCTATTGCCATCAATGAGAAAAGCTAGCAAACTTTCGAATAAAAGTCCTGTATACGTTGTAAATAGAATAAGAAATGGAAAGGTTATTAATAAACTTCAAAAAATATTGCTCAGTGAAATATTGCAAATACTTTTTTTTTACAATTCTCAATTTAAAAAATTAAATTTATTTTACTAAAATATTTTTAGTTTTCAAATATTGTTGAAGGTGATTAACTTTTCTATTTACATTTGAAGAAAATATATGCATTGCAAAAATGTTCCTCTCATTAATCACTTGTCCATTTTCATCAGTTAGCTGCACATAAATCCCAGCTTTTTCCAAAACTGGTCACAAATTTTTAAATTAGGAGCCTTGCCATTAAAACCTCTAGAGAAAAAATGTCTTCAAAATATTCTAGTGTCTTCTAGGTGATGTGTATAATTTTTTATACACATCAGGGAAGGATTTTTGGGGACACAAAAAGTGTGACTTTCATTACAGGATGACAATATGCCAGTCACTACAAGATTTATTTGGATCTTATGGGCAGATAAAATCTCCGATCTATAAAATTAAGAAAAGAAGCTTTTCCATTAGTGTCTTATAGCCCAGCCATGGCACTTTGTATCAGCCATAGATAGCAAATCCACCCTTTTGTAATGCAGTGAATGTTTAGTTATTTATACAGAGAGAAACACACAAAGAGATGCAAGGAGAGTTCCTATCCCTACTAAGTGACCTAGTTAGCTGGACTGTTGGCTGTATTCCATCTCTCTTTGCTTTTTTTATTTTTTTCCCTTCATTGAAAACTTAGAATATTCTGGTTTTATGCCAATAATGTACAAAACCAAATGTTAAGAAGAAAAAAATTTTCAGTTGAGTAGGGTTGTTTTTATATAGATAATGATGCTATTTCTAAACTCTCAGAAGAATAAAAAGGTGAAGCTGAGAATAGCATCACCAACTTATTTTTATACTTTTGCTAAAAATGATACCATTTCCTCTCTTTGAGACATGTCCATTTCCTCTAATGCTGGTCTTACAAGGTGGCAGAAGAAACCTGAATAGAGCAACAGTTTCAGCTCAGGTTGCCATTTTCCTTGAGATACCATTGCTCTTTTCTGCCTCAAAGGATATTAATTGCCCAAGCAGCTTGGAAGACACAAGAGGAAGAACACAAAAGCAAGGGCAGTGCTTGCTATTTAGGCTCATCAGTGTCTGATTCTCTTTGTAATAAATCTGACATTTCTCAGTAGGCCACATCAATTTTGGGTTCTCCACAGAGTTTCTCATCCTATCTTCTCTATGTCCTGTCTCTTGCTACCCCTTCACTTCTTGGGAAACTCCCCCTTTAAGCTGTGTTTGTCTGTGACAATAGGAAGAAAATGACTAGTTGTGAAGGATGGATAATTTAATTTTTTCTGCCTTTTAAGAATGCTTTTGTGAAGTGGAGCTGGTCTCTGCCATCTCCCTGTTCCCTGTGGCTGCTGAGCCAAACAGTGGAACAGGAATAAAATCAACTGAGCTATGTCTGAATAGAAGAAAGGAGCTGTTCAAGACCCCAGCAGAGTTAAACCCTTTGGAAAACCTGGAGAACAACTGGAGGAAGTTTAAAAGCAACTACAAGGAATGGGCAGCAACTAAAAAGGAAGACAGAAGGCAGCCTGGTTTCTGACAGTAGGTGGTTTTGAACTACTTGATTTTTAAATGGTTTTTAGTAACTCAAGCAGAGAGGCCAACTCTGAAAGTGAAGTAAAAAATTCAAGGAGTACTTCACACTTCACATAAAAATGATCCATCAGAACAATTGTTAGACAGACAGAAAAAAGGGGTTTGCAAGAATTGTGGAGGAATTTGTACAATTTCAAACTATGCCAAGATATCTTTCAGTTTTGTATTCAACTTGGTCCTTAACATCTGGCTAAATTATGAGACCATCTAGGGCAAAGCACGCAGAAAGAAGCTACTAAAATATTCAGATCTCACCATTGACAAAATATTCTTTTCCAGGCCAAAGAAATTGTCTGCTAAAGCCCCTGAACCATGGTATTTGCACATGTTTGAGTTGATAGAAGATCTGAAGCACTGCAAGGATGGATACCTCAGGCATGGAGACACGTAGAGTAGTTCACAATTAAGAGCACAATGGTAGCTCACAGGAGATGGAAGACTCCAGAAACTGCTCTGGTGAATTATCTGAGTTTGTAAGAGTTTTTAAGTGACAACAGGAGCTTAAACAAAGAAGATAATGGTAAATATTGTCAGTTCTGAAGAACCTTTTCCAGCAAAAATCAACACTGGCACAAAGTGAGGTAAATGCACTGTAAATTTAAATTAATATGGAAAATATATAGATTTAGATAGTAACAGAACTTTGCAAGTCAAAACAATGAAAAGAACAGTCATACCAAGCACCTGAGGGTAAATGGATGGAGTTCAGTTTTTAGTAGCGAATTAGTCTAAATTTAGACAAAAAAATCAAAGTCTAAGTGGAGTACAGATGTCTTCTCTCTGTAAAAAGCTTTCTTAGTCTGTAGACTCATGTAAAGTCAGATCTTGAGAATCTCCTGCTCTGCCTTACTTCCTCTGACTGTGAATGGAACTTTAGGTGGTTAGAAACTTCGCACAGATCTTTCTTTGAAGTTTTGGAAGTGGAATCACATGGAATTAATCTGAGTACAAAAAAATTAGAAAACAATAGATTGAAAAAGATATATTTACTTTCTTCTTCACTATTGAGAAGAGAAAATCCAGTGCAGGTGAGAGAAAGGCAGGGTTCAGTCAGATGGAAATCCCAAAACTTTAAGAAGACTACAAGATGCCCTAAAAGATGATTGTAGAAAAACTGTCAACAGAACTTCAGAAACTATTAATCTTCTGAATTTGAACCTTGAATAGATATATTTTTCTGAAGATTGCAGAATAAGTATAACTGGAATGAAAAAAACCACATTGGTCAGTAAAGGTGGCACATTATTTCTTAGGCAGAACTTCAGGGCTATGGGAATGCTCTTCACTCTGAAGGGACAGAAGTTTTTCGAGTTATGGTTGATACCAGACCATTTTTCTATGCTTCATATATTTGCTGCCATCCCGGATTAATGAGGCTCTATGCTGGTCAGAAAAATGGTAATTTCTCTGCTTCAAAAATATCTATAAAAGACTACAGAGCTCTAATTTTACTGCTAAAACTCCCTGTGCATTTCACAAACACACAAGGATCACTTTTATACTTACAGTAAATGTTTTCCTAATTGAAGGCAAAACAGACAGATTTTTTTCTTTTAAAATTCAGGCTCTATATCATTTGGCTAAAGCATGGTGCAGCCAGTTGAAGAGCTGAAGTATCTACCTGCCTTCTCAAGAAAGAAAATGTTCATCTCTCTAAGCTGAACTGGAATGGCTTGAAGACAACATTTTACACAGAGAATAGATCTACTAACACAGTATTGCTGGGACAAGATGTTTCAAGGCTGTATTTTCAGTCTGAATTGTATTTAAATATTATGCAGGACTTTAAAAAAAGTCATTCCAAAGGGATATGTACAAGTCATTCCAAAGGGATTAGCAGGAAAAATATACACATTGTGTAAGAATTGCAAAATGTAAGGAAAGCACAGAAATGTTTTATACTGATCTCATGTGAATAACAGCATTGAAGGCAAAGTTAAACCTCATTGGCAAAACACATTGGTCAAATTAAACAAAAATAGCAGGCCAGAAAAATGGAACTGACTGGTTTCAGAATAAAACAAGCAGACCTGCTTGCATTGCACTTGAGAAAACACACTAACGAACAAACCTTTGCCTGTTGCTCTCTCTTCCTCAGGACCGTCTTCCTGGAAATTAAACTTCTGTGTTCATGCAAATCAACATTATTTGACAGATGTGGTAATCTGGCATAGCAATGTCAGTGGAATTGCAAACATGAAGCAGTTTGCAAGAAAATTATGGGTTCAGATATTCATCCCATGTCTTGGTTGTCCACAACCTTAGAAACTGGTTACAGAGCAGTGAGGACATAGCCACAACTTTTTATTAAAAAGCAGTCAGGTCACACTGTGACCTGTCAATTTACAAAACAGCAGGGGGGGAATTATGGGCTGCCCTAAAATTCCTAGGAAATTATGAGTCTTAAAAGCATGCATTCCCTCAAATTGACCTGTTTGTGTCCTTGCCTATTTTAATGGTTGGAGTATCAGTAAAACGTCAGTTAGACATTAACTTGTTACAATTTTCAGGTTTTGAAGGCCATGTCATCCAGACCAGGCAGAGGACCAATTGCTATGGGGAATATGGGCAATAGGAAGTAGCTTCATTGTTTGTGATATCAATTGCCATGGCTTTTAGTGAATTTTGTCAGAAATATGGTCAACTATTTTATATTGGGACATATATTTTATATTGGGACATGTCTCAAAACAGATGACAACACAGCCTAGTTTATTAGGAAAATAAACAAAGTTATTCATACAATTCTCATCCATTTTAAGTAAAAATTCCCAGTTTTTCAAATGACAAAAGCAAACTTTATCCTGCTTGGCTGGTTGTCCTGATAGTGATGTGTGCCATGTGTACCTATATATATTTAGAACTTTAGAATAAGCTTATCCACTCCATTTCATCTGACCGACTAGAAGTTCTGTCATAAAATATGGTAATACATAAACTATATGTCCTTGTGTGTTGTATGCTGTTTTCATATTAAACAGATGTGAAAGAAAAAGAAATCCTATACACGTCTGGAAAAATAAGAGGTTGGAAAACAACACCCCAAAACTGGAGAGTTGTGCTTCAAAATTGCCCTGGAGATCGAGGATGGCCCTCAGGCTGGGAGCAGTAAATGACAACAGACTGGAGTGTGATCCACAGCCCACAAGCTGGATTTCAGTTTGAGCTTCTGAGTTTGCACTATACAACTAACTACCCTGCTAACAACCCACAGAGACCAGATGGACCTGTAATTAACTGCAAATGCCTGTATTTGTGCTTTTCCAAGGTGTGATTGATAATACAAATCTATACGTGTGTGCAAGTACCTATCTCGATGTATACAAACAATAATGATGTTTATTAGAAGATGGGACCATTTCTGAAGTTTCATGGAGTGTTTATAATATATTTCTCCCATGATTTCTTGTTCCCTCCTTGAGAGACCTTATGGAGTATTAATTAGACAAAAGAAGTGGCACACAAGGAACATGGCTTTTGTTTCATGTGCTTCTGGGGTGAATTTGTACACCTCTGAGCGAGTTGTGTATCTGCATATGTAGGCAGGGGGGATAGCAATGGCTTTCAGCACAGCCAGGTCTGGATGTGGGCATCTGCTCAAAAAAGTGTGAGGGAGCAACATGGATGTGTGTCCTCGACCTTATTCACAGGAGAAGAAACCAATGAAATCACTTGTAAGATACTGAGCCACGCTGCTGCCTCGTGGGCCATGCCCCTTCTGAGCAGCTGCTGGATTCAGACAGCTGATCCTCACACTGATCAGTTATAGGGAATTATAGAGAGTGAATCATTCCCTGTAGTGTTTGTATTTTTAGACAAACCAAAGGGAAAATTCAGGGAGATTGTGCTCCTGACTTAAGGCCTTTTGGTAGGTGTTATTGGGTGAGGTGAGTATGGGCTCAAATTAGTTTAGTAAAAGAGAGAACTCATTCAGCTCTCACTTATGCAGCCCTGCAATTTGGCCACTGGCTGAATTTTAAGAAACACATCTGCAACTTTTTCTCCTTATGAAAACCTATAAGAAAGACTGGAGTGAAAGAGCTCATTTCTGATACACTGCTTCCAGTGATTTTTGAAATGAAAGACTATATAATGAACTGTATAGTAGGCTGAGTTTGTATAAGAGCATATGCATTGCAATGAATGACAGGTGCTGTTTGGCACCTAAGACTACATTTAGTCTACAGTCTAAGCTGTAAAGGTTTTATATTGGAAAAGAAAAAAAAAAGGAAGGCAATAGGAGAAAACCTCATTTTACCCTTTCCTCTAGCTGGCCACAGTGTGTCTTGGCAAAGCTCCATACTGGGCCTTGGTAGAAAGAGCATTCCATGTATTTGTCATAATGGAATGATGCCACAAAGACTGATTAGAGCAGAAATGAAAGAACTTTTCTTCTTAATGCTGCATTCCAGCATGAATATACTCACTGTGGCTTTGTTTCTCCAGACAAGCAAGCACATACCTGTCTCACTCAAGTGTAGAGCCTCATGCTGCGGGCAAGGCTCACCACACCCATACTGCTTGGGCAATGCAACTTCCTGACCAAAAATCTCTTATGGCTCCTTTTGCTGAGAAGAGAACTTGGTTTGCAACACACATGCAGTGCAGATGACTTGGAGATTGGTGCCACAGAGTGAAAGAGGTGCTGAACCCATCTGACAGTATAGATGCACACTGTGAAATCAGTGAGATTTTGTTACATTTCTTTTTCCAAATATAAACTCCACAGATTTTCATTTTCAGAAGTGTTCATTTTTTTCATAGCTGTAATAGCAGCAGTATGAATCTGTGCATTCATTACCTACATAGAGCAGCTTGGCTTTTTTACAGTGACTCATTGGAGCCTGAGGTCACTGAGTGGGAAGGTTTCAAAGACCTGGTAAGGAAGCACAGTCCCTGTCAGGAATTTTTGATATAGGTTATCTCTACCTTGTGCAGCTGAGCTACTGACAAAGTGATTTCGCAGGAGATCTTTATATATATTTAAAAGGTGATTCACTCAGCCTTGGAGACAACAGACATTGAAGGCAGTTGACTGCAACACTGGAAAAATCACTTTATGGACTAAATACTTTTTTGTAACTGACAGAATCATTATTTTTAGTGCACTGTAGTTCCTTTGTGCCATATAAGCACTCATTATCCTATACTTACTAAGGTTAAAATCTCTGCTGGATGACACAGGGGGGCTTGAGCAGCAGGGTAACAATTAGCAGACCTCAAAAGGTTTTGCGGTTTCATCTGGATAAATGCAGATGGATTTGAAGGTGGTTCAGCTAAAATGTCTCTCCCTCTTCAACCCCTCATGTTTTTTCTTTCTCCCCTTCTTGCTTTTTTTTTCCTTTACCTCAAAATGATTTGGTTTCAGAATCAGGCAGCAGATCTAACAATTCCAGATTTTTTACATGCTGTGTTGCCAACTTTTTAACTTCAATTTAATAGTTCACTGGTAGAACCTACATGTCTTGATGTTTTATTTCTGTTTCATATCCAGATAGGTTCATTTTTCCTAGCTATAATAGAAGCAGTATGAATCATTACCTTCCTACCAGCAACCTGACTTTGGAAGGTTTTCACTTTTAGTTCATACCTGCTTTGAAATCAATGAATGATCCAAACTGCTTCTCTCTCTCTCTCTCTTTTATTTATTTTTTAAATCTTTTTTTAAGGACTTGGAGACAAAGATATTAAGGAAAATTCACTGACAGTGATTTTAATAAAGAACTTTAATTAATGAGTTCCAACAGTGTATGAAACACTAAATGGTGACCATGGTGATATTTTAGTATTGTTGAATTTCTGGGTGTCATTAGGCATTGTTCTTGATGAACTCTACTGGTGTTGTGGGTTCCATTTGTAATGTTTGTTTTTTTGCAAAATTGTATAACCCAGTTTTACCAATCTTCCAGATGGACAAAGATGCAACTTTCAAATTGTCAGACTCATGTCTTCTGCAGCTCACTTGACAAAAAATGTCAGGTCTTTGGGCTATCACTTCTCTATCATATTGAGCCAGAAATTGTGGGCATAGACATTTCTAAACTTCTGTGCTTGGAGTTCAGCTACTTACCCTGAACCTCTGGAGTTGCCTGGAACTGTAGTCTGCTGGTTTTAATTTTTCATCAAAAATGTGGCAGAGGTTGCTTCAAAATTAAGTGAATCTAAATACCAACTTTGCAAATCCTTGTATGTTGTATTGATCTTCTCTTCATAACATTTATTTAAATAAACAATATAAATCTTAACTGAAAGACTAATCTAATCTTAATTTCTGCTAATCCAGTGATGGAAAACCAATACAGATTACCTTCAAATGAGTTATCATTACATTTATTAGGGAAACACTTTTTGTTATACAGATATTTTTGTCTAGGAAGAGGGATATTCTATGGTAGCATAAGACACCTTTATACTAAACACGAAAATCTAATGGGAAGCAGTTTTGCATGGTAGTTATACCGGCACAACTATTTTAAATCCTTCTTCTCAGATAGCTTTCCAAACTCCCTTTGACAAACTAAATCATGTTCCCCCAAGCAGATACTGATCTTTGATAAAAAATACTTTATTTCTATATAAAACCGGCCCCTAACAGTTGGATGGTGCGATGCTAACTTGGCCTGTTTGTCAGAGCATAGAAATACATGTATGGTCTATACTGGACAGTGTTAAAAGGCAGAGGACACCACAACGAAATCAATATCTTTAGTGATAAAATTTGGAACAGTGTGATAAGCAGGGGCTTATTCCACCTGCAGTTGTTAAGATTTGTTCACCTTCCAGCTTGGTTTCCCCATTCTCAGTATCACAATGCCACACAGCAGTGCTATGGCAAGGTGCTGCAAGGGACTCTGGTTAATGGTGTGACTGAGCACTCTGTTTCTTGTGCTGGCGAGAGTCAAGTCAAGGTTTGAAGTGTGGTCATTGTTAAGCTTAAAATAAAAATTCTGTTAATGATGTTGGGCAGATTCAAGAATCCCAGTTCTAGAGTGGCATTTCTCTCAAATGTCATGGGAACTTTCCCAAAGAGCTCTTCTAACTGAGTGGCCATTACTTGGATTCCTCTTTCTGACATTATGCGTGAAACATTAATGAATTCATAAATCTGCATGTGAGATGGCTTCTTCCTCTGAGCAACTGCTGTGACATTTATGGTTAATCTGTGCTGCTTTTTTGAGAGAAGGCCAACACCAGATGTCATGGCTAAGTTCAAATATTCACCAGGTCATGAGGATTGTTGGTCTCACTGGTTGAGTTATGGAGCAGTGGAGGTGCTCTATGCCTTATACACCTTTGTGTAGTATCTGTCTGAATAACCTCTCCAGTATTCTTGCTTTATGAGAGCTACAGTAGGATGTAAACAGTGTTAAAATAGATTTTTTTAATAATAAATGAATATTGGAATTGCAAGCACGGCATATAGAATTTGTTACCATTTGTTCCCTACCTGAAAGTAAGAGTTAGCTGTTTCTGTCATGGCTGAGGAGCTTAATTCCCTCTGGCTGTAGTTTTAGTTGAAGGGTTCACACAGAGCCTTTTCATTTGAGAGTGACATAACCCTCAGCTCATCATTACTGTGTGGATGTACTGGCAGAGCTGTGTTGCTTCCACGCCTTGGTAAAGCAAGGATTACCTTGACCTGTCTGAGGATTGTGTTGGGTTCCCCAGGAGTAGCTTCACTCTCAGGGTTCTGCCTTAAGACACTGCAATTTGTTGAAGCTGTTATAAAAATGAAAGAACTCAATTTTTGGACAGCCGACTAAGCTCACTGAGGTGGTTCACAAGCACCTGCCATGAGGTGCCTGTACTGGTCTCTGCCCAAAGCAACAAGGATGGTAAAATAAATGTGTCCTCTGCACAGAGAAAAAGTCACAGTCTGTAGCAGCAGGAGATCCAATTTATTCAACAGCACAATCTAACTCACCACAAGAAGAGCTGAGGCAGAAGAGCTACAGGAACAAAATTCCTCCACTGCTTTCCAAAAGGTGCTACAACCTCTGAGAGCAGGGGAGAACTGGGTCTGGAAAGATGATCTGGAAATTGAGGTACAGCATGCCCAGTTACATTTGTTATCAGTTTTGTCCATCTACAGTGATAAAACGTCCTTGCAGAGGTAAAAAACCCAAACTCTTAATGCCGAGCTTCTAAAGCATGAGGACAAATGTGGAGGACAATCTAGAAAGTAGATTTTCCCTAGATTATTTTATATGTTTATAATAAATAAACTGTCCATCATATCAATCCACAAACTATAGAGGTGGAGAAGGAATTTACACTTTTTATTGATGATCTTTTTGGCCTCGTCACGTATGTGCATATCCTGAATGAACAGGAGTATAACTGAAGATTCAAGATGTTACCTAGATTAACTCCTGATTTGAACAGCAGAGAACTCACCTATATCTCACATCCCAAACCAAAAAAAAAAAAGAAAAAAAAAAGAGTGAGTTTGCACACTTTTTCCCTCATTTTCACCACTAAAATTAAAAGCAGGCTGTGAGTCTGAGAGCAGGAATTATCTAGACTGTAATCTATTTGACTTGAAAGCTGTCTTCTTGTCATGTGCTGGTCTATGTCTGCTATGTTTTAGCAAACTGAAATCCTGATTATCTAATGGTGACTCTGAGGTTGCCAGGAGAAGCTGTGGATGCCCCATTCCTGTCAGCCTTCAAGGTCAGCTTGGATGGAGCTTGGAACAACCTGGTCTAAAGAAAGGTGTCACTGTACAGGGCAGGGGAACTCAGACAAGATGATCTTTAAAGTTCCTTCCAACCCAAACCATTCTATGATTCATTGACTCCATGATTTTATGGTTCTACATATGCTTGAAACAGTAAACACAAATCAAGCACTAGTGACTAAAACATAAATATTCAGACAGAATTAATGAGAGAGATGGTAACAGTTTTGATTACGTTATTAGTTAGTTATTAAGAAGATGATGAAGGCATATTCTGTTTGTGTAGTAAGCCACTTATTCTAAGACACAAAGCAGGTAATGGACTAATATCCATCTTAAATCACTTTCAGTGAAATAAATTTAATCAATTTTTGCTTGGGGGGGAGGGGGCAAAAGACAGCCCCCCTAAACACAACTCTGTATGTTTTTCTTTTCTACTAACATGCTATTGTTGTATTGGAAGAAAAACTATTTGGCAAAGTTTTATTTTAATTAATGCAATTATTTTTATTTGCTCTAGAATAGGAAAGACAGTGCTAATAATTCCACACTTTATAGAGTGAAAATTCATTTTACTCCCATGAAATGTGATGTATCAGTGTTAACCAGTAGACTTGCTGATATTCACAATTAAGTCTTGACTGTTTTGTTTTGGTCTGATTTGTGACAATTTAGAATTTAGTTTTGTGGGGGTTTTTTTTGGTCTGTTTGTTTTGTTTGTATTTGTTTGTTGGTTTTTCTTCCTGGGGGGTCAAGAATAAAGAGATAACAGCGAACTAGATTCATCACTGTTCTAACATCTTGAAGGGTCATGGCAACTTAACCAAAATGGAATAATCTAAGGAATAGCTCATGGTTTCCTAAAAAATCATTTTTTTAAAGAATTTTATCTGCAGTGCATTAATTCTTGGTGTAATGACCTCGGTAATGCTGTTAGGAAAACTACAGGGAGAGAAATGCCCTCCTACGTAGTACTTCCACCAAAAACCTATTCCTGCCTTCTTCGAGAAGATTCATGCTCCCTGACAGGCCACCCTTGTAGGGGTGTGTCCTCCTTTCTCTAAAGCCCCACCAAGGCAAACTGTGGGGAATAGTCTTGCACCCTTGAGGAGATGGAGTTGCAAGGACACGAGTTGCTGTTTCTTTGGTAGCTATTTGGGTTTGGCTTTAAGAACCCTTCATGATGCCCAAGGTTGGCCACATTACAGAATCTCTCATTTTATTAAGAATTCCTATCTGGAGTTCCTCTGCACTTTTTCATACTAGAGTCCTCTCAGATTTCTTCTGACCTATTTTCAGTTTATGAATTACTTGCAAATCCCTTTGAAATTAATTATTTATCTTCAAGGACCTTAGGTTTGTCTGTTACCTGATATTTTCTTTCAACCGATATGTTTTCACCAAAAAAAAACGCTTTATTTGCAATGACAGAAGCAGAGTTTTACAGAATTCACCGTATTGCCATGGGAACGAATGAGTTCCTTCTGAATCATCATGGCCAAACTAACTCAGATGAAATAGGAACAAGCCCTAACCTTTGCCCATTCTTCAAACATACGTCAAAACTGATACGGTCTGAATGTTCAAAAAATTGAGAAGGTCCCTGCGATACATAGGTGGATTTCTAAAGCTATTTATATTATTGGAAAAGCAAAGAGGCACCTGCTGATTTATCTGTACCCTTTCACACTTAAACGCTTGAAAAATACGTGACTTTCAGGTTGCAAAGAATAATTAACAACTTACTGAAAAAGCTGTGAAGAAAGGATGTTCTTTTAGAAAATTGTTCTAAATTTCCTTTCATACTTCTTTCCTTTTAGGATTTTCCAATATATTTTTATATTTCTAATTAAAAAAAAAAATTTGGTCACTGTCACAAAAAAGCATTTTCCTCATTATCTGTAGCTCCATTAGAATCTGAGATGTCTGGAAATTTTTTGTGCTTATTTTTAGCATTTAGATTTTAGCAAAAGAGAAAAATGTTGAGAAGTTTCTATGGAAGACAGTATAAAAGAAAAAAGGAGGGGAATCAATTAAATGTATTTAATTTTGTTTATAACTTAAAGAAGAAAAATTGAAATAAAAATGGTCCAATTTTTGAAAACAAAAACAAAAATTAACAGAAAATATTTCCCTTTATGTTTCTTGACATTGTCTTCAAAAGTAAAAATGTTAATCTTGAGTGCTTTGAAATTAAAAGTTTGTTATTTTATGACCAAACATATTTTTTACTATGAAGATTTGGTATGCCTTCTTTATGATGGATTTTTTCCCTAATTTTGCTGAGTTTTGTATTTTACCTGAAAGGATTCATTCTCCGTCAATCAGCAAAGTGACTCTGTAATCAAACCTACAGTAAATTATAGTCTTAATTTCTGTACTCACTAATACAGAGTTTGAAAGTGTTCACTTCAACACAGATAACAGGAAATCTGAAGATTTCTGTGCTGCACAAGCGGGTTTGGGGACTTGAAGGAATCTGGTTCCACCATGGGAGTGTGGATGAAGTGAGATCTGGAATGAAGCACATCTAGGTTCTGCCCCCATGCAATTGCTTCATGAATCCTTCATGGTGGTAAGAATTCAGTCTAGAGGAAATTTAAACATTTGAATATTTTTGTTGGTGCTGTAATGGACTTTGTCTTGGAGCATAATGTTAGGAAACTAACCTTAATATTTCTATGGCCTTTTTTAGCAGTGCACATACATTGAAATAAAAAAGTAAAATTCACTACAATTAACACACAATTGCAAAAGATTGGTTGGTCATATAATTAAAAGTAACTTTATAATAATAAATATTTCTGTAATAAGGGTGGTTTTAATATAATTTTTAATAACATCTTAGGATAAAACTCACTTTTTTGTATATACAGTTATCTTACCTCCTATGAGAGATAGATCAACCAAGTCAGAAGACAGTGGGAAATATTGAGCATAGGCATGATTTTGAAATGTGCTGGTAGTGCTCACAATTTGCACAGTTTCATGCTTAAAGACTAGTCAAAGTTCAGAGACTTGGCTTCAATGATTCACTCAGAGTGTAGCCCTTCAGTCCTCTTTTGAAGTCCATGTATAAGGGCATGCGGGAGTATGTAAGGAGTTAATTCAATACACTTGGGAATACCCTGAGTTTATTCCTCTAACCTCAGAAATGTTTTTCAGTTTGGCCAATGTAATTTATTATTAAATTAATTCAGCATGCAGTGGAAACTAGCAATTCCCCCTTATGATGTAAGGTACAAAAATTATCAAGAATCTGGGTTCTGCTGCTTGAACTTGTAACTCTGTGAGAAATCCAATCCTATGTGGATTTGTTAGGCATGTGCAGAAAATTAATCTCTTGCTGTGAATTAAAGAGAGAGAGAGAGAGAGAGATGTGGCTTCTGAGGTCCAGGATCAAGTGCAAGGAGCAAATTCCTCTAGTCCAGGACATATCCGGACCTGCTCAGAAGGGAAATGATTGGTGCATAAGGAATATTATGACGAAGAAAGGAGAGGTGGCAGTCAAGGCAGTTCCTTCCTTCCTTCCTTCCTTCCTTCCTTCCTTCCTTCCTTCCTTCCTTCCTTCCTTCCTTCCAGATCGGAAGAGC
>JAWWMS010000120.1:11516806-11539791 GCA_035048045.1 Chlorospingus semifuscus
TTCCTTCCTTCCTTCCTTCCTTCCTTCCTTCCTTCCTTCCTTCCTTCCTTCCTTCCTTCATCACCTTTGTGGGTCTTTGTTGTACTCTCTTCAGGATGTCTACGCCTCTCCCCCAGAATTAAACACAATACTCAAGGTGAGGCATCACTAGTCCAGAATAGAGGAAAAGCATAATCTCCCTCAACCTGCTGGCAATATTTTGTGTAATTTAACCCAGGATATGTTTTACCTTCTTTGTGGGGAGGGTGCATTGCTACATTGCTGTCTCACGTTCAGCCTGGTGTCCACAAGGACCCCCAGGTTCTGGTAATTTTGCATCTAATTGCAGTCACCCTCTTGGTTTGGAATTGCCAGGTTCTGGAGCACCATGTTTTTTTCTGTGTTGTTTTTTCTATGGTATTTTGTATTTTGTTGTGTTCTGATTTTTCAGATTTCTCTCAGCCATGCTTCTCATTTGCATAATAAGCATGGCTAATCAAGCAAGCGACAGCCAGGTGCTCTGCGGGTCAGTTAAGAACATGGACCTGAACAAATCCAACACACACTAAACAGTTGGAGCACCACTATACACTATTTACTGCTACTGGGGTATCCAAGTTGTTAATGAAAATATCTACAAAAAGGAATGAACACAGCTTTGTCAGACAGAGATTATTTGTAAATATGCCAGAGTGTAACTGCCCCTAACCCTCATCCACCCACTACACTAGATCTCAAGGTGCATTGAGTGTGTCCATGTCACAGCTGCCTTTAGGAGCAAAAGATGATGACTAGCAACAGGATAGTTATCTCTTTTCTGCTTCTCAGTCTATGCATTCACTCAGTGATCCAATTTAAAGAGAGAACATCATCCACTTCCTATTGTAGCCACTTCTGAGGTAGTTTTTTGGGCTGGAGCCTGAACTGAATCATGTTTTCATGAAGAAAATAACTAGTCAAAATGTTTAGATATTGATATTTACCTCAGAAGAAACACACTTGCCATTACTGTGTTCTCAGAGAATTGAAGCAAAACTTAAATACTCATCTCTTCTGGCTGAGTAAGAAATGGTGGCCCATAGGCACTAAAGGGAACCTTGAAGACCTGCCCCCAGGGAGCATGAATTCTTTACCCAGAGCTAGAATATTCTAAGTGTTGCCTAGTGGGGTGTAGTGAGAGAAAACTTTTCATTTTAAGGTGATCAGGAGCTTGGCCAGGTGGAGAAGGTAAGCAGAACTGGCTATAACTGAGTTCCTATCACAGAGTTAATTTCTTCACTTTGATCGTTTTTTTCCCCTTATATCATAAAAATATAATTATATATGAAGTCTGTTATGAAACAAGGTATTTAGAAATAATTCAGCTTGGGTCAATACAAAAGGGTTATTTTTTATAAAATAGAAGTAGTTTGATTTTGGCTTTTGTTATATTTTGTTCTTTTTTAATTTATAAAGGAAGGAAAAACAGAGAGTTTTAAATGAAATATTGCAAACTTCAATCTTATTTTAAATGGTTTAATTTCTTTTCTGTGTGCTAATTCAATAATAACATTCTTTTGACTTACTTAGATTTCACTGAACCAGTAAAAGAAAATTGCCCCTTAAAAAAATTATTGACCACATTATCCAAAAATGGGCATATTTTCACCTTTGATCTCTGATAGATTTCAGCAATTAGCTGTCTTAAGACCTCACAGAAAGAAATATAAGTTTATGAAAACCCTCTTAATTCATAATCTGATACATATTTTAGGATTTGTTTTGTTCAGTCTGGAGAAGAGATTGAGGGGAGACCTCATTGTGCTCTTTGACATCCCAAGAGGGGATCTGGAGGGTCAGGTACTGATCTCTTCACTCTCATGACCTGTGACAGAAGTCAAGGAAATGGCATGAAACTGAGTCAGGGAGGTTTAGGCTGGATGTCAGGAAAAGGTTCTTCCCCCAGAGGGTTGCTGGGCAGTGGAACAGGCTGCCCAGGGAAGTGGTCACAGCCCTGGGCCTGACAGAGTTTGGTTTGGACAATGCTCTCAGGCACATCGGGTGTCTCTGGTGTGTCCTGCACAGGGCCAGGAGCTGGACTTGATGATCCTGATGTGTTCCTTCCCTTCTCTCAGCATAATCTGTGATTCCTTGATTCTAATACGTCAGGTTTTATCTAGATAGAACCTATTATTCTATCACATTCAAATAATTTCCACTTCATAAGGACCTGTGTAACCAGACCAAACCACATTTATTTGTTTCTTGCTTAACATAAACCCTGACAGACAGAGAGCTGCTCCCTCCAAAGCTGTTTCAACTGCAGGAGAGCTGATAAAAATATAAGAAATTGTTCAAAGAGATCTTTTCCCTTCTTTTATATTTGCAATATCTGAAATTAGAAATTAGGAACTTAGAGTTTTGAAAATTAGAAAAGCAGGGAGCTTTGCAACCTGCTAATTTTTCTTGCTTGGAATTGTTAAACTCACTGTCATCTTTCTGTGCTCTTGCTGAAAAGTTGTTTTTTAATTCTCGCAATAGATTGTATTGATTACTTCTAAATTATAGAAGGATATTCCAGAGACCTTGCCAATTGTCTATATTGTGAAATTCTTAGCTCAGCTGTCATCTATAATGAGCCTTATTTTGGCTTAAGTACTCAAACTGAACAGGTGTCTTAATTTAAACCACTTCTTCCATGTGAAAAATGCTTAAAGGAAAACTCTATTGAGTGCTTCTGTATGACACAAAGCTCAAAGGTCAAGTCCTTATTCAAACCCATAGTAAACAAAATATCTTTCAAATTTAGTGCTCTGGAAATGATCAAATATAAAAGTACATGTTTTCAAAAGTCTTCAAAATAATGTTTAGACACAGAATCATGTACTGACATTGAATGACATTAAGATTAAATCTCCTTTGTCTGTATCATTCTTAGTTGTGCTTTCTCCTAATTTGTACATTGATTTGTTTTTGACAAATCTCTTCAATTCTGCTGTAATTGTGATCTTCCAGCAATATTTTCTTTTATTCTACCCCTTCCCTATGATGCCCATGTTTGTTTTCCTTCCTGTTGATATCAGCACCGATGCTGATGGTCTGTAGACCCAAAAATCTTGTATTTCATTTTCTAAGTTCTTTTGTCTTGATTTATTGATTCATCTTCACCAGTCATTGAAAGACCTGTTCACTCGATTTGTTTATTAGTGTGCACTGTAACACACTCAGATATATTTGTTATGAATAATCTCTGAAATACCACTATATACCCCTGAAACTAAGTGTGAATGTGCAAATGGAGTGCTGGAATGCTGAGAATGGGACTGCTAAACTGCTGGACACACCTTAACAAATTGAGTGTTTGAAATCCTCCACAGGTCAATGAAAGTCTGCAGCTGGGTGGTTTCACTTTATGATGTAAATTTGTGTACTACAAAATGCCTTACAGGTGAACTGGTATATAGCAATGATTTAATTTAATGAATTTTTTAAAAAAAAGTCCAGCTTGTTTATGTTTATGGTTGTTTATGTTTATGATTTTAGCATATGGTTTGTTAAAGGCACAGTAGACTGCTGATAACTAAAAAGCAGATAATAGCTAATAACAGAACTAATAAGAGATAGGATTGAAGGTTGGTATCTTTCAGGGACCCTGGAACTGGGCTGCTGAATGTATTGATTCAATTTAGAGTCCACTAAATATTTTTTTTTGTCTGATCCTTACTGAAATTTGGAGTAAAGGAACCTTAAGCTTCAAACCTGATCTTTAGACAAACCAGTATTTTAAAAAGGACTGAAATATTTGGGAGATACTGCTAATGGGAGAAACAGGCTCTGAAGTAGTCTGCCTGGCTGGGAGAATGCTATTCTGCAAAAAGCTGAGTGGTCTTTGAAATGTCAGTTTTCACAGCAGGAGAGACAAATAACAACTGGCCTTGAAGAAACCAATAATATTTGGCTACATATCTGATTATTTTATCTTCTCTTACTGCACCACTCTTCAATTCCTCACTTAAACAGAACTATTTTAGAAGTAAAATGCTAAGTCTGGTCTCTACAAGCTGTGAAACCTCTTGAGTGCCTTCAGGGTATAAATCTGTCTTTGGAAATGCCCACCTAGAGAGAGCCATTCTTTTGTGATAAGGTGATTTAGACTTGGTAAATAATTTTGAGATATTTAAATAAGGTGAGACAAATTTTATGTCCCATATTTATGTGGTTTCCAGTGTATCACAATTGATGGTGTCTCATTCACACTTTTTGCTCTCTGACACTGGAGGCATTTAGTGCAGTCACCTTGAATTTCTCTGAGGAGTTACTCTTCTGTTTGATTCTGTGTAATGAAAACCTTTTTTTAGAGTTTTCTTCCTTCAATCTCCCACTCCTGAAAAATCAATTATGCTTATTAAAGTTGACTATAATCTGGGTCTAAAATTACATTCTCCTTTGTCTTCTGTGACTGTTTTTGATTTGTGTCTCTTTCATCACACATTAAGAATCTTTGAAAGGATCCTTCTTATTCACATCTCTGTGCATACTTAGGTTATTCTTCTTCAAAGTCATATTTTTAGTGCCTTTAAGGGAGAAAACTGGGACCCTAAAGACTGTATATTGTGATAAAGCACATATTCAAGGTCCAGAATTTCATTGTCATTTTCTCCTTGATTTTGTTATTGAATTGAGGATTGTAAGGTTGTACTAAACCATTTGCTTGCAAAGTTTTTTTTGACTGGGTTTAATACAGCTGTTGTTGATGAACATAGAACAATATTAAATCTGTGTTGATGGAAACATCTTTTCAAAACAAATAAATCCTCGTGAGCAGTTTTCTGGTTATATTCAAGCTTTCGTATAAACCACAAAGAAATCCAAGAACCAGGTTTTGGTTAAAGAACAGTTATAAAGAACTTGAATTCTTACACAAAAAGTCCATTAATATAGTAATGAATCTGTTTTGATGACATATATATACAACTAGAATGGTTTATAAATTCAGTCTTGAACCTACCAGAGTATTTATATGAAAATTTATCAGTCTCTTAACACTGGGGTCTTTGAAAAAGATGTTAAAATTCATGTTTTTCTATTAAAGAATAACTATCACAGAAGAAGATAAGGACAGTTTTTTAAGTCCAACAAAATGTCAGTATCCTTTCTCCAGCAGTGCTTGGCTCTGTGTGTGCCAGTAATGATTGTGTGCAGGGAAAGAATGTAAAACCTGTGGAGTGGCCTTTCTCAGTTCTGGAGCAGCTCTTCCAGAAGTTGACTCTGCATCATCCCAAACTAAAGAATGGTCTATGAGCACCTCCAGCTTCTTTGAAAGTTCCTTGGACTATTTTTGAAAATAACAGAATAAATCTTTTCCATGTAAATAGAGTATAAGAGGCTCTTGATAACTAATTTCAGTTTCTTGACTGCTCCATGGACATACAGGGTTAAAATATAATGATGATGATAATGAAGATGGAAAAATTGGCAAATAAAATTCCATTTGGTTTAAATTAAATCACAGTAATAATACAATTACCACTAATTATGATCAAGAAGTTTTTATTACATATCAGACTGGTCAATTTTATATCTTATTCTCTCCTTGGTTTTCTCATGCCCATAAGAGAAGCACAGGGACTTTAATTTAGGGCTATATTTCTGCTTTTGTAAAGTGAGTTGTCCATATTATGGTGTAATTAGTCTTCATATTTCCTACCCCAAAAAGAATATGAATGTTTCCAACTGCAATTAGAAAACTGAGAAACTAGTTTTCACTGATTTTTTCACACATTCTTTATCCTTTTAATTGAGCATGTTCTTTCTCCTGCTAATAGAACCCAGAATTTATTTTAAAGGATGCTAGCAGATGTGCAGATTATTCTTCAAAACTTCCTGTTCCTGTCAGTTGATAGATTTTTGTTATCATTTTGAATATTGGCACGCTTTATTTATGAAAATAACTTTCCTATCTGTGTCAGTGCCAACAGAGAAGCAGCTCTGTTTTATCCTTTCTGCTAAAGATATTATGATAGTCACAAAGCTCTGAAACATTTACAAGTGCAGTTTGCATTTTACTGATGCTTCACTCTATTAGGAAGATCAGATAATTAAATTTAGTAACATATGTGAAGAGGACTGGCTCTCATATGCTTTCAGATATTATTTTAAAAGATCAGTCAGATAGTGTTTACTGTGTGTTTTTAAACATTTTGCTTTTCAGATAAATTCTGATCATTTTCTTGGCTATAGACAGAATGAGAGTTGATTTTATGGTGGTTTTTTACTTGTTTGGGTTTTTTTTAACCTGTTCACATATGTGGCATAATGTCTTTCCCCTTCTTATTTTAAACCAGAATGGCTTGATGTTAAATACCAAGCAAAGGGGAACACTGATTAATTCAGTTGAATAAATCACAGCAAGTTCCTATCAATGCAGATATTGTCCATTTGTAAGTAAATGGACAAAATTCAGGGTATTACTGTGCATTTTGGCAGTGTATGAATGCAGAGTGGCTCAATGTTCTCATTCACACCAGAAGTTACATCAGTGGGTGTAGTTATCATGCAACGCATTGAAAGAAAAATGTGCTTTTTTTTTAATAAACATTATTCAATGTCAAAATCAGCACTAAGCAATAGTTAAAGCTACACTAGGACTTGCAAAAAGTATTAATTCTACCATCTTCTAAAACCTTACTATGTGGCACACAATTTATGTCTTGTAATAGTGATTTTTTTCTGGAAAAAATTACTTTCCTTAAGAAAATAGATCTCCTTTGTGGTACTAGACACGTCTAATAAGATAAAGCATCTTTGAGGGGATATTTTAATTTTATCAAGTTTTATCAACATTCTGCCTGCTTCTTTTCTTGTTCCTTGACAAAGGAATAGATAAAAGGCCTTGATGAAAAGCTAAAGAATACTTGAAGAATATGCTAAATAATACTTATATAGGTGGGCTGAAAAAAACCCCTAAACTTGTAGAACAAACACTATCATTGCCAGAAAGTTGGTGAAGTGAAATACTAGACTATTTATCTTTAGATTTCTATTATGCTTTGACTTGTTTTTCTTTTTTTTAAATTTTACTGCTATGCTATTTATGATAAAGGATAAATAAGATAGGAATAGATAGAAGGGATATTTGAAATCACACTTGTTTAGCAAAAATGTGTGACATTACTGAAAGTACTGATCTCAAACAACTATTTGAGATTAGAAGATTTATCTAGGAAAAATAAATTAATACAATATATCATCAAGAAGTAATCAATGAAAGAAAATACTAATTTTTCATGAAATATTCAACATCTGATTTTATAAAAAATAACTATTTACATGTGTGTGAAGGAATAGGGAAAAAAACCTTTGGTTGATAGGCACGTACCATAACATTCCACCAAATTTATCAGTCATGATAGGCACTAGTACTTAATTAATTAAAAAGTATAAACCAAGATGAATTTATTTATCTCTCTCCATTAGCTAGAGTTCCAGAATAAAGTTTATTCTAGACAGCTACTGGGTATCTACTGAAAATCTAAAATGAAGACAGATATCTGTGGCCCTGTTAGACAAAGTAGAAACTGTCATGCCTTTGTTTGTTGAAGTTTTTGAGAAATTTTAAGAGGGTTCTCCATAAATTTGTGTATGAGTTTGCACACAGCACAAAAGATGCTTATGAGAACCCCTGTATACATAATAAGAACAGTATAATTTATTAGCTATTAGGATAGTACTAAAAACCAAATGTCTTTAGTTATTTGACATTCCCCCAAAAATGGCAATCACCTTGTAAAGTTAAAATATGCACAAAGAGCTTGCCCTATATTGCACAGTTACATCTCGTACTGAAAAATTGTTTCTGATGTACTGTGAAAGTCTTAGAACCACAGATAGAAAAAGTATTTGAGAACATTGGGAGCATCCAGATTGACAAGTAGATAAGTATGTTTTATTACTTCTTATATAATTTTTCAGTATAACACCCAAAACTGATATAAAAATGATGTTTTTACCGCTTCTCTCAAATCTATCATGAGAATTTTGGCTTTTTCTTTTTTTTTCCCCCTGATCTAATCAATCTTACTCACAATTATTTATAACATTTGTTTTTGCAGTATATATAGTACAATTATGTAAATGCTGCTATGTTCATGGTGTTGGCTGGAGCTGTGAGAAAGGATAAGCAGAGCTATTGCAGGCATCATGTAAGCATTTAGAAAACTGCTTTTGAGCTAGGGAATAGGAAGGAATGGGATGGTGGAAGGAAGACGTTAGGAAAGACAAATTTAACACCAGGGAGAGCTGAGAAATCAGAAGTAGGTGGATGAACTCAGAAAAGCTTGTTGAGGTCTTTATGGAATTTTCCTTACATCACTGGAAAAGTACTGTGATGACAGCATTCTGCAGAGCACATTTGCAGCTGATTCCTGTTGCCAGAGGTGATGGGTCTTGCTAAAAAATGCAGTGGGTCAGGATGAAGCATGAGCTGGAGTAAGCAGGTTGCCTGGCTCGTTTACAGTGAGGGGATAATATAAAGCAGCAGGAGCAAAACAAAGGACTAGCTTGAATTCCCAGGAATTTATTACCTTGCTTGGTGTACATTGGTCAGGAAAGCTGGTTCTTATTGTCTGTAAATGTTTAAATGTAATTTAAACACTTTATGTTACCTTTATGGCTGCTGTTGACAGTGAAGGGATGTTCTAAACCTCTGGATAACCAGAGCTGCATAAGAATGTTTGGACTTCTCTGCTGAGCTACCTGCCTGGACTTAGCTGTAGATATTAATATTGCATAAATCTGCCCGTGTTTTTGTAGATAAGGGAATAATTCTATCAGTCACTGTTACTATAATAAAAAACAAATCACATAAAAACCAGCAACACAGCTCATTCCCTCATCTGGAATCTGCTGCATAACAAATTAATGGCAGTGTGCATGAATAATGAGAAATGCTTCAGACCTGGAGATTCATTTGTTTGGACAAACGTTGCTGACTGCACTGAACTGGATTGCAACTCTGGCAGTATATTTGAGTCACTAAACCCAAATTAGCCACTGCTACTGCTGTTGCTGCTGCTACTACAGCAGATGAGCAGAGGTCAGTGATAGGGAAAGGACAAGCCCTACTATGTAAAAGTTAAAATCTATATAGATATGACAGTGAAGATTTTTAGCTGGAAAAAAAATCAGGAAATTTAATATCTCAGTATCAGGAGGACAGGAGAAGAACTAGCAATGAAACACCAACTTATTTACTGTGAATCTGTTAAACCATAAAAACTCTCCAGAAAACTAGACTTTTATATTTTTTTTTTCTGTCATCTCCTTTTGAGAATAATGTACTAAAAAGAGAGCTTTGTTGTAAACTGTTCTGCTCCTAAACCTGGATAGTAATCACCTCATTATAGTCAGTAATTTGAAATTATAGCTGGTGGATATTGATAGTTATTTCCTTTAAAGTGGTATGTTTCAAGTTGAACTTCACTCACATCTGATGTAAGAAAAGCATGGTGCTACTTTTGCAAGGTAACAAAAAAAATAGAAGTCTCTCAATCTGATTAAAACCTACCCTATATCTGTGTGATATATATATGAGATAATTCAAAACCACTTTTTTTTTATTACTGCTATTCTATGACTACTACAGTTTCCTGAATGTATATTTATATGTTTAAATATTCCTTACCATTTAAATGCATACTTTAAAATGAAAAATATTTGCTCTGATTTTTTCAGTCTCCCATTCACAAACATGGAACATTGCATGCCATGGTAAGAAACTATGAATCTGATTTTTGTCTCATTTATATATATAGAAATAGGTAATAACACCTATGTCTAGTCAGCTGATTTAAACTTCTATAAAAATCTCTAAGTGATAGGAGGGTGCATGAGTATTTTTTGGAGGTCTAAGTTTAAACAGGAAGAAAATAAATAAATAAATAAATACATCTTTGTACATGGACACGGCTGGTTTTTACCTTTGTTATTAAGAACATTAAGAAACAGTGAGAAGTAAAAGAAAAGGGAGTAAAAATCTCAGTTCTTTGAAACCAAACTTTCTTATGCTTGAATTGCAATTTGTGAAAAATTTTTCCCCCTACGAAGTACTAATGTCAACTTTGCTAGAAGTTCAACAGGGCAGAAGAATTCAGTTCTCAATATTTTCTAAATATTGACATTAACTATAATATCACATTTTTTTACTTTTTGGTCCTGTCTACTGTTGGGCCTATAAGTGGGATAATTCCTTGATGTAGTTCTTGATCATAACCCTGCACTGGGTGCTCAGCTTCACAGAAACCAGTTTCTGTTCCTGGAAGTGAACAGTTCTTGGCCATCTTGGCCGCAGCTTCTGTTGTGCACATCAGTCCTTAAATCAAGGTTAGCAGAGTACAAATGTACTGAAGAAGACAAAGGAACATTTTGCTTCTGAGACATCATAAGAACATTTTGCAGAAATCGACATCATTAGTCCTAAGACGCATATCAATGAAAGATTGAAAGGCAGTTTGGTTATCAAATTTTCTTAGCAATCCAGGATATATTTTTTTCATGGTCTTTTTTTCTTTTTGTCTCCAGTCACCTCCCCCTTTTGCCCCCAACTCTGTCTTTAAGCAGTGTTTAGATCTGAAGTACTGCAATTCATCCCAAGCTAGAACAGAACAGACTAGAACAGACCAGACTGGCCCTGGGTCTTTCCTCACACTCTTCCTGCAGATGGGAATAACTCTGGCTGGCCTCCAGCCAGCAGGAACTTCCCCAGCCTCCCGAGATGACAGCAAGGGATCCTGCCATAACATCTGCTATCTCCTCCAGAATTTCAGAAGGGCTCATTCAGGATGATGCAGAGAGGAAATGCCAGTCTGTGATCCCACAGCAGGACTATTGTCAGAGTACAAGTTCTGAGTCTTTACACACTCTGAGAGCTTCCTTTGTCTCCTCATCTCTAAAGGGAAGCTGTGCAAGTAGATGGGTGTGGAAAGACAGGAACTTTTCTGGCTATGCATTCAATTTGGCAAATATAAATCAAATAACCTCTGGACATTCAGTGTGAAGTACTGGCCATAATATCCTGATTTTTAGAAGTCCATACTTATTAAAAGAAATTTAGACACAACATAATTGGAGATAATTGACTTTTGAAGCATATTTAGAATTCCAAATAAATCTCTTTTATTTTTAGCTAATCTTGGGGGTAGGTGGGGTCTTCTTAATTCCTTCTTAATTTTATTCTACTATGAAATACAAATTATTGACAGACCCTTGAGCCTGTCTTTTAAGTTGAGATTTAAGAGGAAGAGTTCAAGTGAAAGAAGACTCACTCTAAATATTCACTTCCATGTCAGGTCCTTTTAAACTTCTGTATTCAATTTTTTTTAGCATTTAGATCAGCATTTTTCATGCTTCCCTTTACAATTAAACAAGGAAAACAGGCAGCAAGACTGAAACTGATGAAACAAAATCCTCATAAAAATAATACATTGTTAAGACTTGCTCCTCTGGTTCAAGAGGAAATAAGCTACTTAAACACCTACTATTTAAACTATATGTTTAAATAATCCACTGACCTATATTCAAAAAGAGTAATTGCAATTGGAAGTGTCCAGACTCTCTGTCTTGTGAAGACCTAACATGCTGAACTTCTAAAATCCTTTAAAAATATTTCTCATTGTAGCAATCCATTTTAAAAAAAGAGGTTAAAAGTGATCTCCTGGGAGATGTGTACTGAAGTGAGCAGACTTGTCACAGCAATGTGTTCACTTAAATTTTGATTTGATCACTTCCTACTAGACTATTCAAACATTTAAATTCTGTTTTGGAAAATTTGTTGCTATGTTGCTTTCTCCCTTAATTTGCAGCTGAAAAAATATACTGAATTCTGAAGGGGAGTTAGTTTTTCTGCAGAGTTAATAACTAGGGAGCCATAATTTACATCATTGTTCATGAATGTTAAAAATGTAATAGCTATTCCAGACTGGCAAGTTGATTGCTATAACTGTAATGCATTACAGTAGTTCCAATTATCAATATTAGTAGCACTGTGATTTTTTTTTTTTTTGTTGCAGAACATGAATTAATTTGTTCACTTTCACTTCTCTTTTTTTTAATATACAACAGTATTGAAGGTTTTAATCTAAAACAATTCCTATCAAATCAAAATTCATTTTATGAAACTTTGCAGTGACTTTCAAAGAACTGTGAAATAATATGCAGTCTTCTGCTCTTGGGTCTATAAATTAAGTTGATTAAAATAGTCTAGATATCAGGATATGGAGAGATAAGTTCTTTCTTATGGTGGTCTTTAAATTATTACTAGCTACGAGTACTAATAAACAAGAATAATACGTACTCATTTTTAAAATGATATCTGGGTGGGTGGGTATTAATGAAATGTGTACAGGTATTCTCAACTTCAAAGTAATCAAAAGTTTAAAATGACAGGAAGCAGAAAATGTATGGAGTAGTATTAAGACCGATAAATCACAGAGGAATGTATTGATTGAAGTTAATTTTAGGGAACAAATTCATATGTTACAGGGCATAATCACCTTTCATGTGACACCTGTGGAGAGAAAGTGCTTGGTCATAGCAGAATTTGATTCAGGAGAGGAGATGTTGATCCCAGGTCACTGATAATTTTAGGGTTTTGTTGGTTTGGGTTTTCTCATTTGTTAGAAAAAAAAAATATATCTTCCTAATCAATGAAATTAAAAACTTTCTAAAAAAAAAGCTGGTGAAACCAGTTCAGAGTAATTCTACAGCAGATCTATGAGCAGGATTTGATCCCTGCTCGGAAGCCTGGTGGTTCTTACGGACTTATTTTGCTAATGTTACACAAAACACTACTTCTGACCAGTAATACTGATAGTTTGTTCTTTAGAATGGTCAGTTCAATGAAATGAAAAGAATAAGCACAGTCTGAAAAGACAAAATAATGAGATATACTTGTGTCAATACTAATTGGGCATTGCATGCAATGGATGATGAACCTTTGCCCCAGAGCATAATGCAGCAATCACAAAAGCTATTTTTTGCTAAAGAAATCAAGTCTGAAAAAAAAGGTGAAAAAACCATTTGAATTGCTTTTAGAATGAGAATAGACAATTTGAGAAGACAATAGAATAAATCAGTAGGTTAGAATGCACACCATGGATGAGCATGGGAAACATTCAGCATGAAAGCCTCAGGATGTAAATGGATAAGGATATGATCTGATGGAGAAGCAGAGGAAGAAGCAGCAGCATGCCCAGAGCTCATAAAAACAAGGTGCCATCTGCTGATTTTAAGGCCTTTACCTTTAAATATTCTGAGGGTTTTCTACCCTTACACCCTTCTCACTGACTTCTTCACAAATACAGTGAGAAAGAATGTTTAAATATATCAAGAGAGCATGAGATGTCTTATACAGGTGTGAGCCGAAGAAAAAGATGTTAACTTATGTGTCACAGTAGAAGAAAGTCTCAAATATTCATCAGTTACTTCCCTACAGCATTTTTTCAGAGAAAACAAGGTAAGATACCTACTGGAAAAATGTAGAAATGTCCTGATAAAATACTTATATGCCTTATATTTAACAGACTCACATTAATATCTTACAAATGATGCTAATGCAACATTTCTTTTTTTTATTGCTAGTGGTTAGAATAATATCAGACCAAAACTGTCATATTTAGAGGCATTCTCAGGATGAAACAACTTGTGCCTGAATTATTTTGAAAAGATCAGTGGAGTTGTTAAAATCTTGACATCAATTTGTGACAAATATTAAAAGACAGAATATTCCAAGACAAAAAAACCCACCCCAAAATTACTTATCAGTAATTGAAAAGTATAGAAAATGGGATTTCTGAGGAAGTGTTAAAGTGGTCAGCATAAAATCATTTGAAGAATCACAAAGGAGTTAACATTGATACGATCAATAAAGAATTGAAGGAGGTTAATACATTTAACACCAGGGAATATAGTTTTAATGAAACCAACTATATTTGAATAAATTTGGTTTGCTTTTGATGAGATTACGTGTAGAGCTGATTAAAGTAACCATATTGACATAGTGAATTTACTGTTGTAAAATATTTGGTTTAATTAAACATGATGAAAATTAGTACTGTACCAAATCAGTGTATTCCATATTGAAGGGATTAAAGAGTGGCAAACTGATAAACCCCACAGAAAACTGTAACATAATGTTAGAGGACAGGCTCTAGTAAAAAACCTGCAGAGATCCTGTTTCTGGCTGAATCCTATTCCTCATTTCAATCGTGTGGGCACCACTGTGAAATAGTTACACTTGGACAAATAGACAGGTTTGCAAGCCCACCTTTTTGATATTCACTTTGGACTCTAGCCAGTGTTTCTGAGCATTCAGGGCATGATCCATTTTTGTGTTGTGTCTGAAACCTCTGTCTCAGAACCAAAGCAAAAAGGAGCATCACCACTGCTGGCATTTGGAGCAGTATCCTGGCCTCTGCTGTGAGTGTCCCTGCAGGGACTCTGATTGCTCCTGGCTCCCACGGCACCACACAGCAGCTCCCCAAGTTGGCCACTTGAGACTTCTGAAGTAATTGTCCAAATAAAAGAAAGCATGTCATACCCATAGCAGGTGCAAGGGGACAGGGGAGAGAACAGCAAGAACAAAAACGGAGAAAGCTTGTAGGCAAAGATAAACCAGTTCAATAGGCCAAGTAAAGTGCAAAAAAACCAGCTGACACAAAGAAATCTCTCATGACCTGCCTCAAGAGGACTGATGTCAAGCCAGACTCTGAGTAATGGCCACCCTGAAAGCCAAAGTTCCCTGTTTCTTCTTTCTCTAATTCAGTCTTTTATTTCTGATGTCATAAGTGTAGGATACCTCTCTGCACAGTTTGCATCAGCTGTCCCAGCTCTGTATCCTCATAACTCCTTGTCCTCCCCCAGTTTACTTGCTGGGAGACAGAGTAGGAAAAAAGAGAACACGTCAGCAATGTGCAAGCACTGTTCAGCAGCTCAAACATCCGTGTGCTATCAGCATGGTTTTAGCCACAAATCTGAAACACAGCGCTGTACATGCTGCTGAGCTGAAATCTACCTCCATCCCAGCCAAAGGCAGTACAGAAATGGAACACCTTAGAGTTATCATGACACAGAATCTCTCCTTGTTCCCTACACCTACCCACCAACTGATCCAAGCACAGCAACAACACGAGTAAGTCTGTAAGACACCATGGTGCAGTGAAGGCAAGGCATCAACATCAGCTCACCTTAACTGTTACATTTCTGACCATTCTGCAAAATACTTAATGTGTTTATGCCAAAACAGTGATTCAGATATGCTACACCTGCCACCATAAATTTGGTTACCTTTCCCACACCATCCCAGAAATGCTAAATACTGAGTGTGGGAAGTTTATTTACTGTTCCACCCTGACACAAAGTCACTGCAGGTAAATGACCCCCTGCTCCTCTTGCATCTTCTGCTACAAGACCCACTAGTGCAAGGTGGTGTACCAGATAACAGTGATACTTCACTCTTGCTGGCTGCAACAGAAAGAGAAGTTGAGCATTTTTCTGGGAATACTAAAGCAAAAAGTCGGTGAAAATATCATCACATGAGGAGCAAACCATTACTTTCCCTCTTTCACAAGCTGCAGTATATGAGGTGAGTAGTGAGCAGGACTCTAACACTGCATCACATTCTCCTCCACTCAGACTTAATAAACAGAAATAAATAAACAGCTGGAGGACAGTGAAGAGAACCCCAGGCAGCTACAAGTTGATGTGTCTCACCAGAGATGCAATGAAATGCATGTTCTGATTATTTCATCTACTTTTGCAAACACGATGAGCCACATTTCTTATTATTTTATTGTAAATCCCTCTTTCTGCACTACTTCACGTGCTTCAATGCAGAGCTAAGTCCTCACAGTTACCATCCTGATTGACCAGAAAAGATTGAGTCAAATGATGCAAAGGATGGGAGCTATCTTGCCTTATTTTAGATCTGTACAGTCTGGGTTTCGACAGCTGCTCTACGCTCCCTTGAGAGCTGATAAAGAAATATGCTCATGGTGCAGATCACCTGATTTTATTTTAGACACCAGTTTTTATAAAATTAAGCACTGAACTTATGAAACTTGGAAACTTAAACTGAGAACTCAGAGTGATACCATAACCACATCACCTGTTATATTGTACCTTTGCAACACTCTACAAGATATTATAGAGTGTTGCAAAAAATTCACAACTAGTATCCACCAATATTTATTAAGAGTTATCAAATATCAGTTTTTTGTAATAATATGTTTTTGGATAACCATTCTATTTTGGATATATTTAGAAAACAAAAAAGGGCTTTATGTAAGGAAGTGACTTCATCCTGCTGCAATATGGTCTTGCATAAGCTATGTATAATCTGATGATATACTGTATTCAAATCTATACCCTATTGTGTATGTGAGATTTTGCTAGCTATTTCTAATTAAATATTTTTCTTTATTTTTTTAAAATCAAATCTGGCATCTGTAGTAACCAGAAATCTTTAAATACCTATGGATTTAAAATTATCCTATTTTAGAACATATTGCAGTTGCATAATATTGATGCACTATACTGGACATGGTAATGCTGAGGATTTAAGGAATCTTAGTGGTCATTAATTAAGCTAGATGAAAATAGACTACATGCAAGCTTCTTACAGCACCTTAATCTCAGAAGCTAATAAACATGCACATAATTTATTGTATATATTAAAAGCTTCTGCAGTGTCATTTGCTCTTATGGGATAGATTGTGGCTTTGGGAAAGTAGAGAGAGGTAGAGAGAGGAAAAACAGATATTGAGTACTACAGTGCAGTTGAGGCAGATCAATATTATATAAACATTAGAGAATCCATGGAATTTCTTCAGGTTATGAAAATAGGTTGCAATGTTGAGATGGTTAGACAGGTGGCAAACTGAGACTACAGTTTTATGCCAAAAATATATCTAGTTTCATAGTTAGTTCTGCTACTGTCTAGTTACTATCTTACTTTCTGCTCTTCTCTTCAGCCCATTCAGAGTATCCATGTACAAGCATTATTTTTGGCCAGTGTGTGTTCCTTAATGCATGTTTGTTCAGCCACTACTGTGAAGAAATATTAATCTCTTCAGGGGTGCTCACATTTTAATAAGTGCTAATATTATACCAATAGTAAGAATGATGAATTTTAAAATTGCCATAGGCTTAATTTCAATTGTTTGTATATCAACAGATTTTCTCTCTCTCTTCTTAAAATGGATGAAGTGATAGAAAGTCTCTGAAATGAATTTGTATTCTCAGATATAAAGTGCCTGTTAGGCATTTTATAGAGCTGACAGAGTTTTAAAAAGCTTCAGAAGCAAGTCAGCTTGCTCATATTTATTTTGAAAATGCACTCCACACTCACAGACTTAGAGGGGGCTTAATTACAATCAATGGAATAATTAAGTTGAGGGAAATGTGCAATGGAGAACAGAAATGAATAGAAAACATATTCACAAGTGTACCTTTGGGCAAATGCATTATAGGCACAATATTGTCATTATGTCTCTCAAATCACATCATTATTTGCTCTGGTGTATGTGTGGGAAGCAGCCTGGATTGTACATGGTTTTTACAGTCATACTCTGATCCATATTTAAACATTTTACAAATGATGCACTGTAGTAACACCAGCCCCCACTTAGCATAAGAGTAATTTGGTGTGCAGCTGAACTCTCACAATGCATTCCCAAGCCTGAAAAAGCACTGATATCAAAAATGCTCTGATTCTCTCCTTCTCTCTCACAGTTCACCTATTTGAGGAGTACTTATAACAGTTTGTTCACTAGAGTTTGACTCACAGGGAACAGCTCTCTGCAGATGTATTATTTGCCTGTTCCAGTCTAGTTGCGGTAGCCAATTGCCACTGTTTCAGTGACCACAGCTCTCTGATAAATAAAATGCACACCCAGAACAGGTCTCCTAGAACAGGTAGTTTCAGAGAGTGAAATGGTCTTAGGGAGCCTTATCATGCTCTTTTTAAATTCTGAATTCTTATCTCTTGGTGCACCTTGCAGTCCCAAAGCCATAAGTCCTATAATGGGAAACCTGCTTTTTATCTCTTTTCCTGGCGTTTGCCATGATAGACATTGAAGAGGGAGGGAGGAAAAGGAAACAACAACAAAAAATCTGAGCCACATTTTCAGGTTACAATTAGAGATGTCTAAATGTTTTAAAGTGGTCACCAACATGCACAGGATTCTATCTTTGAAAGGTTAATACTGTGATTTGGGACAAATACTTACAAATGAATGTTTGATATCTTTGCATTCAACAGCAGAAATTCCTGTATTAAGGAGGAAAGTTCCTTCAATATCACCAAACTGATTTCAGAAAATTTAGTCCAGAATATTTTGGCCCAAGGATTCTGCCAAACTTTTAAATTGCCTTTTCAATATGACAGAAAATTGATCATAGATGCTATGTGTACATATAATGATATAAAAGATATTAAAATAATGAAATTATTCATATTGTTTTTTTAAATTCTAGCAATTAAATACAGCAAAGTGTAAGGTATGCTAACTAATCTTTAATCACTAATGGGGCAACATGGTAATGAATGGGTTTTTCATTGCAAAAATGCAATATGCTTTGTCTGAGTTCAAGAATAAAAAAGATTTGGGTTCTGAAGTGAAGGTAATGTAAATGATCATCTATTTTTTCATGGTAAAGATGATCAAAAAGTAACATATAAAAATACACTATATATGTTAATAGCTACCTGAAATGTAGACATAATTTTTCCCACAAACCAAATGTTCATGTTGAACTCTGAGGCATCGAACACTGCATAAAAACAGCTTAGACATGGAAAAAAAATAAAAAAGGAAGGAATTTGGATGAGAAAAGGAAAAACAGAATTTATTTTTAGGTTTCCCTTCAAATTTAATACCATATTTTGCTTGGGGCGTAACTTAACCACAATTCAAATCAGCCTTTGGAGGTTGCCTATAATGCCCAGGTAGCAAGGGGATGGAACCTGTGAGGAGGCACCTGGGCTTCCTGCAGCCTCAAGAGAGAGTTTGAAAATTTCTATTTCTCATTTTATCTCTGATCGCCAGAGAACCTCACTTGGTGTCATTCCCTCTCCTACTTGCACCTTCCCATTCTGCCACATCCTTTACTTAAAAGGAGCACAAATGGTTCCTGTATGGGTATGGACACTGTCTGAATATGTGTCACATCTGGGGATTTATGACCTTCAATATGAGTATGATTTATGGCCAAAGCTGCAAAATCCCAGTAAGCAAACAAGGAATGTGAAAACAAGCAATGGAAAACAATATAGACACGGGAACAAAAAAACCCAACCAAAAAACCCAAAAACTCAAAACAACAAAAGAAAACAAAAAAACCCCAACAACAACAAAAAAATAAACCCCCAAAAAAGGGAATAAGAAGGCTGAACTTTGTTTCATTCTGAAGGAAGGAAATAGGTAATCTCATATAAAAAATATTTAATGATAACAAGGAATTTAGAGAAGGCAAACCATTAGTTTTTTTTTTTTACCCAAGCATGTAATCCATGGTTAGAAAAGCATACAACAAGCCTAGAAACTGGCAAATTCAAAGTGCCTGGATGGAAAAAATTGGTGTTTTTTTCCCCACAAAAGCAGTCTATTGATCTGATTCCTGCATGCTGCTACTGACACTTTGGATTTTAGCTGAACTCTTAAATACATCTTTTCAATAGTGAACAAAATGACCAGGACCTACAATAGGAAGAACAGTAAACTTTAAAAGAGGTTTCCATTGATTGCAATCTCACTTACTTCAAGGCATAAACCTGCCTTTAGACGGTGAGGGCTGCAATAAACTTACTCCAGTCATTTTTAAGGCCCGTTATTTTGGGACCGTCTTGCGCATGCCTTCTGAAACATCCAATGTCTGTTGTCAAAAGGCAGGGCAATGGACTGTGGGAGTACTGATCACAAAACTTCCTATATGTGCTTGTATGAGACACCAAAACAGAGAGGAACCCGGGGTTTATGCTTTTCCTAATTATCTCTGAAATTAGTATGGCAACGATTTGCACAGTCTCTCAGTACAGGTGTGGTGCAAGGGAATGTGTTTGGAAGGCAGCATTAAAACCTCTCCCTGTGATAGGCTCTGGGAGAGTTCCTAATCCATCAAAGCAGCTGGCTGAAAGTGTGTGCTCCAGCTGCTCCTTGGAGTCTCTGCATTTTCCAGTGTCATGTGGGAGCAATCTGTCAGAGCAACCATGTCATAAAAACACCTCAGAGCCAGAGTCTGCCAGTTTGATAAAAGCCGCAATAGGATTGACTAACATGCTGACATAACAAACTTAATATCACTTGGAGAGCTTAGGAAAAAGCCGAAAGTAGGGGAAGAAGCCAGACAAAATATAACTTTACTGAAGAGAAAGTGTGTAACCCAGCCTCTAAAAAGTAATATCATTTTAGGCATGTGCCCATATAAATTCTCAATTTATTTTTTTTTTATCTGGAGTTAAATAAACTATTATTTGGACCCCATCTTTTGCTCTGTTGGGTTTTTACCTGTGCCTGCATTACAAACATTATTTCTGACTGCGTGGTACCTGCAGTGAAGAATGCAGGTGGCCTTCAGGAATGCTCTGCTTTGTCAAGATCCTCAGCACGTGGAAATGCTGGTGAATATTATTAGTGATTCTGGATCTCTACATGACACTTCAGTGTATTCTTGTGAGTTCTGGAGAGCTAATGGGCTCTGTCACCCCAGAATGAACTGAAAAGCAGGAGTGACTTACTGCAAGGCAAACAGATTGGGATAAGGAGAGTGAAATGAAATAGAGCAAAGTGAGTGACCTTTGAAAATTGATGTGCTGGTTTGAAATTTCCCAGGTAAAAGATACAGTCAAATTACTAAACCTTGTTCTCACAGGAAGCAGGATGGTCAATTTGTTTGGTCAAATTTAATAAATGTTAGACTCTTATAAAGCTTCTGGGCAAAAGGATTGGAGATGACATCAAACCTGGTAATAAAGTTACCCAGGGTACAATCAGTGGCAATTTAGCAATTACCTCTGTCAGCAGCTCTGGGAGACCTGTAGCAAATAATAAGTTTTAGTTAGCCAATGTAATAAAAGTATTTAACACTGAAGGGAAAGTAACAGGGGTGATAAATGTGTTTAAGCATAGAATATTGCCTTCTTATGACAATTACAGGATCTGGGAAAAAAAATTATATTATCATATATGATATTCTTAATGAGACAGAAAATTAATATTCTGCCAGGTTAAGGATTATTTGTCTTTTTGGCTTTCCTCAAATCTCATAGATCATAACACTGTTGGCTTCAGGTTGGGAATGAAGAGGTTATTATGCAAATTGAACAAGCATCAGACTGAGTGGAAATAAAAACAATTACTATAGGCTGAGAAATACAGCAGAAACATGGAGAAAAGAGATAAAGCAATAGGGAAGGGCAATTCTGTTCACAAGAAATAAGTCTCAGCCCTTTACTGTAAAAGGACAATTTAGGTGAGAAAGTCTGAAAAGAAAGGAGGTGATCTTGGTAATTACCATCCTGTAAGCCCAAATTTGTCAAGCAGTATGATATATAGCATAGCCAGCAGAGATCTAAGATAGTGAAGTCACAAATAGGGTATTCCCAACTCAAACTGCATGAATCTAGCTGAAACACTGAAAGGAACCACCTAAACACCTCACAGAGTTCATGGGAAGAGGAGCAATCTGAGGCACTCGAGTCAGGGGCTACTTCTGCCATCATTGGCTGCACAGACCAGCTGAAGTGAGATGTGTGAATGCCTCCTGAAGTGCCTTACTACAGCATAACCAGGAATTCACCTGTGTGCAAGGTAAGGGCATTGCAGGGCACCAATTATGTACTTTAACAGCACATGCACCTCTTCCTACAAAGTGGTATTTATATGTAATAGTCACTGATTGCTCTCAGACTACCCTGAGGTTATGCACAGCTGTAATGGAAAGGTGGTTAGATTCCATAAAAAGTCAGGTTAAGACTCTCAGGTTAAGATTTTTGGGACAACATCCATTCAGTGCAGAAGATGAGGTTATGGCAGAAGAGAAGGGGGGAATCTCCATCTTTTGAGATCTCTAAAAATGGACTGGCCTACAGTGAAGGGAAATCTTGTGCTGGGCAGAGGCTGAGAGGATTGCATGATCCAAATCCATCTCTGACTTGCACAGTTACAGATGTATCCCACTGTTTTTTCAGGAAAGGGCTTGAGTTTTTACTTCTGCAATGTATTACTTGCCCTTTGAAAGACTTACAAAACAGCAATTACAAAAAAGAGATGGAATATATAGAAAAAGGATTAATATATAGGAGAAGGATTAAGAGGAAAAAGTAATTGAAGCAGCACTTACCAATATTGCAAAGCTCACTACGAGTAATAGCTGTTGTGGCAGACTTGTCCAACACAAAAATAATCAGCAGCATCATTTAACTGGTAAAGTGGCACTGTTTGCTCACATCATTCTCTCTCTCCCCTTCTCCAGTCAATCTAGCTCAGTTCAGCAGCAAAACCCATAGAAATTTCCACTGTGTTTTAAGTCACTGAAGTGGTAAATAATACATATCTAAGAACTCAAATTGTTACAAAATAATTTGACGTAGCTCTTACCAGTGAGCCTGAAGTGGTGGCTTTAGCAGTCTCACGAGATCCAAACAGCAGAACCACATAAGCACTTAGGAGTGAGCAATTGCTTGCCTACTCTGATTTGATTTGAAGCCAATCTAAAGGTGTAAGTAGCACAACTGGCATTGAGTGCATGTAGGAATATCCATCAGTCTCTTTGCTCCTTGAAGGGTTAATTCCAACAGCAGAGATGCATTAAAAAAGAAATAAAACTTTGTTTTCAGGCACTTGAATTTGTAGAAAAATATCAATGGAAATAAAGTCTGTCTGAATGTACTCTGAGATATGAAAATTCCTTCCTTCCTTCCTTCCTTCCTTCCTTCCTTCCTTCCTTCCTTCCTTCCTTCCTTCCTTCCTTCCTTC
>JAWWMS010000120.1:11552251-11562594 GCA_035048045.1 Chlorospingus semifuscus
ACATCTAAGATGGGCCAATCACAGATGCACCTGTTGCATTCCACAGCAGCAGATAATCATTGTTTACATTTTGTTCCTGAAGCCTCTCACCTTCTCAGGAAGAAAAATCCTGAGAAAGGATTTTTAATGAAAAGATGTCTGCGACAGGTCTGCCAGCAGAGCTCCACTCAGTGCAGCCTGGCCCTGTCTTTACTCTTCAATAGAAACCTGGCTTCCCTTAAGCAAGCCCAACAAGCACCTTTCTGCCACCATATTGGCTTTGGTGGATTTTTCCTCAGTATGCTTGTCCTCACAAAAGACAGTTCTCCTCTTTGTTTGCTTCTCCTGCTCTGTTTCCCAGCTCCTTGCATTGCTGAGTCACTGGGGTGCATCCTGGCTGCAGAGAAAGGCAATGATGTCCCACTTCATTGGCTGGCCAAAAGCTGCTTGAGCGGCTCTTGCTGACACCAGCGTTAAAATTGCACATCTGGTGGCCCACACTGCTCTGCCACCCAGCTGAGAGGACAGTCTTTGGGAAATAAACAGCCTGTGAAGTGCTATCAAGTTTGCATTTCTGCCTCTTCTCAGCTGTTTCCCTCCCCACCATAGCTCCCTTCCCATCTTGCTTCTGGCTCTATCCATAAGCCTTAATCCAGGAAGGATCGGAACAGTACTGAAGTTTCTTAGTTTCTCTTAAAATTGCATTTTCAGTCTGCTGAAGGGGATGTGGTAAAACAGCAAGGGACTGAAGAATATGTGGTGGAGAGTTTAAGTGGGGAATCGGGGGATTAGCAGTGAATAGGAACAAAGGAGTTTGAAAAGGAGAAAAATGCTGGGAAAGAGCTTAAGGGGAAAGAAATCAGCCAGAGGAGTGCTGTGCTGTGAGGGAAGGTGCCATTAGCCAGAGGACAGAAACTTAGGAAAAAAATGTATGAAAAAAAAGAAGATCAAAGCAGTTTGATAGGAAATGGAAATATGGTAAAAGGAAACCTATAGTTGTAGCAGGAATAATTTTATGAATAGTTCACATATCCAAGTCAAAACAAAGATACACAATTGAAAAGGATTACACAGGTAATAAATATTTAATATTGCTATACAGTGAGGCAGGCAGTTTATACATGGATACATCACAGCGAATGTAAGGGAAAAAGAATTGCGTTGCAAAAGAGGAAGGAACAAAAGGAACAGAGAGAGCATTTATATTTAGGGGAGGCACCCTACAAAACTTGATTTTACACACTCTATTGCATATTTAAATAATCTTTGATGCTGGAAAAAAAAGGCAACAGTAATTTGTAGGTCTTACAAATAAAATTCAACATATAGCAAATGTTGAAATACTGCAGTGAAGATTCATGTTAGAAAATAATTTTCAAATGTGAGGAGGAGATGTTAAGCAGAACTTTCCCTCCTGAGTCTGCCTCTGCATAGGGTATTTAGAAAGAAGCATAGACGGCTTTAAAACTAATTTTTGTCTCTTTTGACATTTAATTGAAGCAATTTGTTATGTAAAAGTTTGATTTCTCCATCATACAATCCTTATTAAAGTTTAAGCAGAGCAATTTGAAATGTCAGGATAATAAACCATGAAAAATAGAAATAAATATGCAGCATCTCAGGTTTTATTACAGACTTCCATGAATATACACATTAGAAAAAGTAGTATGAATAGCTGTAGAGAGAAAGATATGGAGGCTGATAATCAGATCCAGAGCAGCTTGCTGATATGAAAGTGAGATAAATGCCTAAGCACTACTAGACAGCATTAACCAAAAACTGAGTACGTTCTGAACATTTCACTAATGAGTTTAAGTAGGTTGTACGTGAACTGAGATGCTCCAGCTGACTGGAGAGCATTTCACAATGTGTGAGGGAGCAGGTGAGTACAGGGAGTATGGAGAGCACAGCTCCTCAGGAAGAGGGGTGTTGGTTACAATCAGCTAGAAACTACTAATTTTTTTAGTCTTTAAATTCACTAAGGATGCAAAGAAAATACATTGCTATTCTCAATGTTATCCAACTAAATCTTCTATAAACTTAACCATACCCTTGAAACCATGTGAGAAATTAAAAGTGTTATTACCTTGTTTGGATTCTACCTTATATAGCTCAGATGATGGTGTTACTTTTGACTTAAATTACTACAGAAAAAGGATAAGAAGAAAAGGTTGAAAAACGTTATCTTTTAAATTGCATACCAAATTTACCCATAGTATGCTGGTACCTTTCTCATTTCAGCTCTTGTAATCAAAAGACTCACCCTGTATTTCCCAGAGGTGTTCCACCTACCTGTCGAAATTCTGCTCTGCTTTCCCCATGGCTCCAAGAACAATTAAAACCTATTTGGTTCCAGAGCCACTGGATCTTCTCCAATTTCATGCATACCTATACTATGACAGTTTCTTGGAAACAGATACACAACATTTTTGGTTAGAGGCAATATATTATAGAAAACCTGGAGCTTCCTAACTTGCTTTCATCCCTTGGGATGCTTGCTTGTATCACTGTGGCCTTTCTAAGCCCTTCAAAGGGGAAAGTACCCTCTCCTGAAAAGGCAGTGTAATTAAGCTTATAACCAGAAAACTAATTTGCAATTAGTAAAATTCAGAGTATATATGTAATTAAGAAAATAGGGCTAAGCTTATAAATTTCTCGCCTGCTTGACTTTTGGTAGCACATAGAGGTTGGTCCAAATCACACAGAGTCACATTGAATTAGAAGTATTAGAAGAAGCTGTCTGCTTAAGATTAGGCATCTGTCTGTAAGCTCATATATGGAGATCAGGCAATACAGATTAGAAAGCAATTAGCTTATCCTGAAATTTGTGCTTTTATCTGCTTACTGAATAACTCTCTCAACTCTGTTTGTGCTGACCACAGCCTTGTATCTCCCTGGTGCCATGTGAGCTGCATTTCATGTCGTGCCACAGAAATCTGCAGTGGTAGCTCCCATCCCCACCTCCCTGAGGCACTGTAGATTCCACGGATCATCTGTGTCTACTCAGCATCTGAATCAAGGAACTGAGACACTGCACAGTTAAATTTGTGTTCTTGCAACCTGAGTCTGCACTTTAGTCACTAATGGGACCCGTCTCTGTTTATCCCTGCACTGCCACTACAGAAGCAGCTGTCCAGTGCATCCAGTGATTTTCAGTTATACTTTGTGTTCTTGGAAATAAATTCAGTGTATTTATCAAGGACAGTTCTTCTGGATCAGAAGGCATTAATTTCATAGCAAAAGAGAACAGAAAGCAAAAACAATTAGAATTCTCCCAGGAGGAGATGTGAGGATTTGTAGCAACAGAGAGTGTAGCAGAAGAACAAATGGGTGTTAATTGGCTGATTTTAATATTAGCTTGAAAATAAGAAGCTTTGTTAATGCAAAGTCAGGAAGGCCAGGAAAAGCCTAATTGAAATTCTGGGAACATAGTGAGATTTAAGGTGGCCCTTGATATATTTAGGGAAGACATTCTCTGGGATCAGCAATCCTATATCCAGAATTCAGACCACCTCCTTGAAAGCGTTGCTTGTGGGCATTTCCTTGCAGATATACTAGCAACAAGCCTGGGAGCTTGCTGTCAGATATGAAGATGTTAAAGAACAAACCAAAGAACAAACCATTCAGACAATTCCCATTGTCCCCAAACAGTTGTTATTTATCCCAGCTGATTCCAGGGCTGCAGTGAAGTGGGTGAGCACTCGGATAGATCAGACAACTGGCAAGCTGGGTAAAGAAGACACATGTTAAAGCATGAGGTGTGAAAGCTACTACAGACAGTAAAAAAGTAAAAGAGGCTTTTTTGTGGGTAATGTTTACTGTAGATGACAGGATTGGCAGTGTGTCACAACAGAAGGCTATCATTGTCACTCTACTTTTGTTTACCTAGTAAAATAATTAGTCTACTATGACCCAAATGGGTAAAGACTATGGTGTTATAATAAAAACTGATTCATATTTGCAGTATTAAACAGAATATTAAACATAAAAAAATTTGTTGACTTTTACATGAAATTTCTGTTGGTAAAATCGGCTGAGCCATAGGCCTGAGTCTATGTGACATTAACTCACATGGTAACATCCCATGTCTCAAGAAACTGTGAAATGATGCAGGTCAATATGGCAATTTGTGCGCTCAACTAAATGAATCATATGGAATAGGATATGTGGAAAGAAATAAAACAGTGCAATAACATCTACTTCTTCCATCCAGAGACAAAAAAAATAAACATTAGGAGCTTAATTCTTCTAAATCTCAATTTCAGCTCTTCATGTGCTCACTATTAAATGGCTCCCTGACTATGGTACAATCTGTCCATAGTCATTTACAATGCTTGAAATCCTCCCATGTTTAATCCATTTTTTTACAGCCACTCAAATATGCAGTATCATTACCTAATAAAGACGATGTGGAAGTAATTTATCCTATTTCCCTGGCACTCTCTTTACTTTATGCCCACTATTTGCTTTGAGTATTTTTTTATGAGTTTGTAGAGGTATTAAGATATTTTTTTGTTCCATAATTAAGGGAGGGATGAGAAAAAAAGAAACCCACTGGTTAAAATTTTAAAAATTGTTTTTTGCATTTAAGGATGAAATCCTTGAAGCAGATGTTCTGCCTAGATGGAAATGGTTAAAATTAAATTGTTGCATGATAATAATTAGTAATCTATAGAATAAAAATAACATCAATAATTAGCATTCAATTAGCATTTATCTTTCAGTTTAATCTTTCCTATGGCTCTTCAGTTTATATGTCACTGGCTTATTACAAGAAACTTCAAACTTTTTTTCTAGGATGACTAAAACCCTTGATGAGCTGATTATTGGTATGCTGAAGTCATTATCATTTAATATTATCTCATTTTCTCCCTGTTCTCTACCTGAGGCAAACTGATAAACAAGTAAAAGGAAGTCCCTTATTACACAGTCTTTCATTAAAGTGTGAAATTTTTTGCTATGGAAATTGTGGAAACCATAGTTTTGCCTGAATTGAGAAAGACATAACTTCATAACCATGGGGTTATTAAGCACAATGGATTGTGACATCTAATCAAATGACATCTGAGCCAATCATCTTAACACCCGTCACAACTGATGGAGAGAAATAGGCCAGTGAGGGCTCAATTCATCTCATCCTAAAATAAATGTCTAAATAGGTCAGGAGCAATGCAGTGTGCAAAGACAACCTGGGGCAGGTACCTCAGGTGGAGGAACTCTGTGAAGGGCTGAGGTTGATCTTACCCTGCAGAGTGCTCACAGGGGTCAGCGCCCAATGGTGAACATCCTGGTGAAACATGGCCATGTACCTGTGTCCTTTTCATATTCCTCTCTCAATCCATTTTTTGGACACTGTAGAGTGCAGAATAATGGAACACACTGATCTCTCTCTGGACAGAAGGAGCAATTGCAATGCCCCTTACAGTCTGCATGCCAAAGATGGTTAATGTTTGGCTCTAGAGGTGTCCAAATATAACAGTCATACCATATGAACAGCAGCATATGAATACCAAAATACAGCCTGTATTTTGGGTAATACCCACTTCTTGCTGAGGCTGGCACTGGTACCTAGAGGTGCCCCTTCCCAGAGCTTCCTGCAGTGGAGGGACAGGACTCTGTAAGTGCTGGCCTTTTTGTGGCACTCCTGGCTCCCTGTGCTCCCAAACAGTTTGTGCCTCTGGGCTTTTTGAAGTATATGTTGTGCTGCTGGTAAAGAAGGCTGGCTAGTCCTGGCCTTCTGTACCTCATCTTCTGCTGGGATGGTGGGTGTGCTGGGATGGAAATATCCTATTTCACCTGTGTTCTGTGTTACATTAACACATCAGAACTACGTGTTCCTCAGCAGCAACGTGTGAAGCAGGCCATTGTGTGCTGGTTCTGCCCAACAGCAGTTTCATGGACCATGAGGATAGCAGAAGATTGTGCTGTGGGCTGAGCTAGAAACAGAGTAGACCTTCAGTTATGAGATCTCCACCTCTAGTTTGAAAGATCTTATCTGCCTTGTAAAAACTCCAGAAAGAAGTCTTAAATATTGTGAAACAGTTTCAGTTGACGTTCAGGATGATATTATGACAAAATTAAAGCAAATTCAGTTTTTCAGAACTTATCTACTGAAGCAAAATCATAACAAGCTACATGTTTGAATTTCAAATGTGCTTATTTAAGTCAGATACAACAGGATACACAAGCCTGAGTTTGTCTCTCATGTACTTTTAAAGAACTTTGAGTTAAATGTAAATCCAAGTGAATCTGTAGGGTTTTTGCCCTACAGATATCTTATCTGCATAGGATATTCCTTAGGATTTTTTTAACTAAGTACCATTGATGATGATTTTTAAAACACCGGCTTTTTAGAATTCCTACACACTGAAAGTTTTTTGCCTGCTGCAGTCAAAATACAAGGTAGGCTTAGAAGTAAATGCAAAACTACAGAATTGATGAAAGCTATTTTATGTGAGCATGAGAGGCAGGCTTTGACAGTGGGAGAATATTTAAGTTAGATGATTGGAAAAAATGCATGTGTCTGTGTATGAGTGTGTGAGAACTCTGAGAAGAGATGTAAGGAACTTGGAATTGTGTTAATTTTGGAAAAAATATTTTAGACAAGTTATCTAGTCTGAGACAATCAAAAGACCAATAGTTAAAGCAGTAACTACAAAGAAACCTAATAAAAAAGGATAAGCAAGCAAACTGAGCAGGAAAATTCCAGGAGCTCTCACACACATGGGTTCTCCAGTGGCTTCTTCTGAGTTTGACATTTTGGTTGGTCTTGCTTGAGACTTTATTTAAAGTAGAAAGATTAGTTCAGTTTTGGTTTGGGTAAGGTGCTGCCTACATTTGGAAGGCCATGAGAAGTCACTCCATGTGGTGCATCTTGTGCCAATTCACACAGGGAAGAGCATCCTTGTGAAAGCTGTGAATTGATCTCAACCTTTCTTGTATGAGAAATTATATTCACTTTCCCCACAACTGCCCATTCACTGTTCTGTGCTCACATAGAGAAGTTTTGGATTTTTAGCTTGACTAATTTTAATAGCTTAACTAGCAGGATCTGGCCTGACAGTGAAAATAAATTACACCAAGTATTTTAACTGACTTGTGTTATAATCTCAGTGAATGAGATTATAATTAAGTAGTTTTGTCATTTTTGGATTAAAATTGCTCTTTTTCTTTCTTAAACTCCTAGAACTCTGCCCATATAACCAGATGACATTTTGGTCCTGAAATCTCCCCTACTGTTTTCCACAGCTTGCTTGGTGTATGCTTCTTGTGTCTGAAAAAAAAAATAAATAGAAAAGGAGTGGGCACACTTCTTGTAATGCTGCAGAAGGAATAGGATGTGGATCATCTCTTGAAAGTTATTTTTTTCCAAAGTCCTAGTGTTCTGTGCATTTCCAACTCTCTTTTTCTTCCTATTTTCAAGGTGGGAAGAAAAATCATTGTATATACTCAGCTGTTACATTACTTGAGAAACTATAATTTATGAAATATTTTTTCATAAATTCATTTCTGCAGGAATCTTTGGAACCTGTTCTACCCTCCATTTTGTATTGCCGGAGGGCTTTCTTGAAAATAACTAGTTTTCATCTCCTTTTCCCTTATATCAGTATTTCTAATTACTGTAAAATACTCTGAAGTTATCTTCTTGATGAATAAAATCATGCAAGCATCCAAAGTTTAAAATATCAACTCTACATATGCCATTTATCATGGTAGATTTTATTGTCATTTTTAGAGATAAACAGAAATCAATTTCTGTTGTCTGATATTCAGATATTCACTTGCTGTTCTCAAAAACTTAGAAGATGAATTATAAAGGTATGAATAATAGTAACAAATAACAGTGAGCAAGTCAATTTTAGTCTCAAAATTATATCAAATCTCTAGTTAATTATATGGAGAAGATGCAATAATGGCTGTGGGCAAAACTTACTATTTTTATTTATGGATAGGCAACATAAAAACTGTAAAAAGATGACACTTGTCCCAGTATCTATTTTTATTTTTTCCCTAAAATATTAAATGCAGGCTAGGAATTACTTGGTGCTTTATGACAGTTTTATAAAATTAAATATGTAATATGATAGCTAAGAAAGATAAATGGGTGGACAGGTATGTATGCTAGACGTATAAAACAAAAATAATAGGTTAAGTACAATGATCTTTATGCTCAGTAGTTGTGTTTTTATGCATTTCAGTTACATCTTTTGAATTCTTTCCAAAGCCAGAAATGTCTCCCACATCTTTCTGCACAAGGATGACAATAGCCCAAATCTATCTTCACTTGCTGTTGTAAATCAAGCTTTTCCAAATTACATGTTACTTTAGACAAATTCTCAGGCTTCTCTACTTTCTCTGTTTACCAAGGACAGCTTCTACATTGTGCCCATTTTGTCTCATAAGTATCAATCACAGAAATAACTTACTGCAGTCAGAATGACGAGGTTTTGAAAGGTGGCACATGGTGGCTTTGGCCCCTTCCCCACCTCAGGGAAGACGTTCAGATGTGTGTGCATGTGGTTGGTGCAAGGCAAGGACCTTGCTGTAGAAATTTGCTTTAACTGTAGAGTGGTAGGGAAACTCCAGCTCCTTGCTGAACACACAAGGTCTAGGTAATGGATCCTCTCCTTCCCCTTGCATATTTCCTACAGCTATGCTAATATCCGGGGCCAGAAACAAACAAGTCATAACATGGGTTCTGTGCTTTCATCTTTGCAAGTCTTCCTATCTGAGGAAAAAAACAAGGTTAATAGGAGGTTTTTACCTTTTTTAAACAAGGTTTAACTGCTCTGAGGAACAGTTGAAAGTCACAAAGTATATAAACATACAGCAGTTCTGCTGTGAAGTAGAAGAGTATGCAATTAAGATATTGCTGTATATTATATTCCTGCATTCCCCACTGATTTGAGGAGGAAGGTCACAGTGCCCGAGTCTCTGGACATGGTCTCACTTGGGCCGGACTGAGAGCTACTTTCCTTATGCAGAAGGCTAAATCAGCACTTCTACTCCTTTGGCACAGCCAGAAGTGCACAAATGTACAGCCTAAACTCTTATCTTTGTGTAGGAGAACAGTCCTGAAAATAAACTGAAAGTCAGAAAATCCTCTCTCTGTATTTATAGATAGCTGCTGTCAGGCTACTTCTGTTTGGCTCCAGCCTCCAGGCAGAGATCTCACCTTCACCCGGCATCTGCAGGACTTGTCCTCTCAATGGTGCTTGTGATGCCCTTTGCTGGACAAACAAACAGTGACCTCAGATTCAGAGGTGAAATTTGGCATGGTCAGGTAAGCAGGGAGCATGATATTTTCTAGATGTCATGTTGGGATGCTGATGTTTGGCTGTTTAAACTGTTCCTATTTACCCACTGAAGATATTTTTTATTCCGGTCCAGCTCTGCACCAAACACCTCTAAGGTAAAGGCTACTGAGTAGACAGGGGATTTCCTTGTAATTCTGCCTTTTCCCAGGAAATTGGTATCAATCATAAAAAATAGGAAAGTTATCTTCTTTCTGCTCTTGATGCTGTCCTGGCTCCTGCCAAGAGGGAAGAGAAAACCTTCCAACAAGTACAAATAATTTCCTGCACTGCTAGAAGCAGAGTAGTACAAACCCCAGGAATACTGAGTATTCAGACAAGAAATGAAGGGCTAGATGTCTCAAACTACTTCCTCCAGTTTCTCACTGAAGTTCTTGATGAATAGTTAGCTTTCTTCTGAGTTCCAGCTGTTCCACTGAGCCTTGGGAAGAGATGACAACACCACTTGATATTTTATTTTCATGTAACCATTAAAAGGCTCCCTTTCCCCCTCAGACTGAGAAATACACTTCTGTTCAAAATATGGAACATCTGTCTGAAAAGAAGTGTCATACTTGCTGTCACAAAAGATGCCTCAGATCTGATTGCAAGGGCACTTGTGTATGAATAAAATCACTCAAGTACAAAAGTATTAACCAAATTCTTGTATACCATTTAAATGACTGATTGATGGTGATGACTGATGATTGCTGTGCATTAATGCCTGAAGCTCTATCAGGCATAAAAGCAGTATTTTGTCTGGTAGATAAGGAACAGATTTTTCAGTTTATAGGTCAGTTCCAGTGAGAGCATGTGAGGTCCTTCCAGTGTCTTTAGCTTATATTTTGTCCTGGGACTGAAGTGGAATCTGTTTGCTTTGCACTACTGTCACAGACATCTTTTATGAAAAATTCTTTCCTTAGAATTTTTCCTCCTGAGAAGCTGAGAGGCCTCAGGAACAAAATGTAAACAATGGTTATCTGCTGCTATGGAGTGCAACAGGTGCATCTGTGATTGGTCTCATGTGGTTGTTTCTAATTAATGGCCAATCACAGTCAGCTGGCTCGGACA
>JAWWMS010000120.1:11567866-11628097 GCA_035048045.1 Chlorospingus semifuscus
GACACAGAACTTTGTTATTCATTCCTTTTCTATTCTTAGCTTAGCTAGCTTCTGAGAACTTTCCTTCTATTTCTTTTAGCATAGTCATAATGTAATATATATATCATAAAATAATAAATCAAGCCTTCTGAACATGAAGTCAACATTCTTGCCTCTCTCTTCACCTGCAAACCCTTGTGACCACTGTGACAGGTCTGATTCTGGTCTTACGTTTTCTGTTGTGCTTTATTCCTAATAATGTAAGTACTCAATTTATCATTTCACTAATAGAGGGGAATATCTGCTATGAGAATTTACTTGCCAGGAGAAAAACATCAGTTCACTTACATATCCAATGGAGACTGGTTATTTGATAAGGAAGTATCTCCTACAAGGCTAAGTAACAGTTTTCTCTGCCAATGCCAGCTTGAGAAAGCTCTGGACTTTTCTCCTCATTACCTCAGACAATTCTTAGACCCTAAACTGCATCATCCTTTGGTGTGGTGCATGTGATTATGTGGCTGTGTGGTTGGAGTTTTGGTAGGAATATTACAGATGAAAATTCCCCCATCTTTGTTTTCTTAGCAGTTTTGCTGCTTATTAGGTTCTAGTAGCACACAATTTTTAGGCTGACCTGAGCAGCTCTTCAGCAGCAAGTGGCAATTAGAGCCCGTGGTGAAGCAGGGAATTCACTGAAACACCTCCTGGGCTGGGCAGTTGCACCAGGGGATAGAAGGGATCCACTAAACAAAATTCTCTGCAATGAGCAATGTATTTTGGGATGTGGGTAGCTTAGGAAGAGTAACTGCTTTGGAAATCACTTTGGAAAGGATCTTTTTTTTTTCAGTCAGAACGCTGTCTGCTTTGGAAAGATACAGCTCTGCAGTGTGGCTCATCGTACCTCACTGTGTGCAAGGCTCCTCTGGCTGCTTTGAAAAGTGAAGGCAAGTAATTTTTCTCTGTGCTTGTCCATTAACCTACACATGTACCATAATCCAGAGACCTTGTATAGTAGGCTTTGTAAATTTAGTGTCTGATTTGTGTCCTTTACTGTGAAACATGTGACTGTTTCATATTGCAGCCTCAAATTCAGATAGAGTTGGCCATCAATTATTCATGGAAAGGTTAGCTCAGCTGCAGATGAACTTGGACTGTCGATGCAGAGAACCTCCATCTGCCTTCCTGTACAGCATCTCTGAATTTAATGTGTCACCCAGCCTGACTCAGAGACATTCTATCTGCTTTTGGGGGATGCTGCACTTCAGTGAGGAAGCTCAGGAACAGAATTTTTAAATCCAGGTGTAATTTTGTGTGGATGCAGGTTTGTTACTTCTTTACCTCTGTAGATACAACCACAGTGTTTTGTTCTGGATCAGGCAGACAGAATAATCTCTGTTAGACTCACATCTGCTCTGAGGGCAAAAGTTCCCCCAACTCGCTTACCTTTCTTTTCTTCACTACAATAATACTTTATAACTGAATTTTCATTTTCTCTGTGTTTTTGCATTTTTAACATGTCCTTGTCACCTCAGTCCCCAAGTATGAACTGCATGAATTCTTCTCTCTTGATTGGAAAAAAAGGATGTTTCTGATGCCTTGATTTGCATTTACACAGTTCACACTAAAATATGGTCTATAAAGACCAGAGTATTTTTGGAGTGCAGGTTTAGGTAGCTGCCTATGTATCATTAATGGTCCTCTGCTTTATTCAACTCCTGAATGCATTTTTAAAAGAGAAAGAGGGAAGGAAAAAAAACCCTAAAACCCCAAAATTCATTACATGTGTTATACACATCACTAAGAAAAGAAATAATATTTCTACATGTGATACTAAGATAAGGAGTTGTCCTTTCAGGCTTAACCATTTTAATTACCCTGGATAAATGCTGTGTACTTGTTTCATCAACACATCTGTCTAAAATCTCTTTATGAAAAGCAGAACTTATTTATTATTTTGATATGAAACCTTTATCAATTAAGAAAGCAGAGACACAAAACGTTTCTTGGAAAAATACAACTTGTCATCAATTTTTTATGGTGTCTCAAAAGCTCAGGGTTATGCCCTGTGCCATCTTCCTTTCCTAGGTTCAACAAAATAAGGAAATGTCAAGGAACATTTTAAGGCAGTAAATACCAAGACAGTAAGGATATAACAGAAGTTTCATTTATTAAATAAGTGATCCAAACAATTTAGGAAAAAAAGTGTTTTAAAACAGAATATCTGAAGCCTGAGTCTGAAAGAGTAGAAATTGAGGCTTTTTTTTGGTATTTACTTTAAAACCATTCTGCTTCCAGGAAACCAGATTTGCCCCTCTGTCTGCAGATCCATCCCTCAGCTCTGGGGTCAGCAGGGCAATGCCACCACAGCTCAAATTAATTTTACCTGAGCTGGGAAAATGACTTCTCTGCAAGGAAATGTGCTCCCTTGCACTACAAGGAGGAACCATGGACTGCCCATTGGTTCATATTTCTCCTGTCTGTGTGAATTACACAATCATAATCAAATATTTCTGTCTTTAAAACTCTGGACATCACTCTGTATAATGAAAACCTGAAGGGGGATGAGAGGGTTAATGCAGACCCAGTCTGCCAGATCTGGATGCATAATTTATTCTTTGAATTTTCCTCACTTTTCTTTCTGCAAATTGCCTGCAAACAGTTTACTCTTTTCTTTCATTTAGTATTATTCAAAATTATTTGCTGAATAATTTCTGCAGTTAATTCCTGATCTCCATATCCTTCATGAGCAGTTCAATAGCAATTCCTGTTAAACATTCAGGCTGCCTCAGCTAATTACTGTGGGATATGCAAGCACCCTGTACCATGAGCCGAGCTGATCAAGTGTTACTCTACATACTTTACAACTGTTCCTCCTGGATGATAAAGACTTCCTAGCACATGAAGAACATTATTTTACTTAGATATTGAAATAAAATCAAGACTAGAAGCTTTAGAGAGAAAAAGTGGAAAAAGGATGAAAGCGAAAATTTTCCTCTGAGCTATGGGCAGATTGAATGATAGTCATAAAGCATTAATACTCAATGACCACCTCTAGGATAAAATCCACAGACCTACACTTCTCTTTCAGTCCTGTTTCCCTGTGTTTAAACTGTCCTCTGACAAATCCTGAGGATGTCCTGCCCTTGAGTCCCATTTGTTTTGTTAAGTATAGGCCTTGCTATCCATAGCTCGGACTCCCCTCAGGATTTTCTCTCTCACATACTTTGTTGTACTCTGTGGACAGCAGGGTCATCCTGATGGCCACTCCCAAGTATTTCACTTGCAGCACCTCCTGGTTTGTTTAATTTCCCAGGTTCTGTCTCGAACTTACCAATTTCTACTTCATCATTTGTGAGGTAAGGCCCACAGTAAATCTTAACAATCTTTTATCCTCTCCTATTTCTTTATAAATCCTTTTTTTTTTTGTGATTAACAAGTTTGGACATTCCTGGTAATACCAATTCAGAGTTTTGCTGTGAGCACTGCTCCTGTAGCCTATCCCATTTCCTCCTTCCACTGGCTCTGCTCTCTGGCTCATTAAGCACAAGTAATGGTCCTTCCTGGCCTGCTTCTACTCCACCTATCATTTCTCAGTCCTTTGGATGGACTGTGGTGCCTGCCTCCTTCAACAATTCTGATAAATCTTTGAAACAATGTTCTTCATCTTCTTGTGTTGTTTAATGCTACTTTCTCCTGAATCTATGGAGGAGTTGCCCTTTATCACCTAAAACACTGAGTCTTCATCATCCTGCAGAACCATTCTTTACAGATGTGTTATGACCATTATCAATAATTTGAATAATTTTCCATCCTCATTCTTTTTTCTCTTACCAATACTCACTTGCTTTGTCTTATATTAAGATAGAAAACTGTGGAAACCAGAGTCAACTTTTAGTTCTCTATTCAAACACCATTAACATATTCCAAGCCCAGGACTACTTGCTTGGAGTCAGAGAGGTGGGAAAAAAGTGGTTTTACTTACACAGAAAGCAAGCTATTATTTAATTTAATTTTCAATGATCTCTGAGAAGATATTGTGAAATTTTAATTGATACTACTTTGTCAATTATGTAAGTTCAAGAGGCTTCTAGACCCCACGAAAGTAAAGTGGAAAATTGAGTGATTCAGACAGCAGGTGACAATACAAAAAAATCATTTTAGAAGTGATGACACACCTGTCTGGACTTCTCACAGTTGATTTCTGAATGAAATAAAACTAGCTTGGAAAAGGATTCAGGTCTCCAAACAAGAGCTGATTAGCAGTCTGATCTGGTACTGAAATCCCTGGTTTCCTGTGTGTAATTGCCTTTCAAATGTTCAAATGCTGAAGGTTGAAAAGTAGCATGCTGTGCTCATAGAGATCAGTGTTTGCAATGAATATACAGATATCTCAAATAACTTGGTTTATTGCCATTTCACCCACATACAAAATTCATAATGAGAGCAAGACATAGGTTATTAAGTGTGACAGAACAATGTATATATTAATATTAATGAGAATGTATTTGCCTTGACCTCTCAGCCTTACAGCATTAATTGTATTTCAGATTCTTTGGTTTTCATATATATATGTATATAAGAAAGCTATGGGTGGTCACACTTTTACCAGTCTTTAGATATTTATAGTCAAAATGTCCATAGCTAATTGAAAGAAATAAGATTTTTTTCCAATTATCATAAAACACTGATTTTAACTTTTGAAAGTTTAAAATCAGTGTTTTAAAGGGACTCATGTTTAGTCTTGAATGAGTGTAAAGGGAGCACAGACATTTACTTCTAAAGAAATTTTCCCCCCATCCTGCCTCTGATTACCATATTGCCAAGTTTTGCAAAGTTCAATCTATTTCCTTTTATGAGTTTCCATGTTTTTAAGAGTTCTCTATTTGTTACAATGCCCTAAGCATACAGCTATCAAATATTGGCAATAAAAGGGTTCATTTTACGGAGTGAACAAAATTCTTCTCTTCTCTTGAAGGGACACAGGTGACCATCTTTTAGCCTATAAAATTCAGGGATTTTTTTCCTCAAGAATCTCTGGTTGTACCTTGATTTTGTGCATTTTTTTTCTTCTGTGGAAAGCTCTGGCTGACTTTCATCACCTCCTGTGGAGAGGATGTTATTGCTATGATTATTTGTTTTGCCATCAGTGGCTCAAACACCGTGTACACAGCAGTCCAAAGACAGAATGTGCCAAGCTAGACTCTGTTATGAATTTATATAGTCATCCAAGTTTACTTATCTGCAGGATCATCAATTTAATAAAAAAATAACCTAAATCTTGACTGTTCTTCTAGCTTTCTAGACTATCAGATAAACTGGTTCTTTATAAATTAATGAATAGGAAATATTAATGGTTTTGAATTTAAGTGATCTTTGGAACTCTTTAGTGTATTTCAAAGTTGATAATACCTTTTGAATATTTTTGTCCCTTAATTTGCACTGTAAGCTCACTTTGCTTTGAGACCTTCTATTCTGAGATATGAGAAATTAAGTAGCTACGGGTCAGAGACAGAATTTTGGTCTCAGTCTTCACTCAGTCTCATTCCATATTGCCTATTGCATCTCACCTTTGAGGACCACAAAATTAGGTTCTCAAGCCAATTTGATCATAAATCAGAGTGCTTTAACTGATCTACATTATGGATATTCCAAATTGCTATATTAGTGTCAGCAAGATATTTAATGATATCCAATATTACTATAAATCTTATCTTACTCAAAGAGATCATTTACTTTGAAAATCTCATACTGAACCTAGTTTTATTGCAAACTAATAATTCACTCCAAAAGTCAAGTTTTTGTAATTTAGAATTTATCACTGAGTCCAGGAAAGCTGCTTAGAACAGGAAAAGAACATTTCTAAGGAGGTGAGGAGACTGAAACATCACATGACATAAAAAAAGCAGAGGAGGATTTAGATAACAGGTTGAAGTGGACTGAAGGAAATACCAAAGGAACTGGGACAGGGCTGCAGCCTGAAGTCAAAGAACAGCTAAAGCAGTGTGTCAAACACAAATGAAAGTAAACACTTAGTAGTGCAAAGCATAAGCCACAATCTTAAAAACAACTTTTTTTCTTGCAACTGGTCTTTGACCCTAATTCTAAGCAGTCCTGAAGAGTACTTGTGGATGAATATTTTGAAAATATAAAATGCCTCTTTATAAGAGTTTGGCTGCTGATCTGAGATTTTCCAGGTAAGCAGGAGTTCATGCTACCTGTATGTGATGTTGGATATCACACATGCCTTTCTCATGAGTACTCTTTATCTAAGAACTAAATATAATTAACCATTTGATACCATTTAACAAAAAATCTGCCATATCTTCCACTACTCCTTTTTTTCCAGTCATCTGGCAGTCACAGATACTAGATTGCTTAGGTATTTCTAAATTATTACCTTTAGAGAGGTGATAATGAATAAATGGACAAGAATGGTTCTATGCATGTTTGAGTGGTTAATCTATATGCCATGTCTATATGCCATGAGCCATCAGTCCAACTCTCCTTGTCACAATTTTTTCCTCTGCTACTACAGCAGTACTGACTATTACATTGCCCAGGCACATCTATAAGATACTGCAGATTCTATAGAAATCTACAAGATTTCCATTTCACTTCCCAATATGCTAAGCATGGAAATGACTCACAGTTTCTTTATGAGGTAAGAAACCAGGAAGTGAAAGAAAAGACATTCCCATCAAAAATAATCTTGTCTTCTCTGCTATTTGCTACAGCCTTGCATCAAAATCTGTATCCAGTTTCTGCTTGTTTTGTTCTTTTTTCCTTTTCTTGGAAATGTCATTTCTCCTTAGAACAGGAGTTCTTATCCTAGAGACATATTATTTATTTATTTACATGGTGTCTAGCTATGGAAGCAAAATGTTAAGAAGTGCTTAGTCTGTTTGACATGCTACTTCATTTCACCACAACAACAATCTTTTGTACCTAACTTATCTTTTTTCAAAAATAAAGCATTAGACTTCTAACTTCAAAATTGCATGTGGCCATCAATTGCCAGAAGGGATTTTGAGGGAATCTGACAGTTATGAATGAGGTAAGGAAAGAAACCATTTGAAAACTTGTTAGTGAATGACTTGAGGGTAAAAGAGGCATTGTAGAGAATATAAAGGAACATCCCATGTCCCAGTTCTCTATTGTTTAGAGGAACATCAGCTCACTGCCATTATTAATTTGACTATGATTATAGTGAGATGGCTTTTCCCAGCTCGGAGAAGTATGGAAGTGTGAAGGTTTTCTTGTGTTACTTGAGGCGAGTGATATGTTTTCTGCCCTTCAAATGATGAGGTTTTGTGTGTTTCAGAAGAAATAATAGGAATTGTTCCATAATTCTAGAATTTGCATCCAATAGTTGAAATTTTGGAGACTTGTTTATTTATTTTAACAGTACTGCCCCAAAATAAACCCAGAAGACAATGGGAGAAAGGTTTCATTCATTTTGTTGGGGGTTGGCAAGGGTCAGTTTTTTGTATCTTAAAGTGTCATACGTCCCTCACCATTCTCTCTTTCCTATTCATTTGTATAGAAAATTGCAGAATAAATTAAATCTTGTCTAGTCTGGGATTTATGTGCCATTTTTAGGCTGCAGATTTTCTGTTTGACCCTGAAAAAACCAGGATTTTATGTCTTTCTCCTTTTCCCACTACTAAGTAAGGAACAGTTCTTCTCAGGGGTGTAGAAATTTCTACAAATGATTGTGAGCTCCTTACAGCCTTGCAGTGCTGAAAGCCATGGTAATGCCTAAGAAGAAAGACATGAAATATCAGTATTATTGCACTCTTTCCATTGATGTGATTGGCTACATTTATTTTGCAGGTTTCAAAGTAATTGTCATAAGAATATTGTTTATTAGCTGTTTCCAAAATAAGTCTATAGGCCAAATGATTTAGAAATTTAGATGCTGGGCACTGATGGAAAATTAAACTACTTGCTGCTTAGATAACCATATTTCTCATGGTTTGAACAGCCCCATAATATTATTGCAACATTTCATAGTACTTTCAGTTTAATGTTTCTGTTTTATGCATCTAATTTATTTCTTTCATAATTGATATGAGATGTGCATATCTTGTGAAGTGCTGTGGGATGTGTAACATGAAAGGTTCTGTACAGGAACAACTGTTTTTCTTATTAGAATGAACTGCAACACGACAGATTAAACATTCAATTAAACAGGAAATTTACCCATGTAAAAAGCTCACAGAAAGGAGCTTAACAATGTTCACTTTTATGAGGTACTAAAGTTTTTGGAATCCATTATTTTGAAAGTCCATCTACTTTGCTTACAGGTAAAATAATAACTCAGTTTCAGAAAAGGGGCCAAGTATTATTTACATAAATCTCCATTGTAAAAATCTGGGTACTATTTCTTTCCAAGGCTTGAAACACTTTGGTGAGAGAAATGAAAATACTCATAAAAGGCAACAACAGTATGTTATAAACCACCTTTATGGTTCATTATAGATTGGGTTTAATGCTGTTGGATTAACACTAAAGGTTAATGTTTGCATAAAATATGCATGATTAGTTTAATACTCTGGAACTGTGATCAGGTTCTCTAATGTTATGAAAAGGAGTGGCATGATACATGGTTAAGGCTGACACAAATAGAAGTGTGATATATTTCCAACAAAACTGGTCAAGGGTATTTTCAAAATCCTCCCTTATGTGATAACACTTCAAAGCCAATCTGTACCAATGGGAGATTTTGTGTTCAGCTCTCATAATTAAACTGTTTTCTGGCTGCAGGAATTGCATGCATTTGTAATTTGCAGTGTAGGCAAAGTGCTTGGAGAATGATACGTTCAGATTTTCTTCTTGCATGTTTTGAGCCTTAGGTATTATGTGGAGTGTTTTTGTTTTAAGCATTGATTATCTTTGTTATGCTTTATTGCCAGGAGAATGATAGTATTTCTTATGCATAGACTAACTGGCAGATTTCACTTATTGCTTGTGTAGAAGTGTCTGCCTAAGCTCTTCACTCACCAACGAATGATTTATAAATTTATGATTTATTTTTTCTATCTTGATCATGCCTCAGAGATAATTACAGTTAGGCATTCTTTCATGCTGCCAGGGAAGAACAGTGTATTTAGCATGTATTTGGATAAATATCAGCCATAAATCTTGGATAGGCCATGAACTTTTTCTTCTGTCAAGGGTCTGGAGAGCAGATAATGAGAAAAGCCTATGGGCTCATAAGGTAGGGAAACAACACAGTAATCATCAGGACATATGGACACAGCTACAAGGACATGTACATATTCACATGAACATATTTAAATGTACACTGCTTTATATGGTTATGTATTGATAAGGCTCAGAGCAGGTTTTGTTTGGTACATCCATGGGCGTGGATATTCAACAGAGAAGCTCTAGCAAGACTGCTGTAAAACCTCTAAATGAATCATGATTCATATCAAAACCTGTACTTACAGTGATGAGCAGTGATTAAAAAAAAATGCTACACTCTCCCCCCTCCCCCCTTTTTTTTTGTTTGTTTGTTTTTGGAGGATTTTTTGTTTGTTTGTTTCTTTTAACACAGATTTAGTCATGCAGTTTGTACAACTGATAATGTGGCCACAGGAAGACATGGATGGAAAAAAGTGGCCATACACGGGAATAATGTTCAAAAGCCAGTGTCCCTGCTGTCATTTGTGTAGTGTGCAACCACAGCCTTTAGTAGGGTGGGTGGATCCTTTAGTGCTTAAAGTGAAGAGTTTGGTATGCACAGGACTGAAGAATCAGGAGCAGAACTCCTTCTGCAGTGTTTTTCATTTCTTTATGTGTAGACCTATTGCGGGCATGCTTCTTTAGCCATGGCAAAAGGCTGCATACCCCTGTCATTATTGCCTGCCAGAGGTCAGGATCCTGTTTCAGAGAACTGGACTACCTGGTGAACTTATTTTGTACGAAGTTCTAGGACTGCCTTCAAGGACAGAACAGTGCCCTTCACCCAGCTTTGATCTAGGAAATCAACAACATCATGGCTGCTTCCAAGAACAAAAAAATCTTTATGAAGATAGCCTTACATCAATTCATACTTGAAATTACAGCCTAGAAAACTGGCATTTGAATAAGCAAAAAGCCAAAAAAAACCCAAAACTATGGACAGGTTTTTTATGGGCACTGCTGTTGGTCTTGTTTATTCATTATGTATTTATTATGTATCCACAGTCTCTAGAGACCAAGAAATTTTAAGACTGAATATTCATGTTTCCTTTTTACCTAGGCTTGGTTCTGTAAAATTTCAAAAGCACAAGTGCAAATTCACTGAAAATGGATTTTATGGAGATCTTGTTTTAGAGGCTCACTCATGTTTAGAATGAGTTCTTCAACCTAGAAATTGCTAATTTGTTTTGATTACCAAAATATGGAATACGGGAACCAAACATTTGTGCAACATTTATTAATGCCTGTAAAATGCAGGCAGCTCATGGTATATCAGCAGTCATGCATTTTTGGGAGATGAGGTAGCATTCCTTTGCTAAGTGATATCAATCTTAATGTAATTAGTTTTAACAGCCTGCCCTTCATTATTTTTTTCTATTTTTACCACAGTTATCTTCATTTTCTCTACATTCAGCAATATCTCTTCATCTGCTAGACTGACAAGAACTTTCTCAAAGACAAACAATGCTAATGAACCAGAGACGTGTCTCAATCAATGTCTTTCTTTCCCCATTTTGATGGGAATCGTATATAGCTGCTAATTTTGTATTAGGGTCCTTTTTGTTTTTTTCCTTCCTCTATTCTTGGCCTTGGAGACATGGAAGGAAAGTGGTTTCAGCACTTATCAAATACCTCTTTATCAGACTGACTGGGGGGCATTCAGTGACATGGTTGATCACTCCCAGGAGGCACAGTTTCAGCCAGAACAAGCCGACAAAGGTCACTGAAAAACAATTCACTCAGATTATGTTGGAACACAAAGTCATATGGACCTAAATCACACGTCCATAAAAGCTGGGCTACCAAGTTTAACTCTCCATGATCTTATGTTTAAATATTGTTACAGTCTGAGAACAGCAGCTGGTACGAGTCATAGGTAGGCTGGAAAATTATTCTACAAAGAGTCACTGAATTCACATAAATTGTATTTATATGAGAATTTCATGAGCTCAGCTGTTGTTGTTGCCTGACTGCAAAGTCTTAATTAACCAATGCATCACCTTACCTGAGACAGCAATGCAAAGTACCTTCCTATTATGTTCAGTATGCACTATTTCACTATCTCACATAACAATATCCCTATTGTTAAAAGGAACAAATGAAATATGTTGGACAAGATAAAGTTTTAGGTGCTGAATCTTCTGCTGTGTTTTTTTTGACTTGGAAAAAGCCATACATTTTGAAAAAATTCTATGTTTCTCTTCATATTGTATTTGAAATAAATAATTCATAGCAAGTTTGGTATTTAAAATTAGGATATTTATTACATTGACTTAATATTAAAAATTTGGTGCCTGCTTGATCTTAATTTTATTTTGTTGTTGGAAGATCTGTGGTGACTTGCAGAGGTTGTAAATCAAGTGTCATTTTCAAGTACAGCCACTCTTGTCCATGCTGGACATTTCATGGGGTAGTTTCTTCATTTGCTGAACCAATTCATTGCACCATGAACTGGAATAACCAGAAGGAGTCAGGTCTGAGGTGAGGCTGCCCCAGAGCCTGGGAGAGGTGACATGATGGAACACAGTCACTAGAAAGCATAAAAATCACCTCACAAGTCAGTGGTAAAAGTCACATGAAATGGGAATGAAATCATGTGTACCAAGTGACCTTCAAAGTATTGTTCTAACTATTCTTTTAGCAGGGGGAAACATTAAAATAAAACCCCAAAACTCAAAAAAAAAAATTCACAAGAAAAAAGAATCTTAATAGTTGGCGATATCTTAGGCCAACAGGAAGGAAATGAGAAGACCTTCAAGAGTTAAAGATGTCATAGAAGTAGGAAATATCCACTTCCATATGGAAATAGAAGACCATTAGTAGCATAAAAAGAAGTTTTGATGTTGCTTCTATTGTCTGTTTGCATGGAAGTGGAACACATTACAGGAAGATTATGCATTCCTTTTTGCTCTATTAGTAAACAAAGCATATATGAATTAACATCTGCTAAGAACATAAATATTTTTTCAACCAACACAGTGATTTGCACTAAATAAAATCAAACCACAAAACACTAAAATAGATAACTGGGGGGAACCTTAGTCTTCTCTCACTAATAATTCCTAAAGCCCTGAGAAAATTTGGAAAAATGAAAGAATGTGAATTTTGTGCTAATATTCCAAGCAATTAGAGGTGTCGAGCTGAGAGTTTGGAACTGGGTTTTTTGACCTAAATGTCATGACAAAAAAAAAAGGGAAAAATTCATAGAAGATTTATTAAACAGTAGTAAAATGTTGATTTAATTACTGTAATTCAACATAGTTTTGTGAAAAAGGTCATGCTGAAAAAGCTTGTTGATAAAGCTGTAAGACTTTTAATTAAGTTCTGTCTGATAAGCTGGTACAGCTATGTTAGTTCTATACAATAGCTAACAAAAATGTATGAAATGAAATAAATATTAATGTATAATGGTCTGGATATCTGATTGACTTCTCATGTAATTATGTCATGGAGAAAAGTCTTTTCATTTTTAAAATAATTATCTGGAGATCTAATGAACATCTTTCATTTCAGTGTGGAAGAAATAAAACTGTAGGTGATAAAATCTGGGAGTGAAAAATATTTTCAAGAAAAACAAATGTAATGAAGAATGCAAGTAGTTTTACAGATGTTCATTTGACAGCTGAGCCTAGAGGATTCTCGAGGAAGAAGGGCCTAAGGTCATCTGGAGTGGGATTTTAACTGTGTTTATTGGTGCCCATATGGGAATTCTGTGCTAGAGATGCTCCCTCCTGATTATGGCCAATGGAGTCAGCAAGGTCTAGGAAATGTTTCCTCAGTGTGACAAGAGACGAGAATCAATTTTCTTAGCAGAAGCACTTTTTGCTGCATAAAATATCCTGAGACATGATACATCTGCCTTGTATGGGCTTTAGCAATTGTTTAGCTCATGGGGTAGACTTGTTGGTATGAGTGCATTTGTGCAGATTTCTATTTTATTTTTTTTTTTAAGTCTAGGAATGAGTTTGATTAGAGCCTGACTATGTTTAGCACTAACCTTGACTAAGTCACTAGTGTTTTAATTTCCTAAGTGGGTTAGAAGGGGAAGGAAGTAAAATAAAAGATGAAAACAAAGCGGAAAGGCTCAAAACTCAGTCTAAGCTATTTTTTTTTTTCCACAAATGCTTGAGGGCTGCTGAGAGTAAATGTTTGTACAAGCTAGAAATGGAAACTCAGAGCTCTACAAGGCTGTGGCAGTTTCAAAAAGAGTTCAGTCTCCAGAGCTCAGTAATGGTTGTTCAGTAGCAGGAAACCAGAGTGATGTTCAATGATCTCCTGAGGGTGGCCAAGAAAACAGGCCTGCTGAGCAGGCTGTAACATCTTCTCAAGTTTATGTAAAACAGACATATGTTTACACTGTTGGTTGTTTTGAAATGTCTTTTTTTTCCAGCACATACTTTGTTCTCAGTGCTTAAATAAACAATGCTTTGGTTCAGAAAAGGCTCCTTTGTTGCTGAGCATCTCCAGTTGCTGACTCTCAAAGGAAAGAAGCCTTGGTGCCAACTCCAGCTACAGGTGATAAATAAACCAGGAGGCAAGAGAGTGTTACCCACCAGCAGGGGACCATGCAGCAGAAAAATACACAAACAAAAGGGAAAGCAAAAGAGGGAAGATGCCGATAATTTAGTTAGCCCTGTAGTCAGGGTAACTTTTTTACATCATGCTTCTAAGACTGAGTGGAGAAATGGACATACATAACTTCTATATGTGGACATGAATATAGATGCAAATTGCCTTATTATTGAGTATGTGGCAAGTCAGAAAATTCATTTTCAGCTTGAATAATATATGTTTTTATTGTAAGGAACTCTTTTGGGGAAACTGGGTGGATATTCAGACGTGGAGCACCCAGATGTAGTTTTCCTGTAAGCAGTTTGAGCTGGTTTACATTAAATATGATTTCTAGATCAAGGTCGCCAGAAATGCTATGTACTCGTAGGATTGAATGGAATCAGTTCCTAAAGTATATCTGCTGTATTTTGTACCTTTATATCTTGTAACAGAAGATGGACTTAACACCACACTTATGTTCCTAATTTGCTGAAGAAATTAATTAATGCATTACACTTGTGTAATAAGTTTTGATGTTTTGCAGTTGTACTAAATAATTAGTCTTCTTGATGAGCCTTTTTTCCTGTTACGTCCTCTTTTTTTTTCAATACTAATTTTGAATAAAGATGCCAGGGTCATGATGCTCAGAATGGCAGGTCAATAGCAAGTTGAAATAAAAATGAGCTTTTGGGAGAAAACAGAAAAAATAATTAATTGGGGATGTCAGAGACTCCTTAGCATGCAAAAAGAGTGGAGTTGGTCAGTGAGAAAAAAAAATTAATTGGTTTACATCATATGGACCAAAGATGCATTTAATTAGAGGAAGAGCATCCTCTCTCATCTCTTGGGCATGCTAGGTCAGAACTTTCATTATTCTTATATGTTTCACACCTTTGTTTGTTTCTTGCAGAAACAACTGTGGTCTGATTAAAAGGAATTATCACAAAATGCATTGAAGGAATAAGAAGTTGCTTAAAATATATGTAAAAAATATGTTAATGTTTCCATTACAAATTTCAGATGACTTATTAATTTTAAAAAATAAGATAGAGGTTTTAAGGGTATTGCAGTAAACATTTCTTACTTTCAGGCAATCACATCAGGCTACGTAAACCAAAAATATATCAAGTATCATTTAGCTTAGATGACTTTCTGATTAGTAACAACAGAATTTGCATTCCTAAGAAAAGGCATAAAACTACTGGAAGCTTCCATAATACTCCATTGCTACACTATAAAGTCTGTAAGTAATAAAATATCTCATTTTCACAATAAAATGTGGCTTATATTTCCCAAGACAGCCACAGTGCAGGTATTGGGGTCAAAGATGATAAAGTGTGGTAAGTGGCAACAAGAAAGAAGATCACCTCTCAATCAAAGGACAGATTTCAGGCAAAAATATTTCTGAAAAAAATTAATTCAAAACAATGAAGGATGGCCCTGAAATGTTTGTATGCAGTTGAATGACATCTTCAGCCATAATTCTTCAAGATGAAAAACAGAATAAACCAACCCTGACTATTGATCAAAGCGGAATTAAAGGAAAACACTTTTTTCATGGCTTAGATAACTGACAGCCATTTTCACTTTCAACACAGTTTTTAAGCATCATCAGACAAGTTTGCAAAGTAGATACATGTTGCCTCTATTTTCCAGATGAACTGGTCAGGAAACAGGAATCATTTACAAAACAGGAAGGAGCCAGTGAACCCACAGATGAACTGATCAATCAGAACTGATCACAAAGCTCATCTCTGCAAAGGTGACACGACTCCTGGTTCTGATTATCTTTGATAGTTATGCAGCCTTTGGGTTAGAGCAGCGTGTCGGTGGAGAATGTCTGTCTGGAATCAAATCCTGACGTGGCAGTGACAAGCATGCAGAGAGCGTTTAGCCCTAATGAGGACTAATGGCTCCCACCCACACTTGTTTACTTTGTTTTCTAGTTTTGGAGTGTGGTTGCATACTGAGCTGTCATTATTTCATTTCTTCTCAAATATTTAAAATAATAATTTAGGCTTGCTAAGACGACATGTTCCTAGGACACTGTGTTATATTACTATGTTCTCTCAGCTATCAGTGACAGCACAGAATACTGGGTCATGAAGACTGAACATTTCATAAACAATTACCAATTCTTTTTTCACTCAGAAAGCAGAGAAACTGCAAACATGAAGGCTTGATCTTGAGTTCCCTAGTTGGTGCTGAATCCAGCTCCATGGTTTGACTGTCTGCATTCCTGTGTGGCTCAGTCCTTGCTGTCTCCCTGTGGGATGGAGTGTTACAGGAGCCCAGGACAATGCTGCATTTGACATGGGGGATACAGCTGAACAGAGCAAATAAAACAAATGATGGTGTGAGAAGCTGGTCAAAGTTACAGAAAGTGCCAAGTTGGAGAGATGGATTTTGTAGGCAGTGGAGTTAGGTAAGAAATATTTAGATTTCCTTCATCAGGGCCTTTGGCAGCTTGCTGTGCCTTGACAGCTATACGTGGGTGCCATTCCTGGCACAGGGATACACCTGTCATGGACATCCTACAAGGCCCAGTTTAGCTTGGGGATGGTCCAGAAAGAGTTATTTGGGTACAGCAGGGAAGACTGTTCATTGGGAATGGATTGTGATCACGAAAGAGATGTAGGTACCCTGTACCAAAACAAGCGCCCAAGAAATGCCTGGTACATTACAAGGGGTGCCCAGCAGATAAGTGGTGCTGAAATTAAGGGTTTTGTTGATTTGGGTTTCTTTTTCCCCTACTACTGTGGGGTAGTGCTGGGCTCCCTCAGGGAGGTGGAGCAGGACAGTAGGCCAGACCTGTTGTTCTGACCCTGCTGTGAGGGATAGCCATGTTTCTGTGCTAAGGAAGGCCAGGGTAGGAGGTGTACAATAAAGGACTGGGCATCCTGTTCCACAAGAAACAGCAGCAGGAACCACCCACTGCTTCCCAAAGCAAGAAGGGAAATGGGGTGAGCAGAACTAGCTGGGGTCAGAGTTTATAGATACAAGCCAAAAGCTAGGCAGGAAAAACCCTCATGTCCTACAGTATAAGACAAAATAAAGTATGTGCCTGTGTAATACAACTAGAAACCTTTTCTATAGATTCTTCTCCCTAGATAAACACTTTCTCCTCCACAGAAGATCCTTTCAGCCTCTGATTCTGTTCAAGTTAACTCAAGATCTCATGTTTTGGGTTGTTAGGAGGTATGGGTTCTTGAAGCATTTCTTTTCAAGGAAGAATGAGTTTAAAGGCATGAGGCGTTACTGGGATACAGAATAGTCCCAAGAAGTCAGAGTAATTTTATCATTCAACTTAATCCTAGAAAGTTAATTATGAAAACACAGTTATAGGGTTTGCAAAATCATTAGTGTTCATACCATTTAAATATGATTCCATGGTCTGCATGATGGCCTTTGGAAATTCCAGTCTGTTTTCAGGGTGGTGTTAAACCAAATTAAGCACCAATAAAAATGATGGCTAATAAAATGCAAATAGAAGGAGATCTCACAGATACACAAATTTCAACAAATGGACGAAAGGATTGTTTTGATGAATAATTAGACCAGTTGGTGAGGGGTCCTTTATAAAACTCTTTTTTTGCTCCACCAACAAATAGCAAGGATTTACACAGAAAATATTTCACCACATACACAAACTGGGCAAGTGTTCAGGCAGACTCTGAAAATAGCAAAATATTCCTTGAAACTTTAGTAGCAATTCTGGAGGTGCTTGAGCCACTGGGGCTATGTTCTCCATCACCTGAGATTGTGTGTGGGGATTTTTTGACCAGTCTAGAACTAATTAAAACATTTTCATGAAAAAAACCTTGAAAAAGCAGAAATATGGCTTTGGTTTTCATCTTTGTTTCTCTTAAATCACAGTTGAATTGCAATCAAAATTTTCTTAAAAATTGCATAAATCCCAGTATTTTAAAATATTGCATGCCTAAAATAGTTTTTGACTAGTTTTACTCATGAAAATGTCTGACAGAGTGAGTTATCTTGGGGAAAATTGCTGTACATTTACTGGTTTTGAAGACATTTATGATATTTGTGGAATGTCTGTTTTTCCACATGATTTATGAAATGCTTTCCTATGCACAGAATCAAAACAGTCAAGCTAGATGAAATCTTACTGTAAGTATTCAGCTGGATTTTTTAACATCCAGACAATGGTTTAAAATGTCTGTGAGCAGCTGTCACGTGCTGTGTGTGGGTACGTGGTGCAAAGGTGGCTCATAAAAGGGATAAGGAGAGCTGTGAAAGGCTGGACCTAATGGCATGACTTTCACTGGTTTCCTGTGGTTTGGGATTTCATTTTCATTATGTTCAGTCTGGCATTTCTTAGAGTCATATATCCCAGGTAGAATATCACCTTTCTGTTACAGTCTGTCAAAGAGGCTGTTAGAACCATTGAGTTGCAATGTTATAAAAATTTCGGAAATATGTCCCTGGCTTTATGTCCAGAGTTTAGAGTTAAATTGTTATACCTTTAAAAATCCACAATAATCTCATTTTTAGATGCTGCTTTTCTAAAACACCAACTTTAATCATGAAGAATCTCTTCTACATGTAGCACATTCCCTGTCTCCTTTAAAGAACCTCTGGTGTTCTGCTGTTACATGGTCCAAACAAAGGTTTCAATTTTTCTGTTCTTGCCTACACTGCTTTTGATTGTCAGGAGTGCAAACTTTTATGTTTTCTCCATGCTAAAAAATTCTTAGTTACTGAAGGCAAGGTGTAGTTTTATGCGGGTTGGTATGTTTCCTCTTCCACCATTTTTGATTAGTTTTTTAAAATTTTGCAGATGTCATGGAAGGCATTGGGAGTGTGAGACTGCATTTTAGTCACTGGTCTATGGGCAGGATAAGAAATCTCTTCTCTGAGGACTTTGCCTCAGATAACACAGTCTGGGAGCTCCTTGCTGCTTCATGTTCTGCCTGGTGCTGGCATTGCCCGCAGAGGCTCCACAGCTGTGAAACCAAGGAATAAATCTATAAAGAGAATGGTTTTCAGACCTGTGGGTGGCACTGTCTGGAATGAGCCACTGCCCTCCCTCTGCCAGCACTCTCTGCTTTTCCCTCAAAAAGGAACCAGCCAAGCTAGAAAAAAAAAATTAAGGATTCTTCATCTGCTTCCCAAAATGTATGGCCATGAGTTTTCTAACAATTTCTAGCATGTCTCTTGCAATTAAGAGCTCATAATGTGTCAGTACATCAACAGACATCATAAACATAACCCTTTTTTTTTGTGGTATGTCAGTATTTCACATTAAGGCCCTTCAACATCCAAATGATACATTTGAAGACCACATGGAAATTTAGGGTTTTGTTGATTTGAGTTTCTTTTCCTCATATAGCTGAGTATTACAAAGGAATAAAGGAATCAGAACCAATGTACTTGATATTTAACATTGATCAGCCATTACTTCAGTTCCCCTTTAAGATACTCTCTAAAGCATGGAACTTTTCTAGCTGCAGTTCTAGGTCACAAGTGTCAGGGACAGAAAGCTGAAAATAGATCTCTCTTTCTTATTATTAGAAATATTATTAATTTCTGCATGTAGTAAAATTCCTCTGTTGACTTGGGATTCTTACTGGCATCTTTCCATTTTTTGTCAACATCTTGGCATTGAAAATTAGAAGTTCCTCTGGTCTGAATCTCCAGAAGAAACAGACACTTTATTATATCATCTGAGTACTTCCAGTAGATGATGTTGTTGTAATGCTAATACCAGACACAGATCTAACAGGTTTTGATTTACATAGAGCACATTTTTTGAAAGATTACTTGCTGGTCTGCATGGACTTTGAGCTGATAGAATTTTCAGGGAGGTCAAATAGCTTTCACTGAACCATACATCATGTAATTACAGTGGCAATCCTATTCCTGTGATGAAAAGTAATTGCTGGCAAGAGAAACTGATGCCAATTTGTGAAATATTGAACAATTAGTAGAGTCAGTTCTCACTACCTCTTTCAGTGGTTTGAACTGTAAAATTTTGCTGAGTAAACCCCAAAGAAATTGGTGATAATAATGGACTCTGGTAGATTTTATTCTTGAGACAGTTAGTCTGAAATTTTTATATTATCTTTCTGTTTCTTCCCCACCCACCTCAGATGTTTCTGTGTTTGGGAAAGCACCAAGGAGTCAGAAATAGAAATTTAAGATTTTTAGGCAGGCATAAAGAATATATAAAGGTATACATAAAATATAAACTTATTTCTAAATGTATTCCCCACATACAAATACACCAGTATTTATAGATATAAATATATTATGCATTATAACTACTATGTTAAAAATTGCCTATCCATAGAAGATTGAATGAAACTATCTAACTTTCCTTACAATGACAAACAACATTTTCATGGTGTTATTTCTGTACATCAACCAACCAAACTTGGTGCTTATGCCTGCATACAAGAAAAGGGAGCTTTCTGCTGAAAATGAGCACAGATAGGAGTATTCTGAGGTCTAGACTCTGAAGCAGATGGACCTTTCATTCGGAAGATTCACAATTAATATTAATCTAAGCTTATACATGTTCACAGAATGAGGCTTCCGTATCCCCTTCCTAGATGGAATGTTTATGATTTCTTTCATTTCTCAGAGAAAAAAAAGATTTGAATTCATAATTACTCTTAACAAAGTCCTTTATGAACCTGTGTATTATAGTGCACGCTTACAGAGATGGATGTGGATGTAAACTTTTAAAGAGATAAAGGGCATTTACACCTAAAGATATAGATGGGAAGATAATGGCATATGCTAATTATCTGTAAAATAATGAATGTTGCCTTTGGCATGATGGACCCTATTTCTGACATCACAATTTACTTTTGATTCTAACAATGTCACTCATTTCAGCTGGCTTTTCCTTGTATGCACAAATGCTAAAGCAAAATAAAACCCCATATATCCTTTGTGAGGTGTTGCACATTCTCCATGTTAAAGGGAAACTTCATTTTACCAGAAAACATTTCCCTTCTCATGCTTCTTCATTTTTGAAGTGCTAGTTATATTTTCTCCAATAGACATCAAATTTCGCATCCAACTCAAAGAACTTTTTCTCCCCAGCTGGGAATAACCTACTTAGGGAAGAATTTGGGCCTACTAAAATGATACAATGTCAAAATAGAATGTGAATGAAAATAAACATCTTAGGTATCTATTCTCAGCTGAGCCCACTTAAATGTCAAATTGCAGACTCAGCAATGGCTGTGCATGCCACTGGGGATGACACCCACACTGTCAAATCTCAGAAAAGCATTGTTGAAGTAAGTCTGTGGAGACTACATTAAGCTGTCAAATGAAACAGATGCCAGCACAGATTATATTGCCTCTGAAAGACAAATAATAAGGAATTAAATACAAAGACTCCGATCTTCAATCAAAGTTTACAAGTGCACAGAATGTCACCTGGCTTGATTTCTTTTATTTTTTTTTTAAATCATTGCTCTGGGTTTTGAAGAGTTTGAAGCAGTGCTCCTTTTTTCTGTGATGTTTACTGTTTGGACTTTTTAAAAAGTTACTGAAGATTAACTGTACCGGTTAAATAATAATAAATATTATCACTAATTATTAATAATAATTATTAATGCAAATAGTTCTTAGTACCATTGTTGTTTTTTATTTTTTCATGCAAGATCTACCTTTTAGAATTGCTCAATGTGCTACCCCAGCTGAGCACTATCTGTTTACCAATTGAAATTATAAGCAATCAATGGCCCAGAATTACACATTACCATTCTCAAAACAACATGTTAGCTTCAGCTGTGTTATAGCTTGACAATTATCAGAACATCAAAAGAGTTCACCTGCTGCCAGAGTTTCACAGCAAAGGTAACCATTCTGGTAAAACAGTTCCTATTCAAATCCTTGAGGATAAGACAGGGAGTTTTCATAATAGACATTCATAATAACACTTGAAATGAGTATTTTAGCATGTGGGTTAATGTAAGGACTTTTTGTAGATGTTTGCATTTTAATATTTTGCTAGCTCATAAGGAAAGAGTTTGGTCAAAGCTTTCACAGCATTTTGTGTCAGCTTTAAAGAAAGACCCCACTGCTCTCCTCGTTGGGCAAACAGCTTTCTGTGACATGCCTGGGTGGCTTTTGTCATCCTGCTGCACCCCAAAGTTCATCCCAGAGGAGTAACGTAGTTGTATGAGCTCTGCCACTGAAACCCTCAGACTTCTCAGTAGCAGTGGCTCTGTTCCTGGTGGGCTTGACTCATGTCCTTACCTCCCCCAAGGCAGACAACCTTAAATGAAGCTGTGCTGCTGCCATCAGAATGGACTCCCCTCCTTGCAGTAATTTTAAGGATTTTCTGCCTGCTCTAGAAGGACACTGTAAATTCTCTGTCTGCCTTTCCTTCCAGACAAGGCCAGACTGTCCCCACAAATTCTACGCCCCTCAGAAATGTATTAAGTGTGTCATTTGTGCTTTATTTACATCCTAGAATCAGCTGTGAATTTTATTTGGCTGAGTTTTTGCAGAGGCATGTATGTCTATGCCACAATCCTAAACCTTTGCTCAACCCTTATACTGAAAGTCGTAGTTGAAATGAAAACTATAATGTCAAATTCAACAAAGTTAATAATTGGCTTGGTTTTTTTTCTTTCATTATGTAATCAATAATTCTCAAAAAAACAAAAACCCTGTAATAATACTGTACTGAAAAAGTAATTTGGGCAAAAACAAATCTAGCAGAACTTGCTTGGATCCACTGTCACATGCTTGTAACAATTTTAGGTTCTGAGCAGGCTCTGACTAACACAAGCAGCACAGGTTTTGCACAGTGCTGAAACACTGGAACCAATGTGTGTGCTTTAGTGGGCTCTGTGCTTTCCATAACGAAAAATACTTTTCTCCATTATTTTTCTTTCTCCACAGATGTCACCCACAACAGAGGCTATTTTCCTCTTCCCTGGTACAGTAAGCTCAGTTTGATCTCCCATTACTTCAGCAAATTGATATGGAAATTTTGTTCCTCTTATGCCTATTCAGTTAGTTTTCTTTTTTTTTCTTTTACCCCATAATTTGCCAAGTAACAGGAGGCTTCTTAAACACTTCCTAAGGGCTTTGCTACTTTACAAAGAGTATTTGCATTCACTGGGTTGTAATCACAATAAAACCTTTTTGACCATGTTGCAATTTTCATTTTCTGGCCAATTTGTTTCACACATGTTCTTAGACCTTTAGAATGTTAAATAATTGTTATCAGAAGCATCAGTTAAATTCAATTCAGTTGATCTCAGCTATACTATGTCCAATGGTAAGAAATTGGATTTTTATTATTGCTGTTGTTGTTATTTCATTGACTTAACAGTAAGCAGGTTGGGTGACAGGTATTTTGGTACCTCTAAAATCCAAACTCTTCCATTGGTTCAGAGTCCAGTACTTCTAAGGTCTGGGTGATTCCCAGTAACTTCTGATCCAACTGCAGCCCTCAATCCCAAGAGAATTCAGCACCTGTTTCTCATCTCACTGCAAATTCTTCTACTTTTAGAAATATTATCTCAAATATTTTGCTCTTGGCCACCTAAGGTCCACATCATAAAATTAGAAATGTCTTCACTATTAAAACTGTTTAAAAATTTATTCTTCCCTTTGTCTTTTAAATTTTAACTTTATTAGAAAAGATAAAAAGTTTGAAGCTAATTTCAGTTCTAGTGTCAGTCAAGAGGCCCTTGCAAAAAAAAAAATCCACTTTTCAAGTTACAAGTTTTTTCCTAAAGACCAATGAAATTTCCCTTTTGAAACTCTGCACTTTCTTCAGTCACAAATCTGACAGACAATATGCAAATTTTCCTTCATTGCAAAAATAAATTCTCATTCATAAAAATATATCTACAATCTTAATGCTAGACAAAGACAAACTCTTACTAACTAAACAGCAGTGTGTTAGGAGTACACTTTTATAGTTTTCTCTATAACCCTAACCAAAAACCTTGTTAATCTGAGAGAGCTGCGTGGTGAGATCTACTGTTGATTATGTTCAGCAAAAATGTTTCTTCCTTATTAGACAATGTAATGACAACAGCATAAGTTGTCCCTTGATGTTGCCACAACAAAACAACAGTGAAATCCTCTGTCTGATCAATTTAGTCTGATCAATTTAGTTTATTCAATTTAGTTAGCAAGTCAAAATTTAGGTTGGGAAAGTTGCTGTGTAGTCATAGCCTACAAGATACTCTAATAATATAAAAATATGAATTGAAAATACCTGCAGAGTAGATGACGATAAAATAAACTCTTCAGGAGAATCCAAAGAGGAATGACATGAAAATACACTCACGCAAGACCTCTTGTTGTAAAAGATTGTCAGAGGGCAGCAAATACTTTCAGAAAGCACATTTGTGGTATTTATAAAACTCTGATATTTAATTCTTAGAACAATCACACAGTCTTGTGTTCTTTCACTTTGGTTTCACACTTTATGTCCATGTGAGGCTGCTCCAGGTTAGAGCTTTTTCATCTTAATTCCACCCTGCTCCTTGTCCTTTGGAGGGAGAAGGATGGGTTATATTTGCAATGCACAAGCTTTCTTTCTGCTAAAATATCATTATTATGAATAATGTGCTGTATGTGTGTTTCAACATGATTTCAATAAAATTATATATTTTAAACTTTCCTATCAGTTCTTTCCTATTATTTATAGCTGCAACACCCATATTGCATAATTCATGTTCAAATAATTTGCTGAAATAGCAAAGACTTTCTCTTTATAGCAATTGTTAAAAAGAATAAAATGAGGGTATTTAAGTGGCTAATCATAGAGTTTGTCTGAGAAAATATGAGCATTTAAATGACATGCTGATAAACTGATCAGAAATGAGTCCTGGCAGCTACTAAAAATATAAAACAAAAGACAATGTCTCTGCATCTGTTGTGTTATTTAAATAATAATTGCATTTTAAACGACATTCTTTTATATTCCTTTATTAAAAAGGACCAATTATGGAAAGAATGGATACCAAAATTCCTATAATAAAAACCACATCTTACAGTTTGAATGATAGAGCATTGCTTTTATACAAATGATTTAATCCAAGACTTTCCTGAAAGGAAGAAAAAATATCAAATATTTTTTAAAAGTGAGTGGAAAACTTACCTTTTCAATATGAATTGTATTCCCATGGTTGAAATAAAGTCTGATAGCAAAGAACTTCTTCTAAATGGATGAAGTAATACAAACCCCCCTGTAAAACTAGGAACCATTGGCTGAATTCCTTTACTGCTTGTGTTTCTGAGAATGGAAAACTCACATACAGGATTCTGCTTGAACACATTTACAGTACCTTAAATTGGGGTCTTCTCTGTTTTGACTACTTTTTAGGAATGACTTGATGAAAATATATCAGTTTTTTGTGAAAAGCATACAAATGTTCACCAAGTTACATTTCACTATGCTAAGAAAATAAATAGAGAGAAAGAAATCTTCTAAATGTCTATGACAGTGTATAATTACTTTTATGCTTTTCCAGTAGGTGTCGTAGCTCTTGGGAAGTAACAATGTAAGGTTGTTTCTAGCCATGAACGTGATCATTCCAAAGGAGAGACTTCAAAATTTGACTGTATTTCTCAGTGAACGTCTCGTGAGTAACAGCTACAAAAAAATCAGGCCAGGTTTGCAACTGATTTGTAGCTTATAGAAAAGGGCTGAATTGGCAGTGCTTGTCTAACTTGGTTGTAGCAATCATTAAAGTCTAAATAATTCACGATGACTCTGTGGTCAAACCCCTAAGGTATGGAAAAGGGAGTTTGTCAGAAAATGTCCAAGCTCATCTGAGAGGTTTGCAGTATTTCATTCCCCCGGTTCAAATGTAAAAGGTTATTTTTAAAGAGGAATGGCAGACCACAAAAATAAACGTTTTGTACATTAAAAATAGTTTCATTCTCATATAATTCTCAGAGTTGGCCACCTAAGTTATTTGGTGTCTCACCCAACTAATAAGATTTGGCAAATTATTGACGTCTCTTTCTCTTTAGGTCTTCAGATAGAGACTAGAGAGCTTCCTGTTAGCCTCCATGTCTAGTCAAACCATGGATTTTCCTGTGGGGAAGAGGTTGGTGAAGTGCTTCTGCATGCTGAATCAATCCCCTCCTTGAGAAGAGAACGGATTTCAGGTTCCCAAAATATTTTTGTTTATGATGGACTTTATTAAATGCCTTTCCAGCAACCATTAGAACTTACCATGGTGATTTAAAACCTGTTTTTTTAAGGATTGGATCCTCTCTTTCATATATTTTACAGCTGTTTATTTTTCCTTTCTGTTTGAAATGGGTAGAGCACCTTTATCATTAACATGCTGCATGTGTCTCCTTACTTGACTTTTACATTATTGCTCTAGCTATTACTATGCATGCATTATTTATATGGTTGGCTATCAAGGAAAAAAGGCAAGCAATTTACTTGTCAAAACATATTAGAATGCATGACTTTAAATCAAAGTTGCATGGGTCTGTAAAAAGCTATAATAAATGTTCTTTGGCTAATATGTTAGTGTCATACAGTGGGCATGGTCAATGTATTGGGTAAGAAACCTGTAATCATTTTAAAGACTCAATGAATAGGAGAGAATTTTAGATTATTGTGCTTTGCTTTTAATTGTATGACATTAAGACTTAATTTATGAAGATTATATTATTTCAGTGTAAGAAAATTTTAACCTGTGTTTTAATGTTACCATCAGATTTAAACATGTATTTGCTCAGTATGAAAATTATAAACATGGAGCCTAATTATATAAATCTAACCTACACACACATATCTTTGGACTTAAAATATGTATCTACTTTCCTGCAGAATGCATTCCTCTGAGTTGGAGAAAGTTCCTGCAGTGTTGATAATTCCATCCTGCAGGACACAGATTTTATGGCTTCCATGGCCTTGTGCTTCTGTGTTGTAGCGCACAAACAATTGCAACTGAAATCAATGTGTGCAATCCTAACACAACAGGTTCCCAAAAAATTGATGTGAGCCACCTGTTTCATGCACAAGGTGAGGTAACTCCCTGTGAACTACACTTAGAAAGCAGTTTGACAAAACCAGAATACTTTCCAGCTCCCTTTTGCCCTTGCCACAAAGAGAAACACATACACCTTAAATGCAATTGGTGTTTGCAATAAACGTACTGTGAAAATTTACAAAATCTAAATTCCCTGACCAAACTGAAACCAAGCAGAGCAAAAAACCATATATTTAACCTCTCTCAGCAAATAAAACCTGGAAAACAACTGAGGGCCAAAAATCTAAAAAAAATATTTTAAAATTAGGTCCGGGCAAATCTTACAAATAAAAGCTTTCAATTATAAAACAAATTATAATTCTGAATAAATTTCAATTAAATAATCATTGCATTATATTTCTAACCTCATTTTAACAAGATAGCTGTTTGTTGGGTTCAGAAGAGTCAGTAATATCTTTCCTCAACTTGAAATTGCATTTTGGGCCAAATAGACCCTTCCTGGTCTATTCAAACTTTCAAACTGCAGTCACAAAGGTCTAAGGAATATTTATCACACTTGCAGACATGCTTATAAATGCAGGCCCTAATTTCTAATTGTTGTCCATCATACCAGAGGGTTTTTTCATTTCTTTTTCCATACGTTCTTCCCAAATCATATTGAAATTAGAGAAATTAAAGGGAGCTTAGGTGAATGTTGAAGTAATTATAAAAATTACACAGATGTAATATCATAGAGTCTGGGGAAAATCCCAGTTACTGACATTCTTCATAAGAAGAAGGCAGAAATGTGCCATGGTAATGTCCAGTTTTGTTAAGATACAGTGGCTTGTTCAAGGTGGCTGAAAAACATTGTGGTTGGACAATTAATGGTACAATATTTTCCCTTCTGGTGTGGCAAATTACCCAAGAGTTCACCAAAGCCAAGGTGGTTTTGTATCCTCAGAGTGGAGGCAGGTCCATTCTGGATATTCACACCACCAGTGAATTCTGAATAAGTCATAGTTGAAAAAGTCTGACAGAAAATGTAAGCTTACTTAAATCTAGGTAAGAAACAGGCTGTGTCCTAATGTCAAGGAAAGTTTGACATTATCCAAGATTTGGTTGCACTGAGCACTGTCTGTGCAGTGAGTGGTCTCTGCCCTAAAGATCTTGCACTTGGAGTATAATGCAGTGGCCCATAGTGTACGACTTCCCAAAAGTTATGTTCCAGCTTGAATGAGATTAATCAGATTTATACCTGAGGTGATAGCTGAAAATTTTTGACCTGTGTTATTACCTCACAGTGGGTTAGATTACCCTAATTTATGTACAGGCTGTGACCATAAGAAAATTTTTTTCATATGGTGAAATAGTCACCTTTTCTTTTTTCCTGTCCTCAGCTTCAATCCATTTCAACATTTAAACAAGATGACCTTCAAATTTGTTGTGGAAAAAGAAATTAGTCTTTTTCACATTGTTATTTATGACTTCAGAGGAAGGAAAAGCACATTTTCACCTGGGGAAAATATGCCATTTTTAGAAGGTCTATTTGTCAGATTGTAAAAGGTGTTAAAAGGGGAAGCAGTTATTAAGGTTCTGCAAGAGCAATAAGGAAAAAATAATTTATATAAAATTATTTGTCTAAGGTTGCTTTAAAAAAATACAGATTTGCTAAAGCAAAATTATTTGTTATGTTCCCCATATGAAAAAGCAAGACAATCCTGGGTTAGCTATTTAAAAAAGCTATAAAAAGATGGTGTTTGATATATTGAAATTATATCTGAAAGAGGAAAAAATGCTTACAGACAAAGAAGAAAATTGTGAGGTTTAACAGGGTTTTATTGTAACGAGATTGATGGACATTTGTGGGCATACATAAATAGATTTAGTCAGTGCTTCACTGAAAATAACATTGGAGATGAGAAAAATGCCATATTCCTGCTCATGTGCAAGACTCATGAAGGCTGGTTGGATTTTCTGTCTTCAAAAACCTGATAAAGTAAAGAAATTATTCCAAACACACAGTAAGTAAATGCCAACCTTATATTGTAAACGGATTATTATACTTTAAACTGACTGGGGAGATTGAGAAGGGAAAAAACGACCCACAACAAAAAACCAGTGCATAGCATACAGGGTTTGATAGGATGGTGTGTTGGGTGATAGACTCATTCAGAAGGGACCTCTGATCACTGCAATGTGGGCTCTCCTATCCAGCTCACACACAAGTAAATATTTATATAATAAATATCTGTAAATATCTATAGAAGGATAAATATCCATATAAGGCTGTAAAATATATATTAGGAGGTCCATAGCTGCAGCTTTTCCAAGACACTGAGATCAAAAACCAGCCCAGATGACAAATTTCCAAGTAACCCTATGAGTAAGGCAGCATGAACTGATAATTGCCAGAGGCTCAGAGAGACTCAGAAAAATTAATAGAGGGATGCTGTAGGACAAGCCAATCTTGGATTTTGCAACTGGGTTCTGTTCTAGTGAATGCTAGTGACTTGATAGGATGGAATTCCATATTCCACTTAGCAGGGAGTGTCCATTATTGACTCAGAAGGGGGGCAGTGTGGTGCTGAGATCTACACTGAGGCAAGGGAAGAGCCAGCTGAGGTTTCTAACACACATAGCTGGTCAGCAGTAGAGACAAGAAATAGAACTAAATTCTCTTGCCTCCAAGACAGATACTTTACAAAAAATTCCCTTGTTTCTATTCTTTCTGAACCTGTCCTTTTATTTTGCCCTCTATTTTGTAGCCTCCTTCTGGATTTTCTTTATTTACTTATTGCTATTTTTCAAGATGTTTTATCAAATTTTTTAAAGCTACATATAAAATTTAAAAAATAATGCTTCACTAATGCTAGAAAGATAGTACGATTATATGAAAGGACAAAGTACATTCTGAGACTTCCCAGCCTCATCCTGTGAAATAAATAGATGATCATGTTTAATGAATCTGTTGACAATACAAGAAAGGATCTAGTCTGCCTGGAGCTTTATAAATATACTTTAGCTGGAAGGCTTAGTTATGTAGGATATGACAAACTTAAGCTCTATGATCTTAGCTGAGAAGAAATCTCTGTGGAAGCTGGTTATCTGTCATGGGGCTAACACCAAAAGAGTTCAGAGATTATGGAAAAGCTTTGTGAAAACAATATGCATATGGGAGGGAGGAGTTCACTCACAGGATTTTTTTTTTTAATAATTGAGTATGAGGTGATAAGACTAAGCCAGAGAGACAATAGGATATTTTACAGAATCAGGACTCCTCTAAATATTGCATCATGTCTTTCATCCTCTTAATGAAGCTTGAGAGAGCTGTGGAGAGATAGATATTGACCTGGAGGAGTTAAGAATCCTGTGTATTTTCAGTGATGTTGTCCTTGGCCTTTTTTGTGCCTTCCTGAAGGTTAATTATCCATGGGTCTTTTGTCCTATTTATATCTTGGAGGTTTGAGTAAGCTAAATGATAAACAGCTTATGTACTATTTTCTTATTTCAGCATTTTAGACTGGCTTTTTCTGTATAAGTCACACAGTGTAAAGTAATCTGAAGGGGGATGTGTATACAGATGTGTGCTGATCTTTCAGAATGTCTGATAAGGAGAAATGTGAAGAAACAGCATCCTGGCAGAGATAGAATTTAGCCCATTCTTAGCCCAAAGCAGGGTCATTTATACCAGAAATATTCTTAACAGGCATTTGCATGTTTTCAAAAACTTATATGGTAGAGACTCTGCAAATGCTTCTGTGATATTTTCTGATGCCTCTCTGTCCTTACCACTAGGTAAGTTACAGATATCCTTCAATTTTCAAAAGACAGATGTGTGCTGGACTTTTACACTGGCAGTAGGTGGTAACTGTCTTCCACTGAACCATTCTCAAATCAAGAAAAGCCTTTAAAGATTACTCCAGGTGAAGGGTGACCTAAACACTGCTTCTTCCAGAAGGCTTGCTTGTAATTAGGGGATCAATATGAAAGATAAAGATTTGCTTCAGTTTTTGTCTTATAGTGACTTCACCAGAGAAAATAAAGACCGGTATCACTTAAAAAGCTGGATTTATTAGGTCATAAACTAGAATATGTAAAACTGCCAGCAAATGGAAAAGACAGAATCAAAATAAGAAATAGGTTATAAAGCAACTTCCCCTGACTGGCCTGTCCAAGGGGATTTTTGTTTAGCAGCTTTAGTTTAGCTCAAAACAGAGGTCTCTGTGATGCAGTCAATTCTAAACGGAGCCTGCTGAGGATAAGACTTTTTTATTTTCCCCTGACACCTCTGAGACTCAACCCTGAGCTTCTGGAAAGATCTAGACTCGGGTTCTAGAGAAAGCTCTCTGCTTTTCTTTGCTTCCCTGCCCTGGTTTTATGTCTTTAACTTTTTTTCTCTATTTTCAGTTTTACAGACCTCAGGAACAATATTAGTGTTTGAAAAAAAACAAACTATTTTTTACTGAATGTCAGCTCATTGAGTCTTTATCAAAGCTTAATTCTGCCATGGACCTTCTTGACCTCCAGCAGTTTGAAGGTAATCAGTTTCATGAGAATGAATTTTATATAAAATTGAGTTAGAAACTTACACAAATTTGTGGACTTAGCAATTGCCCTCCCTCTCTGGATGTTATTTTGTGTTATAAATTCTGTGAGAGAAAAATGAATTTTTTCATCCTCAGACTTATACTTAAGACAAAACAATAAGTGTTAACTTTGCTGGAAATGCATTCAGTGATATCACTATTAATCACAGTCATTCTACTTCTCAGATCAAATATGCCATAAGTCCTTTGTATTTTTAGCTGGGTCACATACACATTAAATCCATAAACCTGATTAACATCTCTGGTGCTGGATACTGAGCAGGAGACATTATCCCTGCACCATCTAAGGGTAGGATCCATCCAATCCAAGATCAACAATAAAGCTGGGAAAGAATGTGGCAATCAATTTATTCCATATAAACAAATAGAATTTTATTTATGCTATGTAAACAAGTAGAGTCACAGATTATATTGTGTTGCAAGGGACCCATAAAGATTATTGAAGTCCAACTCCTGGCACAGGACAGCCCCAAGAGTCCCACCATGTGTCTGACATATGGAAGTCTTTTTCTTGTTGGTCATCTCAGCTATGAATGTTTGAGGTTTTTTAATAACTTGTGGTTCTGCCCTTGTGTTATTCAAATCATTAGTTTTGGCACTGCTTTTATTAGGAGGACAATTCCTTCAATGGGAGTGTTGGGCAAGCTACATCTCTGAGCTTTTCCTGAGTGCTTAACAGGAGGTAACCTTTATTATCTTCAATTTTTCATCAGCCTAAATTTGATTCTTTTTTCTAACTGACCTTTACAGATAATGATGAGGGAAGTCCTGATATCTTTCATTTTGAAAAGGTATTTAAAACAGAAATAGGAGAAATGTTTGCATTTCTCCCACTATTCTATTGCTATTGATTAATTCACCCAAATACACTTTTTATTTTAAGAGACATTTAAAAAATGCGTTTCAAGCAGCCTGCAGAATATTCATGTGAGATCATTTTATGTGCAGTCTTATTGCAGAAGTCAAATTACAATTTAGCAATAAATTTGTGGCAGTGGATATAATGAAAATACCCTTGTTATTTGGAATACAACTACATGACTGGAGGTTTACCGAAAAGTAAATTTTTTTAGACTTCATGAGAAGCTATTATTGCCATGCTGGCATTTGGAAATTAAATATATTTTGGGCAGGCTGGTTCTAGATTAAGAATCTCATGTGTAAGGAGTATACAAATCTAAAGTAAGCCAAAAAAGAGAGTGGATTGTACTCCTACACCAATCACTGGAAAATGAAATCAGACATTCCATAATTTAAAGATATCTGCGTGAAAGACGGGAGAAATGTGAAGGGGATAATGCTACAGTGATAATTGCAGGTTTTTTTTTCAGTTTAATGTTCCTTAGGGCAGGATTTTGTTTACGCTATGCTACTTAACTTTTTGTTTCTTGCTTCTTACCAACTAGGTCATTCTGCAAAGTTCTGTGCCAAGAATTTTGGGAAAATATATTTCCCTCTGAGGATTTATAATATAATTCTGTCTCATTATGCCTGGTGTTTTTCTCCTCATGCTACGATATCCTCAAAGAGGAAAGAAATAAAACAGCTTGTCTTCTTGTCAGTAGGGCCCAAACAGACTGGAAAAATTAATTGCAGCAATTACACAATAGTATGATGCCAGCTCATGTGCACTTCTGAAATTATCCTAGAACAAAAGGGAACCACTTAAAGGGTGTGTGAGATTCCCTGTGAGGTGAAAGTTAAAAGAAAAAATTTTTCAAATTCTAAGATATTTCAGCAATAATCAGCTGTGATCTTTTATCTGAAAAACAGAGATTCTTTATATCTTATTCCTGTCTGGTAAGGGCAGGTGTTTGCTGACCTAATGTACTTGCCTATTTTTACTAGAGTGGGAAAATACCCTGGAATTTCTATTTAATTATGTTTATGAATTCCTATAACAGATGTTTGAATTTTAACTCAGTATGGACAGAGCCATAGTCTATTTCCTGGACATTAGACCAACTATACAGCAAATCTGAACTCAATACCTCTGGATACTCTGCTCTTCTCACACAGCTGATGAATGGAGTTTTGGGGGAAGCTGTTCCTGCTCTGGCCTGCAGCACAGCAGGACACACACTCCAGTGCCCTGCTCAGAGACCTCAGCACAGCTTACTTGTACTGTGTGCCCAGGTACAGGAGGGGACAACAGGTCCCTAGGAAACCTCTGTTCCACCAGGCAAGGACATATCTGGAAAGGCTGGGGTAACTTGTGGATGGGGAGGGGTTACTGGAAAGGAGACCACACAGCAGATCTGTGTGAGAAAGGAGAATCTATAATGACCCATAAAAAGAAGAAAATCTGTGAGTCAGTGGGATATATGCATATGCAAGTCTTGCAGTGAGCTCTGATGTGCTGGACTGAGGCTTTAGATAAAGACATAAAGAAGATTGTCAGTGTGCATGAGGCAGAGCAAACCCAGAGGGCAATGGACATGAAGAAAGAATGTGCCTTGTTCTGTACATTTAAATGAAGAGAAAGAACTGAATGATTCATCCAAGCCAAGATTTCAAGGATGAATTGTCATCACACATCTGAGGGGCTCACAAAGCTGAAAAGCACATCACAGGCACAGACTGTATCACTATCACTAAATAAATCAATGAGAGATCCTGGGTTGAAGCAGATCCCTCTCTTTACACAATGGGATTTTCACTGATATGGCACTGACATGTACATGCCTCCAACCTGCCTTTTCTCAGGTGGTGTTTACTGGCTGATTCCAAAATATGTGCCATCCTTCTGTCTGCCTTTGCAGATAAATTATACCCTTATGTCCATCACAGTAAAAGAATAAAATTCTTAAGCAAGACAAAATGGAAAAGGCAATTCAGCAATCTCTTTATCTGCACAAATGAAGTGAGGCTTGAAAAACAGTTGCCTTTAAAGCTGAGTTTCTTCAAAGGTACCTCAGCCTTCCTTTGTCTCCTAGGACTTGTAGTTACACACTTGTAACTTCTTCCCCTAACAACTTTCTGGTTTTCCTCCTTCTTCAATCCATTTCAATCTGAACTATCCCTCAAACTCAGCTCTACTGCAAATAAAGAATAATAAGTAACTGTCTTAATTTGTTCTGTTCCCTGCTAAATGACAGTGAAATACTCCTGCTTTTATTTCTCTAGGTTCTGAGTTTTAAATATTGCCTACCATTGATCTTTATTTAAGTAAGATACTTGGGTTCCAAAGTTTAGTTCCTTTTGCTGTTCTCTTATGGTAGCATCTGATTCCATCGTCATTCAGCATGTTAGACTTACTTGTTTAAAAACTGATTTAATTTTTGTTTCTTATATTCAAAATCCCAATGTATTCATGAGAGACAATAGGAAGACCCACACATGTTTAGGTATAAGTTTTCTACTGTCTATAAAGCAAAACAATTACAGTCCTTTAAAGGATTCTGTTGAGTGAATAACTTTGAGAGCACTTCTGTCACTTAAACCTGGCTGTAGTCCCTGAACTAAGCCTCTGTGATCTCTATCAATCAGCTCAAGAATCACCTTCAGTATCCCAGCCAATCTCTTATCTCCTAAGCTGACTCTGAGCAGAGCAAACAGATGCTGTTTTATGCAGTGTTTCAGGGTGAATTGGCAAAAATTGATGTTGTAGAGGTGACCTGGAGGTTCTTTGATATTGCTAAATATTTTGCTGATGTCTTTTCAAGACCCTTTTGGAGGAATGCCAGTGAAGATGCTTAAGTCAAATTTTTAACTCAAATTGAGAAAATCTAGCTTAATTTGAGCTCTAGAAAACAAAAACAAAGTCAAATGAGATTCCCCCAAACCAGTTATGAAACAAGGAGGTGGTTTACATCAATTACATAGATCCAAATATTTCAAACTCTGCTCTTGAGAAGACCAGGGACTTAATTTATTGTGGAGTTGAACAATTCCAAAAATTTTGGAACTGCTAAATCATTTAAGGAATATTACAAAATGACTACTATTACAGTTTCAAAGAAGAGAGAATTGGACTTTCAACAGATTGCAGACTGACATGCCCAAGTGATTGCTTTGGATGGGCAGCTCCTGGCAAAAACATTCTGGGTGAAATGTGGGCTGGACTAGCTCATATAAGGATCATTATTTTCTTAGTTTCTTCACTGCTGTGAATAAAATGTTTTTTTTTCATTAGATACCAAAGATGAAGGACAGGCATATTACTAACCAATACAGAAAAGGTAAAAGGATTTTTACTGAGCCACTGAAATGGTGGCTGGGAAATCATCTTTGTGTAAGAAGAAAAACTTTCCCTCCACTGCTAATGTACCTCTTGTGCAGTTGCATACTAACTGATGCATTTATATAGACCAAAAAGAGCTTATCCAAGATGGGAATGCAGGAAAATTATTGTCTGAAATATTAAATTAAGTGGACCCATGCACATCTGGGAGTGAAATAAAGGAAGGATTATTTACTAAAGAAATATATTTAGCTTCATTATCTTCCAAAAACTTCTGAGGCTTAATTAATGTTTTTCTGCATTTTGAGATTACCAGATGGGCAGCACTATACAAATGTAAGCTGTTTAATTTTTTGGTAAAAACCTTCAATTTTTGGATGAGCATCAGCTCAGAGTGTTGTGAAATGAAGGTATAGTCAGATGTTTGGACAAATAAGTGAGGTAGGTGCTGGCCAGCCTCTTTGGAAGTAAAAATGACTTTGTAAGATTTCTGATCCTAGTTAAAGAGGATGCCTGTGCAGACATAATCTGTGAGTTCAGTATAATTTCCCTAAAAGTACTTCAATGACAAAATCAAGGGTTTGTTTGAAATAACATATTTGTTTAAAAGAAACGTATTTTGACTTTGGATTTTTCAGACCTAAATTTTTTTTTGTGCGCTTGTAAACCTCCTTCAGCCTCAGCTGTACCATAAACTACACAAACACAAAAATATATAATACATGCATATTTGTTTGTGTAAATATTCACAAGTGTCAAGACAGGAGTTGAATCCTGATTACAGGTGCAGGTCTGGATGTATGGGTCAAAGGAATATGCTAAAATGATCTTATTATCATAGAATACTTTGGATTGGAAGGGATTTTTAAGGATCATCTAGTCCAACTCTGCCCCCAGCAACAAGCATGAACATTTTCAAGTAGATCAAGTTAGTCAGAGTCCTTTACAACCTGATCTTGAATGTTTCACGGATGTGATAATTACCACCTGGCTGGGCAACTAATTTCAGTGTTTCACCACCCTCATTGCAAAAAAATTTCTTTCTTATATCTAGTTTAACTTCTCTTTGTTTAAGACCTACTTTGCCTTATTGCAAGTGGTTCTGTAAAAAGTTTCTCTCCATCTTTCCTACAAGTCTCCTTTAATTATTGAAAGGCTGCAAGAGGATCTCCCCAGAACTTTCTCTTCTGCAGGCTGAGAACTCCCAGCTCTCAGCCTGTCTTCATAAAGAGGTGCTCCAGCCCACTGACCGTGCTCATGGCCCTGCACTGAACCCACTCCAAGAGATCTACATCTGCTGAGGACCCCAAAACTGGAGGCAGTGATCCAGGTGGAGAGTCACAATAGAGAGAAGAGGGTCAGGATCACCTCCCTTGACATGCTGGCCACTTCTTTACATACAGGATAGCGCAGGATAGGGCTGGCTTTCTGGGCTGTAAGCATCTGTTACTGGCTCTGGATCAATTTCTCATCTAAAGGTAAAGCCAAGTCCTTCTCCTGCAATCTCCTTCATTCCTTTCATCCCAACCCAGCTACAGGACCTTGCACGTGGACACTTTATGATATTTTATTAATGAGAAATGAATAATGATATGACTGTACCATTTGCTTTTTAGGAGAAGAAATAGTGTGATAGATATCCATGAAATGCACACATCCTAGTGGACAGAAAGCAATACTCTACTCTCCAGGGTAGAGTATCAATTTCTTCCTCATTGTTCCAAGAGGTGACATAAAAGATAGGAGATAAAAGCAGGACTAATGAATGGGCAGTGAGGGATGGAATAGGTTATTAAAGTTACTTTTGAGACTATTCAAACATTGATATCAGAAAACCCTTCATCTTCTGGCTGGATGAGAAACCTTATGCTGGAGGGATACTGGGAATATTCAAGGAGTGCAAAATACCATGTTAATTATATCTATTAGAAAATTTGGACTTTGACATATTAAATAGTCACCTTAATTAAGGTAATGAATTGTTATGGTTGTTCAACTAATGGCCTTTGTCACTCACAAAGAGAGGGCATGACTGTTAGAGAAATACAGTGAGAATTAAAGTGCATGATAGAGGCCAATTCAGAAAATGCAAATATACCCAAGCCCTCTCTTTATTCCGTGAAACATTATTCAGATAGAAGGATGACCATCCCTTTAGTCTGCTCCAAAATGCAGAAAACTCCCACAAACAGCTCAACAGGCCCAAGAAAACATTCCCCAAACTGAGTTCTTATTTCTCGGTAGGTTAATCTGACTCTAGCTTATGGAGTGAAGCAATAGAATGAAAAGTTTATTCCAAATACCTCACCTTAATATTTCCTTCCCCAGTCTCATAAAATTAACTTTCTTTTTTTGCATTTGTTTGATTTGGAGCTATTTACCCAAAATTTGATAGGGGTTATGAGAGCATTTTAACTTGATCTTCCAGGCTTGGAAGTTTTTTACTTATTTTCAGGGAGTTAAATGTTTTCGGGGAAGAAAGGTATTGAGACATCTGAAAATATTGTAATTGTAGTGTTCTCACAAGGAAAAAAAAAACCCAGCAGCTTTATCATATCACATCACATGATGGGCACTTTCTTAACTGAGAGACCCTTCTTTAGGCTGCACATCCCAGATGGATACACAAATGATTCTCCTGTTTTCCATTATGCTGCTTCCCATTATACTAAAAGTAAAGGAAATGCAACTCCTCATTTACCTGCTCTGTGTCAGTTATGATTCCCATTAATGGCATCGATGCTGGCTGGAAAAATGTCCCACAGTCTGTCCCCATTGTGTGTAAAATGAAGCTCCAGCTTGGTTCAGCCTCTTGCATCTCCAGCTGTATAGAAAGAGGCAAATGACTAACAGCACACAGGCACACTGAGACAAAATAAACATACAATATAGGTATGGGGAGAGTTATTAGATCTTGCTACCTGGTTTATTAAGAAATAGGGAAAAATTCTTTTGCTAAAGTCAATGGAAATGACAGGTCAATGGAAGACTATGAGAGATGGTGCAGACAGAAAGATAATACTCATGACCACTGAATTATATATAGTTCCCCTTGACTTCAAAGAACCAGGACTTGACCCTGGGACCTTTTATTAACTCTGGTAAGAAGTAAATAATTCTGTTTCAGCCTGTAATATGTATTAACATGCTTGTTAGTTATACATACATGAGACTTGAATGATTAAGATTTGTTTATTGCTCACATGGGAAGATGCACTAATTTTTTTACTCACTTCTTGTTTTTCAGCTTATATAAATACTTTGTTGCAAATCCCCAGGCTCCTGGAAGCTTAAGATAATTAAGTTAATTTACACCAGATTTGTTTTGGGAGTGTTTCTGATTCAGCATTTGCTAGCAGCAGAAGTTTTCCAAGGGCACTGCTGAACAGAGTTTAGGTCATTAATAGACTGAGGCACTGTATGATCTGTGGGAAGGCACTATCCGTGTAACAGTTGCCAAATCTGTCCTGTATTTTATAAGCATGTTAGCTTCTTTTCCAAGAACAGTTGGAGAAAGATGAAGATGAATTCAAATGTTTTTGTATCTGTGTCAGATTCTTTCCCTAAGGCAATTAAAATGTGGAAGCAAAACATGCACTGCTCATACTTTTCTCAGGAGAGAAAAGAGCATGAACACATGACAAATGAGAAAGTAAACAACATACTGGTGGGTGAAAGCTTTGAACTGTGGTGGATAGTCCTATATGGGATCCTAGCCATGAAGGAATAGCTGTACACTTAATAGCTAGTCCCACTATTAGCTATTTCTTCTTCCTTTCATGTGTAAGTAATTTGTAACACCAGGCATGCTATAAATCTCCCTTCTGTGTTTGGTTGCACTGATAACAGAGTACTGCAGTCTCTAACCATGAGTTTAGCTTTTGTATATAATTATGGAACAAAGAACTCAGACAATGAGCTAAGAGTTTGGCATTTTGTTTGGTGATTATCTGTAATACTTACAAATGAGCTATGATGAGGCAAGAAGGAACAAAAGACAATTCCGTGCTCGCACACTGAAATCAAGGCCCAGATAAATTTTTAACATTCTGGTATTATAACAGCTCAAGAGGATATCAATACACTGTGCTACACTCAAAGTTAAACTCTGTATTTTAGGTTCCTACACCACGTATATTTTGTTTCATTAAAAAATGGTACAAGCATAGTGTTTTCCCTGGGAAGCTTAAAATACTCACTCTTCATCTTCAGCCTGTCTTGTCCAGTACTGGGAGACAAAAACAAGCAAATGTCCATCATCCTGGAAGCCAGGAAGAGCATCCACTGTGCTAAGTCACTACCACAGTTCAAACATTTCTTTTCAAAGTCCTGTTTTGTTTTGAAGCCCTTGATGACAACTTTTTCTCCTGATATCAAGGGATTGTAGAGTAATTAAACAGAATACTGTGTGATGTCCTGAAGTGACTATAGAGACATTTCTCTTCTTTGTTTGGAACTCTGAAACCATGCCAAAACTGCAAGAGCTATTTGATAATCTAGCCCAGAGTTTTTGAAAGCTCTGAGCACACTTAAATTTAATCCCAGAATTTTCTGCAGCATTTACATATGTATGAGCATGATATTTTTTGTGACTTGGTTTGCTGTCTGTGAAACCAAAAATGGACTCCTTGCTTACAGATCTTTTCTAAATATGTACTTGGAGATGCTCAAATGTTGGCTTAACTATTCCAGGCGTGAAGACTTTGCTAAATGCATTTTTGTGTGGTATACAATGAGAACTATGTAAACATACTTTTAAGCAATCAGTACTATTGTGGATTCCAATGTATGAAAAGATGGAGAAATTTGCAGAGGAGACTGGAGCAAAAAATTACATTTGCCACTGAAATTTAATTTGTTGAAATATGTTCATTATAGACTGCTGAATTGCATCCACAATTAGAAACATGCATTGTGAACATGCTATATCCCTAAAAGGTCCTATTTGTGGACACTAAAAACTGGGATGAACCCTAGGGACACCACAGTTATTCCAATCATCAGCAAAAAGAGTATTGCAGCCCACCACCAAGGAGGAAGGACACTGCTCCTCTTCCCCACACAGATGAGGTCTCTTGGTCAAACTCCCAGTAGGAAAGAGAAATGTTGACAAGACCCTTTTTGAGAGATATTCAACAAGCCAATTAGCCTATTTCACCTCTTCTCAAATAGACTTTTCTCTTTTCCTCCCTGGATTTCCATGATTTATTATTATGGGCTCAGATAGGAATCCTAGGACTTCCAACATCTAGCTGTCAGAGTAGTCCGCTTGAGTTAAAAATACTGCAGTCTGAGAAATTCGGAGGACAGAAGTGGTAAACTTCTCCATTGAAGGTTTTTGGTTTTCTTTCAATGCATCACAAAGAATTTGTTTTCAAATTATCAGAGTGGACTGATTTAAAATATATATATTTATATATTTTAATATCAGACTTTCTTTTAACAGGAAAAACAATCTGTTTCAAGTTGAGAGAAAAACAAATTTCAAAACTTCTGAATCCTTTGTAGAAGAGAAATTGCAGTACTCTGTTCAGCTTTAATAAAATGTCACCTTTCAAATGACCTAAATTCACAGTAAAACTAATGAAAAAAACCCTGAGTTTCTCAAAGTTAATTTTGGCTATTCTTCAGTCTTATTTCATAATTTTCTAATGTGTGTCAGTGACAGACAATGCACAGTAGTTTAATTATTATCTTCTGCTGTGTGAGCATGCTGTGAAAAAAAGATTGTGGGGAACAGAAGAAGGAGGAGATAAAATATCCTGACACAAATTAGTATTTAACATACATTTTGAAATCAATCTGCAGCTGCCCCTGTTTCTTCAGCTTTTTAGATACAGCATGCCAGAGAGCCCATCAATTTTATTTCCTTACCAGAATGTGGTGAGGAAACAACTGCTTTGTTTTGTTTGGGTTTTTATGTTTTTTCCCATTTAACAACATATTTCCCAAAAAAGAACAGACATCTGAGGATGACTGCAAACATTCACTCCATCAGTTCTGGGCTCTGTAAGAATTTGACTCTGAATGATTTAGGGAGAACCACTATTTGTCCACTTGTGATGAACATATTTTTCAAGTTAGGGTGCCAGGGCTTTCTGTCTAGCAGACAGATGACAGCCACACTTTCATCAACTTGACAAAGTAAATAAAAACGTGTTCAATATTTAATACACAGCATGTAAATAGCCTGTCTGTGTCCATGTATCTCTTGGATTCTCAAGAAAATTACTGAGTGGATATGCTGTAAGAAAATATTAAAACATGAATAACTTTTAATAAACAAAAAAACTATAGAGTTTAGTTTTAATTAAAAAACTGTTGGAAGCAGTTTTGGAATAATGGTGGTTCATTTCTGCCTCTGTAAAATTTGTGAACAGCATTATTCACAAAAGGGTGGTAGAAATCACTGTAGTTGGAAATGGCCAACCATAATTTCCCGTGAGGGCTTTGGAGAAGCTGATATAAGGAAAATATCTCCAATCTCCCTTGTGTGCTTTGTATAGAAGCGTAGTAAGAGCTACTTGGATGAAGATATACAAAATAATCAATAGCATAGGTCATACAGGGTTGGGAATTGTGTGATGTTTTCTTATAATAATAAAAAAGAACATGCATTGAAATAGAAATATGAGAACTGCAAGCTAATGAAACATTAATTCTCCTTCACTCCACATTAATTTTTTCTTGGGCAACCCTTGGGCTGAGAGATTTATACAAACCAAGAGCTTAGAAGGGTTCAGTTGAAGCTGGGCATTTACAAAGCAAAACAAAACATGGGATACGATAAATTTTTTTTCAGATGTAATCTAAGTTGTAAGAAGAACATTAAATTCTGAATCTATTTTTCTTTTGAACTATTGGTCGCTTTTACTCTCATTCAGATCTCAGATGAAGTGAGAAGGTGTAGACAGAGTTTTCATGTCAAAATTCTGTTGGTATAAAAGCAGGATCACCTTTCTGCAAAACTCTTCTGTTGACAATAGCATGCCAGCAAGGAATCAGTTGTTCTGACATAGCTCAAACAAATTTAGCAAAAATACCACCAGTTCTTCTGCCAGTGCAAACAGATCATCTGCCAAGCTTGCTGTAAAGTAGATCAACTGAGAAATCCAAGCTTGCCTTTGGAAAAAAAGACCTTTAGAGGTTGGCACTTTTGATTCAGACTTCTCCTTCTCTTAGTCAGAAGAATGACCTTAATATAACAAAAGAGTAAAAAGATAGAACATAAATTATATTTAATTATGAGATGCAGGTTAGTATTTTTTGGTTTGCTTTTTTTTTTTCAGGATTTTTGATTGTCCTCATGCTGGCTAATTTACCAAAGCAGTGTTTTCAGCTGCTATTGAAAGATGAAATAATGAAGAGCACCTAACTTCCCACTGAATCAATATTTCAGCTCTGCTTGAGGCCATTTTCAGTAATCATTGGGTTGAATTGTTCTCATTTTAATATTATTAACAAATGGTTTCATCATACTGTTTAGGAGAGGTAATGTAAAGTTACCAATACCTTTCCTTGGGATATGTGTTTTTCCCTTATTAATATTTTAAGACAAAATCTTACCCCTGGTAAGACATTGAAGAGTTGCCTTTGAATACAAATGCAGAAGAATTATGAAACAGGAACATAAAATACAAGCAGTTTAGCCTGTTTACAAATTATATGTTAGACACTGAGGAATTGTTTTCTGTTTTCTCTTTCCATCCCACCAAAAGGCAGGAAATATGTCTAGCAGCAGCAGAGCTTTTCCAAATAGAAATTTGAAGTTGAGTTCAATTAATTTTTCAAAATTTACACATTAGTATTTTTCAGCCAAAAGAGAAAATATAGATTTTCCCCTCTTTTGAATGTCATGATTGTCAAAAAGGGGAGTTTGGGGGAGGTGGCCTTTTGCCTTTAAAAAATAAAGTCAACACGAAGCAAAGGATTGCTACAAACATGCATGGTTCAAATGAAATCCACTGCATTGAGTCTCACAAGAAATCAGGTCTCTACTCATGCCTGGAGGAATGCTTCAGGAACAGAAACTAGCCCTGGGACTCTGAAGCAGTGTGGGCTGTACAGACATGAAGCTACTATGATGGGAAGATTTTTTCAGACTATCCCTCTCCAAAGTATTTTTTTCCCCAGCTCATCACTATTTGATACCTTAAAGGGTTCCCCTCCCTGCCATATTCCCCTCAGTCTGCTCCTGCGCTCTTTCATTTCGTGGAGGGTATCAAATTAAACAGGCTGTCTTTTTAAATGATCTTAAAAAAAAGATCATTTTTTTAAGCAGTGCATTTTGAAAATGTAGTGATGTCCCTAGAATTTAGGTAATATGCAGGAAAAATTAATGCACTTCCTTAATTACTGCATGAGCTTTCCAGCTTTGGGCTTACACTGATTTTCAGTAGCTGAAGTTCTGCTCATTTGCTTTATAGGTTTCCCCATGCCATAGGTCTGTTCATTCCCTACTTTCCAAGTGTCTTTGCTTGTTTAGCTATCACTTTCCATTTACATTTCCTTCAGCAAATATTTTGGGGCTGAGTGTTTCAACACTATTCTCATGGAAAAATACTTCCCTATGCAATGTTTACTTCCAGTCAGGCCTTTTGTTGTTTTGCCTTTGAGCTGTTGCTCTAACTCCTAGAGTCCCACAAGAACAAGAAATGCAGATGGATGCAAGGAATGAAAAAAGCACACTTCTCTCCCACCTGTATAATGACACTTCTGCAAACACTAAATAAAGCACTCCTGACAAAGATGTGTCTCCCTTTTGGTTGATTAGGGACTACATTCGTCTCCATTGAAATCCAATTCCCAAAGTCCCAGAGATTTTGATATAAACAGAATGTTATTCCTTAATCTAAGAATACATATTTTCTGCTTTTATTGATGTGGCAGAATAAAAACAGATATGTTCCTTTCCCTGTACTTACAGCGTAAATTGAAACCTAAACTGAAATTTTTGGGTTTTAAAGTAAGACAAAGCAAAGAAGATCAAACATCTTTTCTAGTTCTAAGAGATAGAATCTCTATCAGAGTACATTATTTTGAAATGGCTCTATCTTTGATCAAGAAGATCTTAGCTAAAGCAACATCTTTTTTGGGGGATGTTTTAGGACATGCCCAGTGAGACTTTACCACCTTATATAATTTACCTCAGGACAATGTTCCAGCTCCCATTTTCACGGAACACAGTCCTGTCTCCTTCTCATTTCATTTGTTATGGCAAAGAACTCTTTAAGTCATGCACAACCTGCATGGCCAACCTGGACAGTAGACAAGAGTGCTTGAGAAAATCCAGTGGTTCTGGGCAAAAAGAAGAATGCCTTGTGCCCTCTTATCCTCACACTCCTTTCCCAGATGGCTCTGGAGCCCATGCTGGAGAAGGGCAGAAAGACACTCAGGGTGTCAGTGGTGGTGGTTTTTTGTTTTTGTTTTTTTGGAGGTGGTGTTGTTGTTGGTTGATTGCTTCTAGTAGGTTGTGGTTTTTTTCTTTTTTTCAAAAAAAGTAGCTTCTTTTCTCACACCTCTCTGTAACAAGCTTGAGATATTCCTTGCAGTAATTAGACTTGTACAATTACAGCACAGGCATAGAAGAAGCTCACAATTTGAGAGCCAAATTGCCAAATGATTGTGTTGTACTTAAATGTATTCATCATAACGTAAATTGCACAACATAATACTAAGGGCCAAAACCAAACCTGTTCCAAAATATATATTTCAGAAAATATCAGTTTGACCATTTCCAGACTTACATTTTCTAAAGATGAAAGACAAATTAAATACTTTAAATAATATACTAGAAATGTCTTACCATTCATTGCAAGTGAAAATATTTCACAGAAACACTTTCATTTCTGTTTTCATCTAAATTCTCCATTTTCTTTTCTATGGTGAACCTCAGGATACAGTAAAAGAAAAGGAGAAATATTTTTCATTTATCGCATCATTGCCTTTTTCACAATGCCTAGAATTAATTCTCAAAATCCTTGTGCTAGATTCATACAAGTTTCTCCCATTCTGCCATTTGCAGCAAACACCTTTCCCAGTAAGAGGAAGAATTCTTCTGTAAGGCCATCATGCACAACTTTGTAAAGTTATAAAAGAAAATGTGTTCCTTACTTTATGGCATAACAGAATCACTGAACTCAACATCTTCCCATGAGTCCTCTCTTCAATATTGAGCTTGATGAAGATTTCAGTTTTCTGTGACATATGAAACACTAACAGCCTCCATTCAGCCTTTCACATTCTTTTAAAGTTTCAGAAGGTGTTAGCAAGTATCTGAGATAATTTGCTAAAAGGAAGAAGATTTTTATTTCTTATTCTTGGTTTATTTGTTTAAATAACCTAATTATTGAATTATTAATTCACATAATCAAACATGACTGAAACACCAGTGATTTCTTATCACTTTTTAAAGATATGACCTTGTAATGTTTGGAACTTAAGAACTGATTGACATCAGCTATGATGGGTTTGTTAAACCCTGTAATACAATATAATGATAACACAGTAATGGTCTAGTAACTGAGTCTTGATTCAGCAAAGCGCTAACACATGGCCTTAAATTCTCATTTATTTTATATAGCCTGAAGGCTTGCTTTTCATATCAAGATGGTGTAAAATAGGTTTAGCCAAAAGAGAATACAAACAGGTTAAATTAGAATTGATTTTTAAGCACAAATTGAGGTCTTGAAAACATATTATTTCTGTGTAAAAGCATTCATATTTATTTCAGATGGAAAAATAATTTTGAAAATACATGTCATCAAATCATCATACATGTTAACAGTTGTAAGGAAGATGAAACAAAATCAAGAACAACTATGCTCTGTTCAACAAAAGAAAAGTTATTGGAATGGATATAGCTAATTTTTAACAGAATTAGATGTTTCTTATAAGTGCAAAACCTATCTTCTCTTTCTGAAAAGAAGGTTAGCATTGGTCGTGAGTCAAGTATATTGCCTATTTTATGGATTAAAGTTCTTCTACCACATCAGTTAAACCATAAATGTGTAAGAAAGGAGAATTCTTTTATAGATGGAAGATGAGATTCTAAATGGTTCTTGTCTTTTTCATAATAGATAGTGCAGTTAAAATCTCCTCCCAAAATCAGCACATTATGAGGAAGACAATTCAATAAAAGGCTACTTAAACAGTAATTCAAAAGAGCTCCTTTCTTTCCCTCAGTAGTGGAACAAATGTTAATGAAGCAAGCACAGATTTGATCAAAGTTGTCCTGAAGTTTTAATAACATTTTAATAGCCCTAAACCAAAATACGAATACCATAATATGTATCTGAATCAGACTAACGTTTTTTTTCATAAACACTGTTCAGTTTTTGGCAGCTGCACATATTTGTGATGTGACATGAAGACTTCATCACAAATTAATGCATTTTATAATTATCCTGTGAAGAATTTCTTTGTCTTACCTTTGGTAGCAGTTTATAGAGTACTTACCAGGCTGCTTCCAGAAATGTGCCCTCAGGTGTAAGGAAAAGCCTAAGGGGCCTTGGTGAGGTCAGTGGGCAGAGCAGGGTGTCCAAGGCAGAAATGGGATGGAGATTCCCTGAGCTCCCCAAGGGACAGCTGGCACAGTGCTGGCTCTCAGGGCACGTGGGATGATAGAAATCACATCAGCCAGGAAATCACAACTGCTTGGAAGGAAATAAAGATCTATTCCTTGTTTAGCCTTGTGATACGGAGAGGATGTGCTGTCTACATCTGCATAGAGGGATTAAAGTCCACATGGAGGAATTAAACTCCTGCAAGGAATAATTGATAGAATTATTTTTCAACAATGCTGATAATACTTTTACAGACTGGTTTCCATGGATTTAAGCTGGGAGTTGGAAAAAAATTCCTTTCAATAGAAATAGTGAGCAAAATAAGATAACTGCTTTTAAAAATACATCCTTACATCTCGAAATTCAAGGATGTGTACTTCAGCAGAGCAGGTGAACTGAACAGAATGGTGAAAGATGTCCTCTGTCCACATGCCAGTTCTGGCTGTGCATCAGTTCCTGACTAAACCACCATGAATGGAGACAGGTTACAGAACTGCACTGTTTGGTGAGTGGTTAGGGAAGGCTTTCCTTTTAGATGTTGGCCCTTTTAACTGGGCCAAATAAAAAGTCAGTCGAGGATGTGGATGGCATAATGGCTCACATGACAGATGTGTGCATGTATCAGACGAGCTATAGCAATTGCTGGTGCACCCTGCACCACATTTGTGCTATATGTACATATATATGCATTGTCCACAGCACATGCCAGAGAATGCACTGTGACTTAAATTGCAATTTTAAGACTAAACCAAGTAAAATAATTCAACACTGCCATAAGTTGAGAATACAAGAAAACACAGCTAATGCAGGCCAGGCAATGTATAAAAATTTCTTATTCGGTAGTATTATGAAAATGTGCCAGAGTCCAGACTTATTATCTAAATTATCAGTGTAAGGAGTGTGAAGCATTGCAAACCCCTTCTGTCTTCTCTTTCTCAAGAGTATGAGTATATGAGTAACTTATAAATAACCAAGAGACCTTTCAAAGCATCTATAAAATGCATATATTTGTGTATGTGAGCATCACAGAGCTAAACGGTTCCATCTGCTGAACTACTAAAGAAAACCAGGCAGATGATAAAACATCTTGGGGTTGGCATGTCTTTCTTCATGGGTAGTGACAAGAAGGAAGTCCTAATATAGAGGAAAAAAATAGCATGTGATACTCCCATATATTTCAAAAAAATAGTGAAACAGTGCACCACTGACACACAATACCTTTTTATTGAGAAACTCTTTCTAGAAGTGTTCAAAGAGAGTTCCTTCACACATTCTTTCTGCAGCTCCACAAAAACAAACAAATAAACAAACAAACACAAGTTACTTTTTCATCAGCCTCTGAAACATCCTTAACCAGGGAGGAGGCAAACGTGTATTCTTCTGCTTGCTGTTACACTGTGTGTATTGCACAAGCCTTGTGCCATCTCTACCTGATAACCTGTGACTTGGTGACCGTGCACACTTAGGCTGCTCTTTAGGAAAAATCATGGTGCTTTGAAGTCTCTAAAGCTTATTAACAATAGCAGGAAATCAATGAGTTTTTGTATTATTCCTCAAAGTTGTGTCAGTGTTTAATATCATTACTCTCTAGGTAAGATCATGTAATGGAGTATGGCAGAGACAGAAGTCATTGATTGACAGAAGTCAATTTATGCTACATAAATTCTATCAGATTTAACCTTGCATTTTATTTCAGTAGGTTTTTCATAATTACAGCAAAAGCTAGATATCAAATAATTACTTATCTTCAGACTTTATCTAATGAAGTTAGCCACTGGATAAATCTGATCTAAAAACCCCTAATTAGACAACTGAGTATTGCCTTTTTGAAATAAAAATGAACAATCAAACAATAACAAAAACCACCACAAAGCCACAAACAGAAGGAACCAACAACCTGAAATCAGAATGAAGCAGTGTTGAATCACTATGTAAGTTCTTTAAGGACAAAAGATAATAATATTTTTTCGTTGATATCGTATATTTAAAAATCATGAAGCTTCCTCAAGTTTGCCATTTGCAGTGAGCCTGAAATGCACCTTGGAATGGAGCAGTTCCTTATATCTCACCCTGATGCCTCTGGAAGCCCATACCGAAGTTATGCTGAACCTGCAGCTGCAGCCATTTGAAAGGAATTGGTATCAATATATGAACATAAGCTGCCAAATAATTTTTCAAGACCTATAAAGTTACAATATTTTTTAGAGTAAGATTTTAAAAAGGCAACTAATACTTTTAGGAATTACTTATACAGCTCTAGTTGTCCCAGACTACTTGAGTTCTGTGCAAATTTGCTGCCTAGAATTGTTTTTTTCCATGAACAGAATTGCAAGGATTGAAGCATTTTAAAAAATAGGAGCAGCTAAACGATCATTCTAGCTGAAGATAACCAGTTTCAGCCTTTCTTCTGTGGCTGAACACTTCCCTCCTCCTCATTCTCTCATCTCTGGAGCAGAAAGTAACAGAAGGAAGACCTCTGCATTCTTTACAATGTGTTCAGGGAAATGCACTTATTTTGATGGTGGCATAGACTCAGAAATTAATTTTGACAGAATGAGCAAAGACAGTAGGAACTCAGTTTGATCAAAAAAACATAAGAAATACATTTCCTTATAGTGAAATTTTTGTGACTCATCTTGACCTTAGTGATTCTTCTTGTGACAAGTTCCTAGTACTGCATAATGAGTTTCTGAAATTTTTACATGAAGTGGGTTGTTTAATTAGTCTCACTGACTTCCCTTTCATAAGCAGAAATATTTTCAAGATTCAGATATATACTTTTCTATAGAAAAAAAACCCAAACTGCTGGTTCACTGATCACAGTGAGCCAGTTCATCCCTGGAATAAATAGATTGACTAAGACTGAGCTGTAGGAGCAATGACTTTGGCCCATGCAGTCTACTTGTTTAACATATGTAAAAATCCCAAGCCAAACAGGGCAAACATAAAAGCAGCCTAGACCCTTGGTATTAAAATTGTCTGCAGAAACAGATTGTGTAATGCAGGGTTTATTGAATCCCTGCAGCTTTCCAGCAAAGCTCACTGTGTGAGGTGCATGTACAATATCCTGGCATAATTTAAATGAAAATGTTGACTAGCCCTAAAAGCTCCATTAGGTGGTCTAAACTGAACAGCCAGCCATTTGCCATGTTCCCAACACCTGCTACTTAAAACAAAAAGTACTGTTACCATGGGTTACCAGAAGGTATTATGTATCAATGATGTAATGATGAAATTATAGGAATTCATGTTTCTTGGGGGTGAAAATTACAAAACACACAGAACAGCTTCTATTGGACAGTTAAAGTGAAAAAGTCCAGCAGCACAAAGCCCCACTTTTCAGCAAAAAATATTGTGAAAATATAAATAAACATTAGCTCAAATCAGCACTTTGCTCCTGAGTTATGGTTTGTACATTTCTTATTGCAGCGCAGAAAATCATCCCACATCCATGAGCTCTAAAGTATCCAGTCTGGGAAAGCTGTGGCAGGCAGACAAGGCTGTCAGCCTCACCTTCTTTTCCAAAAGAAATATGCTTCATGGACATGATCTGCCACTCTGCTGAGTACCTTGATGTCCCACTGAAACATGGAAGTGCTCATCACCTCACAGGAGCTCACTTACACGTGGTCTTAAAAGTGTTTTGTACTGGACAGCTGTCATCCAAACCCAACAGCTCATCTGTAGTCAGCAAGGCATTTTCCTGGCATGTGCTGACATCCTCCTGACAGTTTAACATATGCTGCTGTGTTTTGTTGAACATGGTTGGACTTGAGCACGTTGGACTTTTCCTTAATGCTTCACTGAACAGGGAGCTCTTATTGAAACTGATTGCTTTGCTAGGCTGGTGCCTGAAAAGCAAGAGGGGGATGCTTTAACATTCCAGTATTGAGGTGTAGAGGCTAACTTTGTGATGATCAAAGGCCAGCCATACTACAGAAATTATGCTTCTGTGGCTTACTTTTGATGAAGTTACTTTTTTAAATAGTGTGATTCTAAGTACAATGCATCAAAATATTTTGTTATTGTCTTTCAGTCTAATGGACTAGATATAAAAAGTCCCTTTTAGCCTTTGCCTTGATTTTTTTGATCAATGGATTTTCTTATAAATGTGTAAGTGATCTGAAAATTAATTTAAAAAATATTAACAGAGATTGTGGGTTTCCTGGAAGCTGCATAACAACCCTGCAGAACTTTTGGGAAGATATTAGAAACAAACATCCTCTGAATTTACTCTAAAGGATTTTTGAAAACCAGAACTTTGGTTAAGGCTCACTACTTTTCACAATAATCCACTCACATAAAAAAAAGTTGTGGGGGCAGGAGAGGATGGAGGGATTGGGGCTGAAATTTAGCTAATGTTAAATTCATATGTTTAACGCATATCATATAATATCATATCATATCATATCATATCATATCATATCATATCATATCATATCATATCACTCATCTCATATCATCTCATATCATCTCATATATCATATCACATAACATATCAGTGCAACCACTGGAACAATAATAGCTTACATTACAGTCTTTGAATTTTGTAACTTGAAATTTCAGGGAAACAGCCTTTCTAACAGGCTTGTCACAGGGAAGGCTAGAGGTGTCCTGGTCTGCATTAGAAGGAGCTTTGCCATCAGTTGAGAGGTGATCCTGTCCCCTTTCTCAGCACTGGTGAAGCCACACCTGGGGCTGTGCTCAGTTCTGGGCTGCCCCATACAAGAGAGAGACACAGGCAGAGCTGGAGAGCTCCAGAGAACTGGACAGTCCAGCAGAGGGACTGCCACTGAGATGATCAGTGCACTGGAGCATGGCTCCTGCAGGGAAAGGCTGTGAGAGCTGGCACTGTTTAGCCTGGAGAAGAGAAGGCTCTGTGGTGACTTCTGAATGTTTGTAAATACCTGCACGGAGAGTGCAGAGGATGGAGCCAGGCTCTGTTTGGTGGTGCCCAGTGGCAGGACCAGAGGCAATGGGCACAAACTGAGACAAGGGAGTTTCCTCTGGTCAACAGGAGACATTTTTTCACTCTCAGGGTGACCGAGCACTGGAAGAGGTGCCCAGAGAGGTTGTGGAGTCTCCAACCTCAGGGATATTCACAAGCTGTCTGAACATGATTCTGAGCAATTGACTGTAGGTGTCCCTGCTGGAGCCCAGACCAGACAATTTCCAGCAGTCCCTTCCAACTTCAACCTTTCTAATTCTTGGATAGCAAGATTTTGAGCACAGCAGTGTAGTGAGTTGTAAATTTAGAAGGATGCTGCGTGTCACAGGAGTGTTCACTGGGCCTTGTCATGCCCAAACTGTGGCATGCCAGATCTGGAATGTTTTTAATGTCTGGATTCTTAGAAAAGAACTTGTCCTGTAGCAGTACTCTGGGTGAATGCCCTAACCTCTTAATTCCCTCAACAAGTTACAAGTTACTTTATTAAAAGAGGAAGCTAGTTTTCAAGTTATCAAACTAATATATCTTAAGATCTTCAGGAAGATCCTGTGTATAAAAAGAGATATTAAACAGGTGTATGAATGGAAAAGAGCTTCTAGGTTTAGGGGGAAAACATCTCACATGATGGAAATTCTCACACACCCTAGCCAAGTAGAGGCATCGTACTTAATGCACTAAACTAACTTTGAAATAATTTAGAAAATCCTTAAAATCGATAAAAGGGATAAAAAGCAATGAAAAAAGGGACATATGTCCTTTAACCAAAAAAGACTTTCACAGCCAAAGGGTACTAAAATACTTAGACTGAATAAATAATTGCAACCATCACTTAATGAAATGAAACTTCAGAATCTATCATGACAGGTTTGATGCTGCTGTAGCAATACATTGAAGCTGATTAAATGTAAACATGTGCTATAAGTGCTTAGTCTTTTAAAAAGTCATTTAATTATTTAATAAGATTCAATCATGGGTATGGATTGCAAATTTTCCCAAAAATTCAAAGTGTAATCAAACGTAGTCATTATTTTATCCTTTATTTTAGTTAGGTAGACTTTGAATTCAGATATCCACCTCTGTGAATCTAAAAGAGTTGTAGGGACTTGGAAAACACTGCAAGCCAAGTAGAAACTGCTGCACTAAGTCTAAAATTTTGTCACTACAAATTTTTTAAAAACCAAATCTCTTTTATGACATTTTTAGTGTGGTGATGGACCAAGATATTATTTGATCATAATAAAACATTTTTTTTCTCCTTACTAATGAAAATTCCTCTGTTGATCTTAAATACAGAAGTCAAATACCTTCATTTCATTTGCTTTCATGACTTAGTGAGTCAAATTAGAATTGAGCTTTTCAAACTTACTGATTTAGGACATTTGTGTTGATAGGCCCTCTTGTGACTTTATTTTAAATATTATGTAATAGTTTTGGATAGCAATTTACAAATTAGAATGAAATCTAAGAGCAATGCATTTCAACTAAATGCCAGATACAGCATTATTTCTGATTTTTGATTTGATTAGGGAAAGTTCTTGATGAGCAAGTGATTAAAAGCAACATACTTAACAGCTAGTGAGTATCTGTGAGAGATTGCAGAAATGCTACCAGCCCGCAGCCTTCAGCATTACACTGCTCACAGGAAAGCCAGACCCCCTCCCTGCTCCTGGGTTCTGCCTGCTGGAGGATGGAGGGGATAAAACTTTCAGCAGGTCTGGGACTCCTGACATATTCATTGCCACCAACAAATCCCAAAGTATTCTGGCTAACTGATACAAAAGTAATATTTCACTGTTTGGTTTCTCTTAGATATAAACTAAGACTTTGTTTCCCCTTATCTTTACTTGACATAGCAAACAATACTGAATTGCTCATCAAATCAATATTTTTGTTTCCAAAACAGGCAACACAACCTCAGGATTCCCAGGAATATGTAAAATCCAGAAGGTACTTGCACACAATGACAAATAATCAAGCATTTCTTTAAACTTACTTTTACATTCTTATTATTTTACAGCTGGATAAACTACAAAGCTATATGCAGTTAATTGCATTGATTGGGTACTTGTACTTTTTAGGAGATGGCACGACTCTCTTTGAAAGCATCTGTCTTCACACAGTGTTCAAACTTATGTTTTATGGTCTCAATGCATGTTAAGAAGAAAAGTTGAACATAATTTTGGTAAAGAAAAAAAGCTTAAAGGTGATCTTTCTAATTGTTAGGTTAATGAGACAAAAAGACAAAAAAAAGGAAAGTTAGTAGGCTTTAGTAGAGCGTTTTTCAGAGCAGGATAGACAAATATCCATCAGAGGTGATCATGGAAACATCAGAGTAAGGCAATGAAATGGATTTTCTCCTGAAATATCTCCCACTTTTGAAGTCTAGGCTAATGTTTAACTCCTGGGTTGACCATCTGCAACAAAGAACCCTGTACATGCAATGCATGAAAGATAATCATAGAATGACAGAATAGAGTTGGAAAAGACCTTTAAGGTCATTTAGTCCCACCACTAACCCAGCACTGCCCAGTCCACCACTAAACCAAGTCCTTAGGTGCCATATTTACATATCTTTTCAAAAGGTAAATTAATAAGATATTAAGCAGGACTGGCCCCAATACTGACCCTTGGGAGCACACTTCTGACCAGCCACCAAGTGGATTTAATTCCTTTCACCACCACTCTCTGGGCTTAACCATCCAGCCATTTTCTATCCAGGAAAAGATATACCCAGCCAGTTTCTGCAGGAGAATGCTTTGGGAAATGGCATCAGAGGCTTTACTAAGGTCCAGGTAGACACATCCCCAGCTTTCCCTCAACCACAAAGTGGATCACAGCCATAGGAGCAGGTGAGGTTGGTCTTAAGCAGGACCTGCCTTTCCTAAGCCCATGCTCGCTGGGTCTGATTCCCTAATTGCTCTGTCTGGGGCATGTGAGGCACCCAGGATGATCAGCTCCATGATCTTCCCTGCACTGAGGTCAGACTGACAGGTCGGTATTTCCCTGAAAATCTTCTTCTGGCCCTACTTGCTGATGTGAATCACATTTGTCAGCTTCTAGCTATCCAAGACTGCTGATATGCGAGAGTGGCTCAGTGAGCACTTCTGCCAGCTCCCTCAATATCATAGAGTAGAATTCCCAATAGGATCAGAATTTCCAAATTTAGTGCTCTCTAACAAACCCCAAACTTCAGTCTTCCACAGAAAGTAACCTGAAGAGTTTTGTCTGCTACAGAAATCACTAAGGTGTTCCCAGCTACTTTGCAGCAACCTCCCACAGACAAGCACAGAGTCAGTAAAGTTTATTTGACAGGTTACTGAAAAACAAGATATCATAAAAAATTCATTAAACTTAAGCCTCATAATAGCTTGGTGCCCATTCAAGCAACATCACAGTACTGAATAGGAACTGTCTAAATGGAATAGGAAAAATATATTTAAAGAAGCAGCAGAAAGATATCTAGATAACAAAGCAAAAAGTGAAATTAATTTTTGAAAAGGTTCACTAGTGGATAGTTTCCACATGACTAGACACCTATTATTGAACTAATAAAAATAGCACTGTTTTGAGAAAGTGTGTGTTTTATCTCATGTATGTAAAAATTTAATTCTGGTAAATTACCTTATACTTATCCACAGCAAAATAACCAGTTTATTTCTCTTACCTTTTATACACTAGTGTGTGAAGAGTGTGCATATGCAGAGAGTCATTCAAATAAGACATTTTCCATTGCTTTTCTTGGCTTCTCTTAGTGAGAAGGGAAATTTCCCAATTAAAACCAAAACAGAACAAAAAAAAAACCAACAAAAACCCAAAATACACAACCAAAGGCAAAAAATCCCAAACTTTGCCTCTTGTATAAAGCCTTGTTGTCACAGAGCTGTGCTTAATCCAAAAATTTGGGGAGTAGTAGTTTTCCAACTGATTTTTGAGAGATTGCTGCCAAGCCAAAACTCAGATTTGAAACTGCCAAAACCCAGCCTCATACTTGAAAGACCTTCCCAACCCTTTTCTTTAGATATTGATGGTAAAGAAAACATCTGTACAATTTCAGAAATGGGCTCTACTGATGCACCTTCTATCATGCACTTAAGCAGGTGTGAGAGGAGTGATGACAGCCAGACTTGTGAGACTGACATGAATTAACAGGAATTGCTGCTATATGATGAAGATTTTAGTTTCTTGCTCAGCTAATCAGTGAGAACACAGGCACTGAGGGAATGAGAGTGCACTGGAGCTGCTTGGCTGCAATCATCAGTGAAGAGTAGCAGTGACTGAGAGGGTCAGGAAAACAGCAGTTTTGAACTGGAGATGGACAGGGTATGAGAAGGATTCTGGATGCTAGCTAAAAAGGAGAAGAAAAAAAGAAAAAGAAGAGAAAAAAAAAGAAGAAAAAGAAGAATTTGCATGGGTAATGGAATGTAGTCTAAACAATGAGATAAGAATGCTGACAAAGTTCCTAGAAGTGTGTTCTGTACATTATTTGTTTATATGTATTATAGTGCCACTCAGGATTGAAGAAACTTTTCTGAATTTTGTATTTACTTTTCATTGTCATATTTTTATCTTGTGGAGTGAACCTTTAGTTTTGACTGGCTTCAGGTTTTCAGTTATTCCTATTGATACTGTAAGGATAATCATTGAGAAACAGAGACTGTAATTCTGGCAGTTTTTCTATTAAATACATCAATTTGTGCAGAGTTATTAATGAATATGAAAATATACTTTGCTGATTAATTATTTTGAAAAAAAAATAGGCAAAGTGTCTCATTCTTTACTATGGCTGTGAACAACCAGCCTTTGGGATCTGGGTTGCTGATGTAGTAGTATGGTTACATTGCTACATTTTGTGCAGGTGGGAGCCTCTTAAAACAACCTTTTCATTTCCCTTTTTCTCTGGTGAGAATATATTCCCTTATACTACTCTCAAAGAAGTTGACTCCAATTTACTAAAGGCTTTGGCATCACACCCTGAGAGCTATGAACAAATCAATGTGTAGAATATTAACCTGTCACAATGCAGAAATGTGTTTTCTTGCACTGTCTTCTAAAGAGAGTTTTTATCAGGAGTCTCTCTCCATCTGTGAGCTATAAGTCAAACTCAACTGAAAAATGGCACACTCAGAGGTGTGAAAATTTCCTGTGAAATGGAGAAAAAGGCCCAACTGGCAGCCATTAGAATGTCAGAACTCAGCGAGAACTATTGTCCCTTTATGAGAGACCGAGGCAACTCTGCTGAGATAAATCTCTGCTGGGAACATTGGCAAATCTGGTGGGTGGCAGAAAGTGTTCATGGGAAAAAGGAAGGTGTTTTGAGCTCTGGTAGCTTTGATAGAAGCAACTGTGCTCTGATAGAGTATGTCTTCCCACAGAGTGGGTAAAACACTTGATAAGGAACGTTGAGAATGTTGTATGAGAGATAGCAAGGCTAGACATTGTTTGCTACAGCTTTCATCAAAAAAATTTAGTCTGTTTGCCTCAACAGTGCTACTTTTTTTCCCCTCCAACATGAGAAATCATTATGTCCCTTGTGATAAACAAGGAAATAAAGGAGTCAGGGCAGCAGGGGGAGAAGAGTAATATTTCTTCAACACTGCTTACACTTGCCATCTGGAAAATCCACAGACACAAAAATCAAAACCAACCACTGATACTGAGGTTGGTAATTGTCTCCCTAAAATTCAAGGGAACATTATGTAATGGAAACACTAACTGTACCCCACTTCTCCCAAAGCACATATATGTTCTTTGATGATGACTGGTCCTGAATAGATCCAATCAGCCTCTTCCACCTCCAGGTGCCCAGTGGTGGTGAGTAAAAACCAGGGTGGATGCTTGCTGGGAAGTTGTTTACACTGCCTGCATCTCTAGGGGAAGATTTTGTGTTAACTTTTGTTTATGTTACTGAACACTGCTGAAAATCATTATTTCCCTTGAAGAAAAATATAACAATAACAAACTTTTATTTTCATTTTCCCAGTCATCTAATACATGAGACTGGTAAATGTAGTTACTGCTTACATTGTTACAGAAATTGTATAATTGTAGAACAGAAATTATTATTTTGCTTTTTGGGCCAAAAGCACATATATCAGTCAGCAGCTAGAGACTTCGTAAGAATGATGTCACTATTGATAGAAAAATGGTGTGGAGAGTGTAGATGAGAGGTGTCCCATAGCATAGTGTTCCATTGCATTTCAGGGCATTTTTGGCAAAACCAAATCAAAGAATCTTGCTAAAATCTTTCCAGCCACGCTCTTGTGGAAAACATATATATACATTCCTGGTGAAGGTCAGACCTGAATGAGAAGTCTATGAATTATTTCTGGAAAAATCTTTGAATAAAAGTGGTAAATGGAAATAGGATCTATATTTTCCATGTGGATATATGTGATGAAGATACCAAATGGACTAGCATTCCTACCACTGAGCACCCTTAAGGGACATGCTGACAGGGTGGGAAAAATGTGTGTGACTGCTTGTTTCATGGAAATGCTTCTCCAACCTCTCAGCTCATTTTAGTGTGGATTTAACAATAGGAACATGTTCAAATGACCCTTGTTTGCCTTAGGAATGTATGAGCTGTCTGGTGCTTGTGAAGCTATATTAAACACAGAGTTGTGCTTGGTAAGGTGCTATAAAACAAACCATTTATTTTATTGGTACCTATTTCAATAATACCTACATATACACCTAGTAATAAAGTAAATCCATAGCTACAAAGGATGGTAAAATTTCTTAGTTTCAGTAATTCAATTTATTATTTCAGAATTTAAGCAAAAAGTCCTATATTTATCAGAAAAAATTAAAGTATCAGTAAAATAAGTGAAAGAATACAGTGAGGCTACTATTAAGCTTTGCCAACAGAAAATAATCTCAGTTACATAAGAGTTGTGAAATTATCACTTTCAGTTGCAAATGTAACTAAAACACAGTGATGCTAATAAGCCTCTTCCCATTTTATTGGGATGAATTGCACCTATTTGACTTTGAGCACATAGTAAACTGTTATGTAAGGGTTTTACTCAGCCTTATCTAATCCCTTTGATGAACACAGAGTGGCTGCATCATTCTTTTGCTTCAGTCTCTGATATCTGCTTTACACAAGTAAAAAACAAATTCTTACACCAAGAGAGCAGTTATGAGTAATTATTTTGATAATTTTCAGGAAATAACTGATTAAGTGGGGAAAAGATACATTCCCTTATAGCTAGAAATGGTGCCAATAACCTATTCTATAAAATTATGTCCAGTATATAGCATCTAAGCTGGTTGGTTGAATTCTATTATAATAAGAGAAATATGTTAGAAATGGCACATAAAAATCTCTGGACTGTGTAACTATTCTGTCAAGGCAACAGAATATCTTTTGAAATCTAAGGTGACAGAGTTTGATACAATGAAGATTCATATTCATAAAAGATTCTTAGGGAAAATAGACAACAGGAATGGATCAGTATATTCTGTCAGGGTAAGGCAGACCAAGCAGATGTTGTTTTGACTTTTCCAGTGATTTTTAAAATTAACAAGTTAGTTACTTTACTTTTGCTGTCATTTCAGATAATGGCTGAGTCATGTACAGTGCAACATCACTGTCAAAGATTGGTTGCTCTGTCTACTTGTTCTATAGCAAGTGAAAATCTGTTTGAAAATATATGGACGAAAGGAGAGAGTGAAACAGAAGGGCTGCATTTCTGTTGTAACACTATAGCATATGGTAAATATAAAACATTTCATATTTGCATTAGACATGGAGTGAGCATCTCTCTTGGTTGGAAATAGAAATATATTTTATTTAAAGACAAATATGGGGAACTATCAGTGCTTAAATATGAATGCTTTTCTACTTCTTAAAACTGGAAAATACTATACTTTGTAGCAGAAATAGTTATGATGTATATGAGACACTGGAGAGCAATGTTGTGAAAAGGAGCCTGTGGGTCCTGCTTGATGGAAAGTTAAATATGAATCAGCAGCACCCTGGCAGCCAGGAGGGCCAACCCTGTCCTGGGGGCATCAGGCACAGCTGGGAAAGGGAGGGATTGTCCCACTCTGCTCTGGGCTGGGGAGGCCTCACCCTGGATACTGTGTGCAGTTTTGGGCTCCACAGTATAAAAAAGAAACTATGAAAGAACATCCAAAGGAGGCCACAAAGATGGTGAAGGGCCTTGAGGAGAAGCTGTGTGAGGAGCAGCTGAGGTCGCTTGTTCTGTTCAGCCTGGAGAAGAGAAGACTGAGGGGAGCCCTCACTGCAGTC
>JAWWMS010000120.1:11640044-11707444 GCA_035048045.1 Chlorospingus semifuscus
TTGTTAAGATGATATTACGCTAATGACCATATGTAAGGTGGGCAGACACAAATCTTGAGCCAAATGTTTATTACTCTGGGATAGTTGTTTTCCATATTAAAACTAATGTATACAATTTTAAAATTAACCTCTTAGCTGTGGCTGAAAAGATAATCATGATATGACTATATGATATAATTTTGCGAAATATTCTAATTTTCCATTCATAAGAAATTTCATGTATTTCTATAGAATTACTTTGCTCCTCAAAAAGGGGTTTTTATAACATTCAGTTTTGCTTTTAGAAAATTCAGGGATCTCTAACAAGTTTCTTTTCAGCATGAGATTAGTTTACTTTTGTCCCTTTTTTTCCTGTTTATTCCTGTCACTCCATCTTATTTCCTCACTCTGCTGTTCTGAGGAGAGAGGAGGCAGGGGATCAAATGAGTGCATGAAGGTAACTCCTCACATGAACCAGAAATATGCCATAATTCAAAAAGGAGAACAGCTGAGAAAGAATAAATCTTGTTTTAATGTGCCTGAGCTTGTATTAAAAAATACAGATGTACTGTATGCATATGAAATTTTTGATTAAAATGTCTCTCACCAGTCTGTCTCTTTAATTAAATAAAACCTGCTTGGTATTAATCAAAGCATAAAGAATTTATGCCCCAAATCCAGATTAATTAAAAGCCCAGAAGCTTGAAGAACAGACTGTGTATAAATACTAAAATAAATCAATCTAAACATAATATTTATGTATTGGGGTTGTGTATTCCAAAAATATAAATAATTCCAGAAAGTGATTTATGGCAGATTCACTGTGGAAATACATTGCTTATTAGGATATATTTAAACGTGAAGTTAAGCAAACAGTTTGATTTACAAATTTTCTTTTTAAAATACTTAGTTTTTAATTATAGCTCTATTGGAACTCTTTCTGATGAACAAATCATTAGAAATGTGCTCTTTAGTCTTCCACTTTAGTAAAAAACAAAGGCTGAGAATGCAACTTCTGTGGCCCTGTGGATTTTAAAAAGTCATATTCAAAAAACAGTATTTATATTTCTAAGAACAATAGAACAGAAATATCTTCAGTACTTCCAGTTCTTCTAGTTTTGGGTGTAAAATATTTTTATTTATGCCTAGAACGGAGGTCTAGGTCAGAAAATGTGCATAAAAATATTGTGAGAGATCTTTGAAAGAAAGGAGGTGATACTGGGGTCCTTTTGAAATGCACAGGAAGCCACTAATGAAAAAATGAATGGGAAAGCAGAAAGTATTCAAGGGAGTTCCTAATCTCTGCCAGTTCCTAATCCGTCCCAGAATTGACTATAACTCTCTAAATAGGAAAAGTTTGCCTTGGCATTGGCATTGCAACCCCTTTCCTTTACTTCACAACCGTGGATCTGATTTTCAGGACCTAACAAATCTCAGGGTGGAGATATGGAAATTCTCAGTTCCATGTGAAAACTCAGCTTTGAACCTTACACCAAAAAGCAGCAATCAGGAGAATGTGCTCTCCCAAGGTTGGACAGGAAGGTCACAGTGGATGTTCCTGTCTCATTCCATCATTAACTATAACAGCCTGAAGAGCTCATAACTCACCAAGCTGCAGAGATTATGTTCACACATTTACCTAATCCACTAAGTAACAAGTTGATGCAAAGTGCCAGTTTACAAGATAAATGGACTACTGGCTCCACTGATACAAAAGATATTGAATACTCTGCCCAAAGGGTTGACTGATGGCTGCAGTGACTGCACAATAGTAATTTCTATGCAATTGCAAAATAATGCAAATTGTTCTTTCAATTGCCAGCACTTCTTATGGTAACAATGGCTGCCAGATACCACAGCTGTGAAGACAATGCTTGTCATTGCTATAGCTGTCAAATACCAGATTTAACACCTGTTTGCTAATTTTGAAAATGCACAGCATGGACCACAACATAATGGCTTTACTTGGAATGGGATTGGAGTACAAACCTTTGAAACAGAAAGTTTTTATCTGACTTGAAGACATGCACTTTCCTGCTGAGGCCCTCTTTTTTTTTTTTTTTTTTTTCTCTTTCCTCCCTTTGTCCATAGCAGTCATACTGCAAGTTTTTAAAATGGTATTTTTGTTGTAAATAAACAGGTCTTTTTTTTACAATGTGTTTTATATGAGGAGATTAAAACCTAACCCAAGATTTTGCAGGTCGTTTCTGGTTCAGGCAACCCACCTGAAAGTCCTAATTTTTGACATCTGCACAAAACAGCTGGTAATGAGTGTTTGGATTCTGCAAGTGTCTAGCTTTTAATCTTTTATATTAGACTTGTTAATAAGGATAGATGGAAAGCAGGTGTGACAGTAGTTGAGAGGGTTATTGGAAGACGTAATTGCTTCAACTATTGTTTTAAGTTTTCCTTTTTTATCTTCCTTCCTCCTGCACAGTTTGTCCTTCTCACAGCTGTCAATTGTGGCTAAGTGGAGAATCTTCAGCTTTTACATTTTCTTCACTATTTGCAAGTCTAAATGAATACATGGAGAAACTCCAGGATTAGTTGTTTTTGTTTTTTATTTTTTAATTGAAAAATCAGAGCATTGAAATTGAAGCAACTGAGCTGAAATGTGTTAGCATGCACAGTTTAATCACTTAAGAGCTGTGATCTAATGGTGTCTAGAAGCCAGGGCTGCTAGTGTTTGGTTCTGGCTCTAACACAGAATCAGAGAAAGGTTTGGGTTGGAAGGGGCCTTAAAAATCATCTTGTTCTAACCTGCCTGCCACGGGCAAGGACACCCTCCCCTAGAGCAGGATAGTATGAAGCACACAGAGAAATTATTCTGGATCTGCCTACACTGACCCTTGAGCACAGAGAAGAGGACCCCAGCCACAGCTGAGTGCTGGAACTCACAGAGGTGTGGAGGGCTAGGTCACTCTGCAGAGATTATCTGTATTCTGCATCAACTCATTTTTTAACATTGCACTGAAGAAACAATCATGTCTGACTGCCTGAGAACAGGCTAACAGCAGCATGATTGTTAATTTCAGTACATTGAAGGGGTACATAAAGTATAAATCTATATTTGCTTCATTTTACTTGTTTTGACATCTCAGACTTTCACAAAACACATCCAGGACTAGAAATGAGTTAGCTAATCTAGGTTTGGTTATTAATGCCTAGATTGGAACCTGCTTTTCAATTAAAAATATGAGGAAGATTTCAAAAAGAAAAAATCATACCAAAGCTTTCTACAACAAGAGAAACAGAAACAGTTATTCATTTGAGACATCTAGCTAAATGTTTTGTCTTTTTCTGTAGAAGAGTGTTGGGATGTCATAAGAGCAAATAAGGATTAAACACAGTAGGAAGAAGAAAGCTCTTCTCACTAATGAATTAATGAACAATTACATTAAATAGTAAATGTATGGGTTAGTTGGAAGTCCCAAGCTAAATAACAGGATACTATAACATGAAATAACATTATAAATATTAATAAGTCAATAAGTGGTTTTGACACAAATTTCTCATTTAATTGTATGTGAATTGTTTACATTAAGTATATTGAGACATTTAACCAACATACTTAGAAAAAACTGTTACATATCTTGTCAGATTTTATTGAACAACATTCAGTCAAAGATATTTTAGCCCGGTATTTTGCTAGATGATTTGGAAGTTCTGAAGTGGATGACAAACCATTTTTTCTTCAAGATGATTTTCTAGTACACAACTGCTGTGACTCAGGAAGTTGGTGGTACAGCCTTTCTTTTCACTAAGCCACAGTGGACAGTATTGTGGAGTTTTCCATCACTTTTTAACACTTATCCTCCATGAGCAACTTCATATCTCAGCTAAACTCTCTTTAGTTTAGTCTCAGGCTACCACATTCTAGTTCCATTTGACAGGCAGGGTCCTGATTAATATGATGCAAAAAGGGTTGTTTTTATCTTTGGTGTACTAATCAAATTATTTTAGTAAAACCTATAAAATCCCACTGATTTTAAAAGGACTGCTTAGGTAACAGTGAGCAGAGTTTAGTTCAGTATTTAGAGGAGCTGATAGGGGAATGCCATATGTACTGAAATCTGAAATATGAGTGATAGGGTGTAGACAGCACTTCAAGTACTGACTTACTGTCACAAATGGAGTTGTGATCTCCTCTTTGTCAGTCTCTGAGACATTCTTAGCAAGGTCATTACTACTGCAGGTGTCACAAGATATTTCTATTTATTATTTTTTAATATTTCTCTGCCAGAGGCCAAATTATGAATTGTCCTTGTGTAGCTACACTCTAGGATAAAGGAAAAAGATTTCCAAAGTGAAATTAATGACCATAATTTTTCTTTTCATTATATCTTCTTATATCTGGTTATACAGTGAGAGAATACATATCCTTTTTGCAAGGTAAAAAAATTAGAAAAGTAATGACAACCATATTCTTGATAGTGTTCCAAGTTATTATTTTACCTGAAAATCATTATTTTATTATCTCTACTATTTCTTTAATTTGCTTCACTGTGATCAGTATAAAGCCAAGAGTAGGTTGTATTCCTAGTCCATCGACGAAATTATGAAGTAATTGTTTCATTTTAATGAGACTGTTCTTTCTTAATATTTATTTTTGATATCCTTCTTCATTACAGCCAATATTAACTGTCTGTATATATATTCATGTCTCACTCATCTGACAACATGTTATTCAAACATTACTCCAGCATCTTATTTTGAGTTTGATGTGTGGGAATGAGAAGACATAACACCCTGAAGTTATCACAGTCCTTTGAAAATGTCCATCATTTTGATGGGAGCCAACAATTGAATCTCAAATGAAGTGAATCTTTTTGGCAGGTCACTTTTGCAGTAGCTCATCTGTTTTACAGCTTTGCTGTCTAGAAAACTGTAACTTGCCTTCAGTTTGGAACATAAGAACCACGACCCTGGGACCATTCCAATTACAAACCTTTACAAGTACTATAAACTGTCTGATTTTCAGAGGAATAGAGCACTGTCAGGTTCTGCTGGGAATTCATCAGTAAACCAAGCACAAAATCCCCAAGAAGAGATGCCATCCCTCCTCCTATTCTCTTATTCACCTACTTGCTGAATAAAAACCACAACTATGGGACCATTCCAATTATAAACATTTACAAGTACTTTAAGCTGTCTGTGGTCTGATTTTCAGAGGAATAGAGCACTGGCAGGTTCTGTTGGGAATTCATCACTAAACCAAGCACAAAACCCCCAAGAACAGATGCCATCCCTTCCTCCCATCCTCTTATTTGCTTCCTTACTTCCTGTTCCTTTCAGGAAAGGGGAGCTGCTCTAAGCTCCTATGCTTCTTTTGGCCAAGCCAAGCACTCAAGCTAACCCAGATCCAGTCACAGCAGGGTCCAAGTAGCTTCATTAACTTTGCCTCAATACCTGGCAATAACAGTCCCAGCAGGACAAAGTGGTGACAATGGTCCCAGCAGGGAGTGCAGCAAGGTCCCTGCAGCACTGGGTGCCGGGAGAGGAAGCACATCACCGTAGTGAAGAGCTGATTGTGGTACTATTGTTACCATAGATACATTCAGCTGACTTTAAAGAAAATACTTTGTGGAATGTAATATTTTTCTGAAAATCATTTGAACTGTTTAGGCTCCTAATTGCTCTGAGCAAAGTAAGAGGTGGCAGACTGAATATTTGAATACCTTGGTTAACAATATGCTGTTGGTGCAATCCACGTGTTATGGTTTAAAAGGGCTGGCTGATCAGTGCTCCAGAACATGTCTCTGTATCTCAATAGCTCCTTAAGCATAATATGTGGAATTCCAATGAGTTTATACTTCCTGATTAATGTGCTATTTTGTCAAGTTGTTGACTCTGTAGCATTACCTTTTTAACCTTAATTGGAAAAAGTATTTCTGTGTGGCACAGATAATCAAAGGCAGAATCAATCTTGCTTCTTATGAAGAGAATTATTCACCATTGTGAAAGTGTTTGGTATTTTGCATTATTTAGAAGACACTTGTTTTTCCACAGCTGTTTGATTCAATAAATGGCCTTTTAGAAGCCTGGGAAGGATATAGAACTTGAAAGTAGGGATTTCAGTGGTGCACACCTAAACTCTCGTGAGTTGATTCACTTTGTAAACTGTTTATTTGTATTACCTCTCTCAAAGAAAAGTGATTTATTTAATTTGATGACATAAGTATCACAGTGCAACTGATTGTTGAAATGTTGGGGTTTTTCTCATATTAGTCTAGTAGGAGTCACAACATGAAAGAGTGAAAACCTCTCAAACTCATTGTTGTAGATGGATTCTTTTTCTGAATGTAAGAGAGACAGAGTGTGGAAAAGAGTAGAGCAGTCTGGAAAAGACTCCAAGTGCACACTGAAGACAAGGGAATGTCATCCTGATGCCTCTTCTATGGTCTTGATTTTAACCACTTTCTTAGCTCTGAGCCTAACTTATCACAAAATCTGTCTTTCTGCAGAACCTCCTGTTAATGCCTATGTTAAAATATATCAATATTAATTTATTTTTCGTTTGAAAAACAGAAAAGAGAAACTAGACACTGTGAAATTTTATGTTTTGCTAAAAATTATTTTAAGAAGGTTTAAGCTAGGTCTATTGCACAGTGATATCTCTTAGCACACAAAATGAAACATACATGTGGTTTTTCACTAATATTTATTGAGAGATCCACCTGCAGCCAGTGGAGGATCCCACATGTAAGCAGAGGGATGCCCAAAGGAATCTGTGCACCCTTGGGAAGGCTGCACTGGAGCAGGCTCCCAGCAAGACCCGTGGCTTTGTGGAGCCCACGATGGGGTGGATTTGCTGGTAGAACTGGTGGCCCCCATGAAGGGACCCACACTGGAGCAGAGGCTGCTCCTGAAGGACTGCCCTCCATGGAAGGGACCCACACTGAAGCCATTAATGAAGAACTGCAGCCTGTGGGAAAGACTCATGTTGGAAAAGTTGGAGAACTTAATGGAGAACTCTCCATCATGGGAGGGATCCCCTTCCCTGTCCCCCAGTGCTGCTGGTGGGCAGGAGGGACAGAATTGAGGACTGAAGTTAAGCCAGAGAAGAAGGGAGGAGTAGGGGGAAGGTCTTTAAAGTTTTGGATTTGTTTCTCTTTACCCTATTTTGAATTGATGATAATAACTTAATTTTCCCCAAGTCAAGTCTGTTTTACCCATGATGGTAACTAGTAGGTGATCTCTTATCTCCACCCATGAGCCTTTCACTACATTCTCTCTCCCCTGTCAAGCTGAGGAGGGTACAGGTGGCTTTGGTGGGCACCTTGTGTGCAGCTACATTTAACCCACCACACATGGTGACAGTAACAAAAACTGGAACTTTTGATAAAATGCGTCTGATATTTCTGCATGTTATGGACTTCTGTACAGCATTTAGGGGCTTGCTGTGGCTGAAAACAGATATCCCTAGGACTTTTCAAGGCTTCTCTAAATTTCTGCAGAGGATTTGTAGTGATAAATAGCTCTATGCTGTTACAGGGCTTGCAAGGGTCTTCAGGGTGAGAAAGAGATGAGAATGTTGACCTCATGTTCAGAAGGCTTGATTTATTATTTTATGATATATATTACATTATGACTATACTACGAAGAAATAGAAGGAAAGTTCTCAGAAGCTAGCTAAGCTAAGAATAGAAAAGGAATGAATAACAAAGTTCTGTGTCTCAGCAGAGAGAGAGAGCCAGCTCTGCCATGAGTGGTCAGTAAATCCAAACATCCACCCGAGACCAATCACAGATGCACCTGTTACATTCCACAGCAGCAGATAACCATTGTTTACATTTGTTACTGAGAAGGGAGCTTCTCAGAAGGGAGAAAAATCCTAAAGAAAGCATTTTTCACAAAAGATGTCTGTGACACTATGCAAATCAGGCTTGCTGTATTTCACTCCTACAAAATACAGCAACCCTATAAAAAGCACCTCTGAAAGGAGAGGAAAAAAGCAAAGCTCGAGGGATTATATTGAACCTCTCCAGCATTTTCAGACTGTGATATGCACCTTTATTCTCAATGCAGAAGGCTCCTCTTAGCCCACTGTTTTGCTGGCATCCTTGAGTTATGCCTTGCCTGGGATGGGTGGGCAGGGGTGGCCCAGGCCAGGCTGGCACAGGCTGGGCAGAGCTGTCACCAGGCTCTCCTGGCTCCAAGGATATGGCTCTGGCTCTGTGTGTTTGAGGCTTCTGAGGAGCAGAGCTGTGTCTGCTGCTCCATGAAACACAACAGGGCTGCGGACAGGTCGTCTTCATGGACTTAAGTCATTGCTGTAGCCTGGGCCAATATAGGCCCCTGATAATTAAGTATATGCCTAATTTTATGTATAATTTTCAATGCTCCCCTTGCATGTATTCATAATTTTTAACACAGTAAGAGACTTCGAAAAAATAGTAGCAATATATTGCTCTTTGAAAAAAGAGTAGCAATATATTTGTTTTCCAAATCCTTGTGCAATTTGGGCACTTTATTCCCTTTTGCTATTAGCATGAAATTTTATAATTATGTGTTGATATCAAACAATGCTGAGAGGAACCTTGTGAGGTTTCTGCTTTTCAGGACAGCTTTTCATCTTTAACTTCTAGAAAGCAACTTCTGCTTCACTAGTAATCCATGCACCTTTCAATATCCGGTCCTTTTGCCCTCAAAGGTGTTGAGACACATAAGTCACATTTAGATGCTCCCCCTAAATACCTTCCTCAGGATCAGATGAAAAGCATTTGAAAGCAGAACCAGCCTTCTCTCATGCTATGATGGCAAGTCGATTAATTCTTTGTCTCTTAAACGGTAACTAGATCCAAAGATGTGGATCTGGAGTGATGGTTCAAGATAAGTCCTTCTTCAACTCAGATGTATTGCACAGTCTTTTCAAAATGCTGCTGAGGTAATTATTTTCTTTTTTTTCCTCTCCCTCAACAAAAGAGTTCAAAGCTTTTCTAATTGCAAATGACCTTGAAAGGTTCTCCCCAAACAAGGAAGGGACAAATTAAAATGCAGCTTTCATGGTATTTTCTTCTGAGTCGTGTTGTGTCCAGAATTCAAATACTTTAATTTATTTATGGATTTTTGCACTGTTTGTTATATTGAGGAAGAATAATAGCCTTGAGGTTGTTTTTTTGTCTGATTTTTTTTGTGTTTTTTTTTTTAACTTTTGGATTTTTTTAAATTTAGCAGTGAATAAAAACACTTACTTTAAGACTAGAGGAATCAATTGGTAAAGGATAGGAACTGTCATTAAAATGTTTTCATTCAAATTTCAAAACTTTCTTCAAAATAGTTTTTTTTTCTTTAGTAATTCCTTTTCTTCTTAAAAATCACTTAAGTTTTTTTATTCTACCAAGAATTATTATATATTAAAGATGTCAAATAAGAAGGCCCAAAATTGCCCTTATTAGGCCCTGTTTTAGGTGCTTGTAATTATTACACTTTAATGCTTTTATTCAGAATACTTCAGTGCTAAATATCTTCAGGTTTTGTCTGAAAAAAAATGCATTAATTTTAGCAAAAATAGTACAATCACTTCAGAGAATGGGTGACAGAAATGCTCAGTAATTTGCCTGAGTAGATGGATACAAAACATCAGAGGAAATATCTGTGAGTTTTTTTCATGAGAATTCTGTATTTGGATGAGTTATCAGCTTCAGAAAATAACAGTTTACAAATACCCAACACAGAAAATGTTACATTTGCTTGTCATTTGTATAGGTCTCAAGTTGTGCCAGGGATGTTTCAGTTGTATATTAGGAAAAATGCTTTTGATAAAAGGGTTGTTATGCACTTGAACAGGCTGCCCAGGGGTATGGTTGTGTCCCCATCCCTGGAGGTATTTAAAAGGCTTGTAGATGTGGCTGTTAAGAACATGGCTTAGTGGTGGGCTTGGCAGTGCTGGGTTAAAATTTTGGGTGCTAGAGGTCTTTTCCAACCTAAAAAGATTCTGTTATTCTATGATCCACAGTAATCAGCATGGCTAACCACTTCTGAGTAAATCAGTTTACCCCAACTATTCTTCTCACTGATCTCACTGTAACTATATGGTCACTGTGTTTTTAAATTTGCAATACAATTTAGGGCTGCAATCCCTAATCTGACAATCAGTTTATTTATTCCCTTGATTTTATAGTTGCTTAAATCTTTTTACTTGGAAATCCAAGAACATTCCAGGTAATAGGAATCACGTGTACTACCTGGTCATTCATTTTACAGGTACAATTTTACTTGCCTGCTAGACAAGTTTTCCTAGGTTTTGCTAGACTGACTAACTTTCGTCACCTTTCCTGTGCCCCATGCTGTGTAATAATTTGGGAGGGCTCACTGTTTCTAAAGATGACCTGGCTCTTGAGAACAGGTATTTCTTTTAAAAAATGCTTTGATAGAATTGAGATATACACACAGGCACAGAATCTTTGGGTGCCCTGCTTGCCACCATCAGAGATTCTCCCATCAAAGTCCAAGATTTCTTAATAGGGGAAAATATTATAATAGAAGTGTATCAAGGTGTAAATATTCTATTTTTGTTATTGTCATGTTTTCTGAAAAATCCTTTTGCTAGGATTTCTTCTCCTGGGAAGTTGAGAAGCCTCAGAGGAAAATGAAAGGAATATTATCTCAATTGCTTTTCCCTGTTTTGTTGCTTTGGAATGTTGTTGGAGGTTGTTTATCCAACTTGTGAATTGTTTTTACGTAATGACCAATCACTGTCAGTCTGTGTCGGAACTCTAGAGAGTCACAGGCTTTTCATGAGTATGTTGTTAAGCCTTCTGTCTGTATCCTTTCTCTATTCTTTAGTATAGTTTTAGTATAGCATAAATATAATATAATATCATATCATATCATGTCATATCATATCATATCATAATAAATTAACCTTCTAAGAATGTGGAGTCAGATTCATCATTTCCTTCCTGCCACAGAGGACCCTGGAAAGACCACATATTTTATATTGCAATTTCTTTGCACTTGATGCTCAAAACCGTAATATTTTGAGGGAGACTGTGTGTTGTCTTAATTCAGTGACAACTGATATTTTGGATCAGGAAGGAAAAAATGTTTACTTACAAAGAACTCTGGAGACAGTTGTGCTCTGGGGAACAGGATATACCTATATCCTGTGAAAAACAGTTGCTGACAGATCAGTGAGTTGCACCTATTTCTTCCCTCTGCAAGAGGCTAAGTATATCATGTTAAGATCATATTTGGCCAACAAGATCACCTATAATGTTCTGATGGCTGCTCCTGCTAAGTAGAAAAGTAACAGTATTTTTTTACTGCAATATATCAAGATGCTGTTAGTGGAACCAGCAGTTCTTTCATTTTAATGCAATTTTCTCCAAAGCGAAGAGCAGTGCAGAATGGACAGCTGAGAAATGAGAACATGTGTTGGCATTGTAATCCATGGAAGTTTCATTTATTTTCCTCTTATTGTTATTGAATTCTCTTGTCTTTTCAGTTGCCTATTTAAGGAAGACAACAGGCAAGATCAGATTTTTTTTTTTGAGGCCAAACAAAATGTAATTCTGGTGTGGTTTCTCTATATGTAAAATCAAAATCTGTTGCACAGGGATTTCAGTATGACCCCAGTGCAGAGCCATGATTTTTTTTAACTTTACTTGTCCTGTAAATGAATAATGTAAGCTCTGTTATTTGAATCACCTTCTGCAGTATGTGGGTGTGTGCTGCTGACTCTAATGGATCCTGGTTGTACTCAGGTGCTCCAATAAGATACTTTACCAGTACTTCCTTTTTCTTATGTAAATTCTTCTGGACACCTAAGTGTAGACCACATATTATTTCACCGTAAATTATGGTGATGTAAATTATTATAATTTTAATGATTTCTCTTATTCTGGAAAAAAAAAATGTATGGTGTGAGATTATAATTCAGAACTCAGGAGAAAAAACCTGTTTTCAGTAATAAACAATGGTTTCCAGCATGAAAACACATGTAATAGGAAAGAAATACATCATCTACTATTAAAATCTATTTTGGCCAAAGACGTGTGATCTATAAATTTCTTTTAACAACTGCCAGAAAGGGAAACTGCAAACAAGAAATTCTCATGTGACAGCATTCCTGAGCCTTGCAGCATGGTAAAGAGAAGTCAGTAGCATTTTTTGTGGTTAAAAGACCAGTCAACAGAAGGAGTGTAAAGATGTTACACACCTTGCAGCAAATAAAATGATCTTTAACTCCCAATATATAATTAATGATTCTTCCCAGCTCAGCTCTGCTCCCCCTTCTCTATTTATTCCACTCATAGAAACAGTTTATTAGGGATTTGGTACTGCATTCTGAATTTTCGTGTGACAGCAGGTCAGGAGTGAGGACTCTTGTTAATTAGGGGGACTGGTAGCGATGCCTGAAGTTAAGACTGTGCAATTGATTGCTACTGTCTTCCAATTGTTTTCCAAACAGAAAATCTAGGCTGCATTTTTGTGTGTTTGCTTCAGGGTGAAAGTGCTTGGAGAGCCTTGTCTAGGAGATGTAGAGAATTATTTAGAAATTCTTCACAATGAGCTGCTGAAAACTTGGTTTTTTATACTTCCATAAACTGCAAAAATAAAGGCCTAGAAAACATGAAAAACCCATAATATTTTTGTATTAGTGATGCCTTCTCCAAAGCTGTGTCCTATAAAATGGTCAGTCCAGACGATTGCAAGCAGGGCTTGTAAGACTTTGGCATTTAAATCCTCAGCTGATTCCCTCTGTGCTGGATGTGCTACAAGACAGTTGGGAATTTGGGAATTCAACTGTCTTGAATTCCCAAAAACCAATGCAGGGTTTTCCTGCTGCTCCACCTCCTCAAAAAGGAGCAATTCCAGCTGCAATCCTTCTATAGTAAAGTACAATAGCATGTGCAGCAGAACTTGATGAGTTCTCAGAACCTGAGCTCATGTCAAATAGCACTAAATACTACATTCAGGGACCTGCATTTTCCCTTAAGATCAGATAGCCTGGTGAAACTTCTGTTTTATGTAAAAGTATTTAAATGACGTATTTAGAAATGATGCGTATAGCAGCACAAATTAGTCCTCAAAATTAAAAGCAGCTTAAATATACAGGTCAGGTTTAGCAAGATCACTTATATTAGGAATTGAGCAAAACAGCCTGATTTGGCTGGTTTTATCAGTAAATCAGTGAAGTAAACTTCAGGCATTGTAGGGAACAGATGTTATAAATTGCTGGGGGTTTACAGATGTTATTGATTCTCTGCAGTTTAAACTAAGGTTTCCTTAATTTTGATTTAAAAGATGGGACAATCAATTTTAAATTATTTCTAGTATTTTATAAAACTGCTTATTTTGGTATTTTTTATTTACACAGTCAATGAAGCAAGCTTGCTGTTTCAAGAAAATGGATAAATTCTAAACAGGGTTGATTTGGCTAAAACCAGTCCCTCTGTCCCTCCTTCCCCCAATTCCCCCAAAAACCCCACATTGAAAACAGGAAGAAGAAGAAGAAGAAGAAGATAAAGAAAGAGAAAATATAGACTATTCAGATTTAAAAGAAAGTAAAAAATTTAGAGTTATTTTAATTTGCAATCTCCGTAAATGATGTAAACCTAGAATCAAACTCTATGAAAGACTAAGCCTTATATCTAAAAATCTTAGATTTTATGGAATTTAATATGAAAATAGCATGCTAAAGATGCCTCTTATTTGATGTTTACTGTCTAATATTATTATGGGTGGAAATCAACAGAATCCACAAAAATTTCTAGACAAATATTGCAAATAACAAGAGATTATAATTCCAGCCTTTCAGAAATCTCCCTTGTCTTCCCTTATTCTCTATTTTTAGCAATTAAAAATTCTTTTCTGAATTTTTTTTCTCCTCAATCCTGGATTTTGAAAATTTTTCTATGGTTTTTGATAAAGTGTTCTTCCCAAAATCAGGTAAAATGTTTCAGTGACTAAGCAGACCAGAACAGTTGCCCCTGTGCCTCCTGCTTCGGAGGATGAGTTTCATCTTCTTTTGAGCCCCTTATGCCCTTCATTTATAAATAATCTGTTGTCAGTGGAAAGTCTCAGACTCTGCTTCTTTAATGATGCTTCAGTGACCACTCATTATCCAAGGAGTAAGGAAGGTACCCAGGCCTCTGTCCTCGTGGGTGTTTCTGCACAGAACAGTGGCAGAACATCCATTTATCTGGCTACCAAGACCACTGGCTTTACAAGGATCTCCTCTAGCTGGGACCTAAAAACCAGCCTGACTTTCATTGCATAACACCCACAATAAGTCCCTGACTCCTTTTATCAGGTCTGACCAATGCAGGTTTTCACAGGCCTGTCCATCTTCTCCATATGACCATTCCTTAGGGGTGAGAATTAGCACCCTATCAAGATGCTCAGCTGTGACTGCGCTGGTGAAGAAGGAGCAGCAGGACAAGACAATTCTAAACAATGCTCCAGGGGTGCTCCCATGCCTGCTTTCCTCACATCTTGTGGAACAGGGCTGTGGTCAGCTGGGGTGAGGTTCTTTTCCTCAGGGACCACATCTCCAAGCTCCCTGACACTCACCTTTACCCACTGTCACCTGTGCCTGCTCCAGGCTTGGACTGGAATAATCACCTGCTCCCAGGCTAAGCCTGCATCTGGAACTTCTGGATGCTTATCTGAAATGGCATTTCCAGTTCATCCTCCAGCTTACTGGAGGAGCATTCAGCATGCTCTGCTTCATGGGCAGTGACACAGGGTGACACTGTGGGACAGTGCCAGCCACAGCCACTGTGCTAATTTGGTGGTGGAAACATCCAGAAAGCCTGATAGGAGACTGATTTTTGGAGGCATAAAAGTTTAATGCATGAAGTTAGTGTGTGTGTGTGTGAATGTTTGTGCAGAATGTGGTACTGCTTGCTCAGTTTGCAATATTTATAGTTTTGCTCCAAGAGCTGGCTTAAAATAGATTAAAATAAACACAGTGTGGGTCACCAGTTGACAGAAAACACACACAGCTTCACTAGAGTTGTGTTAGTTTACAGCAAAGACCTGGTTCAGGCATTGCAGAAACTAGAAGTTTGCAAATAAATACCTCTAAAATATATTTTGGATTCCTCAGGTCAGTGAGATAGGGAGCATGTGTAATTTTATTCAACAGTCATAATTATGGCTAAATGAAAAAAAAACTTAACTGATCTTTTTGAAGTTAAATACATTTAAAAATATCTCAGAATATTAGCTATTTTAAACGGAAATTGCAGTGACTCTAACTCTCCTACAATTGGTAAGTAGAAAAACAAGTTTTTAAAAATTATTCCTGATTATTCAAATAAATTCAAACACTTGCAATCTTAGCTTTTTATTCCTTCTCGAAAATACTTCTGCGATATGTTAAGGCAAAATCCAATTGTCACCAAATAGCAAAGGAAAAATTTTCCTGCATCCTTTTACTGCTAAAAACCTGCTAAGATACAGTGAATTTCCATCCTTGTTGGAAGATCTGTTAGGAATTATGGGCACATAGACTTGCTGCAATTATCTTTTCATACATTTTAAAATCAGGTATGTCTGTCTTGATTTTGACTTTTGGAGGTTTTTTGTCTCATAAAACATTGTGGCCATTATGAATTTTTTCTCAATTCCAGAGAACATTTTACAAAATCAAGAAGAATAAAACTACAGACTGTAGTTTTGAAGCCATCTCTAGCTTCAAAATGGTGAAAAACATTTTAGATTTCTTAGTTAGTGCTAAAATATCAGTCACCATAAGGAAAAGACAACTTTAGAATCAGTTACTATGAATGTGAAAGATGTGAACGATCTCAAAGGGGCTTCTTTTAAACAATAATGCAAAATGTATAAAAATACAATGGCATGGGCAAAATAAACAGTCACAGGTATCTATTGCTCTGAATAATTGCATTTATACAAATCTTTAGAGGTAATAAGAACAGCAACCTCCTTTTGAAGACTAAAACCATCTTTTCTCAGAAAATGCTGGGGTGACCAAATATTAAACACATCATTAAAATATATATAAATAATTTGTGTATTTAACTGATGCTACCTCAGTGGGACACAATATCTACCAGGCAAGAATTTTTCCCTTTCTTTGGATTGCAAATATTTGGCAGCATGTGACAACACCATACCCCATGCCAGGACAAAAGCCATATTTTACATTGGAGAACATTGGAAACATTCCCCACCTGCCTGCAAGAAAAACATGATCAGGGTGGTGCAATTAGTTTCCTCATACACTAAAGCTGTATCATCACAAGATCTGAATCATTACACTTTTCTTAATTTTTATTTTTTTGGCAAATAGTTTCCTGTCTGAAGAAGTATTTTTCAATAGGAAGAATTGGAACATTGAATGGCATCCTGACAAGGTTTACTACTTTATCTTAAATTGAACAGAAACACAAAAAAGTCAGAATAACCTCTTCACCAGCTCTGCTGGGATACCTGTCCCCAGACTCTCACAGCATCTGAGGAAATAACTGAGAAGCTGCAGCTGAATATGGATTCAGGTGGCTGTTTAAGGGCAAAAACTGGACCATTTCAGATGAGCATTTAACAGAAGACCACCAGCAAACAGGATGAAAACTTCTCAAATTTGTGTTATTATGGGATATGTAATAAATGGGTTATATTTGACGTCTTCAGGAGAGCAGAGAGATGATAACACAGTATCTATTGATATCCTACATATCATGTAGATATATATGATATCCTACTGAGATCATCCCTGCTCTCATGGCTACGTTAAGCCTAACTTTGTTAATGCAAAAAAACCCAGAGGATTTTGAAAGCTGTTTAGAATTCCCTGAATTAATAATATTTTTATATTTTTGTGGTTGTGATATATCTTGACAGGATCTACATATATTATTCTACAATTATTCTTTTTCATTCCATTTAAGTTTATAGATTTCAGAAAACTTTTTTGTTTTTGCTTCCAATTGGAGTGCAAGTTAAAGTGATCACATTAGTTTACAAATTTCTGCAACACTACACAAGCAAAATTTCTTAGTTAATGTTCAAATAGCATGAAAACTGATTTTTATTTGTATTTGCAATGAAATAATAGACAAAGTGTACCTCTTGAGTATTTGCTATCATTTCAGATTCTAGTCTGCAAAAAATGCTAATAAAAGGAGTGGGTCATATCTTTCAGTGTGAAAGAGATCTGAATTTTCTTTTTCTTGGAAACAATAACACCCTGTTGACTGTTACTGAAGTACAAGTCCCACAGTTCCAGGAAAGGGCAAGGCAACCACATACTGACAAGATTTTCACTTGTTCAGTTTTATGTGGAAGGCCTAAGGAAAATGAGCATCCCAGGGAACAAAGCCATTGTGCTGTGATGGAATTGAGACAAGTGCTTACAGCTCCTCCTGTAAGAATTGGGCTTTACATAAATGCACAGTGAGTTTCTAAATTGATTTACACTACTGAAAATGCACTCATATGGGTGGTATGTTTGCACAAGTGACATTATAAACACAATGGGTAATATTCTAGGAGCTGCAGGATACCCATAAATGTCAGCAGCATTGCCTTAAAGCCACTTATGTTTAGTTTTCTCCAGAAGGAGGAGAAAAATCTTCCAGTCTACAAAAAAAAAAAAAAAAAAAAAAAAACAAAACAAAAAACTTCTGCTTACATAAACCAAAAAACAACAACATCAAAAACACTTAAACCCCCCTGCCCAAGGGACAAAAAATAAAACAAGAAACACCTTCTCCAAAATTTAAACTAGTAGAGTAATAAACAGTTTTTGTGTCATTTCTTAAGCTGACAGAATTCTTGATGTGATCTCACAGACAGTGGTTTGGCTTGCAGATGGGCAGGATGGGGGGCTTTGACTCCTTTCCAATTCACCACCTTCCCCTGAACACAGCCCCAGACATCAGGACATCAGTCCTGCAGCCAAGGTATACAAGGCTCTGCTCAGAAAAAGCTTGCCTGCCAGGTCAGACAGCTCACCAACCCTCAGGAGCCCCATTTTCCTCCAAGACATCAGCTGCTAAGTACTTTCATTACTTGTCAGGAGCATTTTCCTCTTGAAACTAGTGGTGCTGGCTTCCAGGCAGTGTTTGATGCTATGAGCCTTTAATTCCCCTTCAAGCTATTCTTCCTTATGAGGCAAGAGAAGCTCTGGATCTCATCAAACCACAGACAAGGACTATGGTTGTAGATTTGGGAAATAATTGTAAGGCAAACAAATAAAACCACACTTCTGTGAGTTCAGTTTTGCATATGGCAGCAAACATGGTTTATGTCATGAAGGGAAACTCTACATCTTGCACTGGCCAATGAAATAACAGAGGTAGTGCTTCAAACTTTGATACAGCTGCGTCCACTGTGCATTCAAAGAGTCTGCTTTGAGAAAAGGATAATAAAGATACTGCTGAAGCATTTTCTTTCACCCCAAACAATTTTTTCTTGTTTTTATTTGTAGTATATATCTTAGAAAGTTGAGAGTGGAATTTTGTATACTTTTTGTCATATTTGTCAGTTTGGTAGATTGTCATGAAACCTGGGCCATAACAGCTCTTCCATTCTTCCTTGGAAGAGAAAAAATAAGCAGAAGAGGGACAAAAATTAAGGAAAATTTATTTTGAAGAAAAATCTGAATTTAGAATGTTTAAATAAAAGGAAGAAAGATTGTCCTTGGAAGTTAGTAACCTTCATAGTGCCCTTTATTTAGTAGACAACTGAGATATAATTTTGGTTTTTTTACTATTAAGTCTTTTTTTTCTTGTGAAGTTAATGAGTATTTGAATATCAGCATGGTCTCGCTTTGAATGGTACTGTTGTTCTTTCTCTTGATATAGACAGTTTTATTGATTTAAATAACACTTCTGCAGTCAGTCCAATTATGAGATGAAGCACTAAATGATGTAAAAATCTAGAATCCACTCTATGATTTCCCTAAGAATTTAGTATTCTGAAGTTTCATGCCTTCAGATATCTTACAGATCATGTGCTAATTCAGAACTGAGGTCATTCTGAAATCACTCCACATATATACAAAATCTAAGGAGCTGTCTGTCCATTGCTGATCCATTTTATATGTTCTTAGCCTAGTGGTACAGGAAAGATTGCAACATGATATCAAAATGAGAAATGTAAATACATGGCATACTTGGAATAAGGTGAGAAGTGTCTTTATAATTTCCTGCTGCTCTTCAAAGATATTGCCTTCCTGGCAGCTAAGGACTTGATTGGAAACTACACAGAAGTGAGGGAAAAAAAGAGCATTATAGACTTTGATGATCTTTCTGTCAGGTAATTTTATTTCATGTGCCATGGAAGTATTTACTCTATATATGAAAAATCTTGAAATTAGTAGATTGTGTCTTCCAGTTTTTATTTGAATCCCTTATAAGTATTCATAAAGAAGTGATAGCGGTTTTATCAATCCTTCTGATAGATCCAAAATTGTTTGCTATTAATCTCAAATTTCTTTTTTTTTCAAGGGGAAAAACAAGCCAAATTCCTTAAATTTTGCAATAAGGTTGCTATTTGTAGACCTATTAAATCCTGAATGAACTTCCTTTGCCAAATTTTCTGATATAAAATATAGGGGGAAAAAAGAGCTCTGGAAAGAATTATGCAAAGGGATAATACTCATTCACATTCAGAAACTAGTAGTGAGAATAGTAAATACTATTTTAAGAAAATGCCACCTTTCACACCTCAGCATGAAAACCATTTTAAGCATAACACTGATTTGTAAACTCAGGGAATCAAGGGTGTAGCCATGAGATTATTTTCCTAAGTAATAACTGTGGCTATGAATGTGTTTGAAAAAATTATGAAACCTTAACATTATAATGCTACAAATATTAAATAGGGCAATCCAAATGCTCATTTTCACCCTAAGATGTTATACTCAACATAGAATGTCATTGTTAATGGGAAAGACTTGGTTAATCAAAGTCTTTTCCTTACACAGAGTACAAGAGATGCAGTGAAGTGATTTAACCTTCAGAGCATCAGCTCCTGTAATTGAACCACACATTTTTATTCACTGGCAAACAAGGCAGACTATTGGTGGTTTATTGAAAATGGCAGAATAAAGAGGACAAGGTTTTAATTTCAAAAAGAAAGAGTATCATATTTTAGCATAGGCCTATGGAACTATCAGGCAGCTATTTAATATACCTGTAAGAACATGAATGCAAACAATGCTTTTCCAAGTGCAGAGAAGTAAAATATTGTCATTGTCATCAAAACAGAAATAATCATGTGCAGGAGAACATCCTTTTATTGATCAATCATCAGGATATTCAATGTATCAGGGTAAATAAAGCCTGTCACAGTGGAAAACATCTGTTCTAAACTAATAACACCTGAAGAAAAGCAACTTGTTTTCTTTTGGATGCAGTGCATGCTAGAAAAAGCCTTCTTCACAGGCAAGAATTAACTCTAATTGAATAAAAACCAATATGCAATTATCTGTGGATACACCAATGGGGACAACTCATTGCAGAAAGACTATGAAAGGTAGGAGAGATCAAGAAGAGACTACAGGAATAATCAAGAATCTGAAAACAAAACAAAACAAAAAACACCACCATAAAAAATTGTAAATCAAAAACAAAACAAAGGAAGCATGAAATATCTTAAAAATAACATAAGCAAAGCAAAAAACTATATGAGAACTTGGGAATTTAGGGGTTACTTGCTGTTACTTCTGTCATTTAAAATGGCTTCTGAGATGCTTCAAATCCTACAGATCATGAATCCTTGGTCTCACACCATGAATGCTGTGTTTTTGGTTTTTTTAAATGTGACAATTTTCTAAAGGCATTGTCAAATTCATCGTTTGAATCTGTCCATTGAGTGGATGAAGCCACTTGCCTTACTTAAATATGTGGCTCAGGGTCAGTCCCTGGTTCCACAGCTCAGGCAGACTGCAGATGTTGTGCTGAGAGGTTTTTGCCATGGCCCTCTGTGGTCAGTCACTGACCAGCCCCTGGACACGACCTTCCCTGGGCTCCTGCTCCTGTTACAAGGGTCCAGCTTGGCCAGGAGGATGACAATTCCCAGCAGGAGTTTATCAAGCATCCACATCCTTGGATACACAGAAACAACTTAGGAGAGGGGTTCTCTCTGCAAACAAATTGGTTTACTGATAATTGGGTAATACTTTACATCACTTTGAACTTCACACACATCTTTTCAATCTGAAGAACACTGAGTTGGCCTCTCAGGAGATTAGCTAAACTGTAAAGTACCTAAAGTGTAACTTTGTGCAGGAACATCTGCCCTACACCCACCTGAAACAGGACAAATGTGCAACCAGAAGGCAGCACAAAGAAACCAAACCTGTATCTAATGTGTGGCTCTGAACTCTGTTTCATTTTATAAGTAACATAAAATGCAAAAAATAGGGCAATAAGAAAGAAATGTATAGATGTTGCTTAATGGAAACAGAGAAAATAGTAAAATCAAAGCAGAAGTGGTATAACTTCTTTTCTTAAACCTCTTAGCAAGTTTCTTTATCTTTGTTAACACTTCTTCCTCTGTGAAGTATAATGTTAATAGGGTACTCAGAGTGATCATTGCTAATAAGGAAATGTTAAGTTCAAAGTAAGGCAGGGAATTACAGGCTCAGCAATATACAAGCAGCTTTTAGAATATGAAGTTTTCCAGACACAGAGGAGGCACTGGATCTGGGGAGGAGTGCAGCCTATGCTGAATTTAGGCTGAAGGGCTTTTTGATTGCCTCATGCCCTGCCTGGATGCAAGATTTGTGTTCAGATAGTTCCTATCGGTAAGATGTTCTAGGCCTACAAAGGTGTTGATGTGGATATATTCAGAAATGCCAAAACTCTCTATAGGTGTCTTTTAGTTATTAATCCCAAAGTCTTCTTCAAGAATACACAATAGAAAACACTTATTTTCTTTATTTGTATGCGTTTATGGGTAGGCACATAGGTAGTGAGGGTTGCTCAAAATAAACACAAGCTTTCCCTCTTGTTTTAGTTTAACAACTTTTGGGAGTGACTGATAATTATAAATTCATTGATTATTTGCATTTGAAATTTTGCATAGTGCTTACCTCAATGTCTATATTTGTATAGTTGAAAACTTGTGCTATCTGGTGTGTCTTCACCTGCCATGAGTAACAGGGAAATAAATGTTTTTTGCAATTTTAACTGGAGGCTGAGAAAGATCAGGAAGGAACTGAAGCCAGTAAGGATGTCCATTTGTCCTAATAGGTATAAAAATGGTATAGACATGCTTTTATGCTTTCATAAGGTAGGAAGGAACTTTTCATAGTTGGTGAGGCTTACACATTTATGAATAAATCTGCTCCGGTACCATTCCCAAGTAAAAATCCCAAGGAAAAAGAGCAAGAAAGAAAAGCAACAGAACAATAAGTGTCAGAAACCTCATAAAAAGACTTTTCTCACAGAATTTGTACTCTGATTTTGCTAACACAAGAAATGTAGGTGGCACAGATAAGCCTTTTGCATTCTTGATACTGAACCATACCACTTTGCCCAAAACTTTTGCAGCATCCAATAGTTCCTGTAGTTATAAGTGTAGCTTTAATATCAAATTTATAGAGCAGAGATTTTAAGGAGTTATTCTGACACTTCTATTTTTCTTCTAAAAATGCTGTTTCAGCAAAATGTAAAGCTGATTTCAAAGAAAGTTTCAGCTCTAAGTATTTCTCTGAGCCAAAGAATTTATCTGAAAAAAGAAAAATTATGTTTAGCCTTTCATGTCAGAATAGCCAATATTTTGTCATAAGGATATCAATCTCCTGGATTGGGAATTTTCTTTAAATTCAAGCTCTGATTGGCTGGGGGAAAAACCTGATACTGAGCCCAGAGAAAGTTTCCATGCTGTTCTGACGCTGGTCTTCAGCTAATTCTTTGTTTATATGTATACAAAGAGTCCCAGCTGAACCCCCTTAGGGACGAAATGGTTGTGATTTGCTTTTACAGGAAATATTATAAGGTGCAATGCTTCAGTGTTCAGAAAAGGCCCCGTTCCCCCTTCCCCATCCCATATTACTTAGGTTTCTAAGCAGGGAAAAGGGACAGTGCAGCTCTTACACCTGGGATGACACTACTGATGTGGCACCTACTGAGGGGATCACAGTGGGCTGCTCAGGTTGCAGTTGCTTGGTTCGGGAACTGAACTTTTGTCACTGGATCCAACACTGAAAATCTGAAATGTTCCCACACTGTGGGCTCTAGAGCTCTCCCGAGTGATTCAGCTCAAGTGCTATTGTGTGATAAATGGAGTTGCCCTCTGAAGGTAACTGCTCTCTCCTCATTGACCATTAAGAGAGTTTATAGACTCCTCTAAAACTATGCTTCTGCTTGACAAGTGGAGATGAATCACATTTCCTTTTTTGTTTCCATTTTCAAAACACAAGGTGGGAATAGTAACCCAGTCCTGCATCCACAAAACCTTGTAAAAGTACATACGTTAAAAAGATGGAAGAAACTCTCTCATAATTACTGCCAACAAATAAATGCTATGGAAAGAGAGGGCTTAGGATTTTACAAAGGTTTTTGAATAATCTTTGACAAATACTGACCCTGGGACAGCATGACAGCTTTGCATCTGGAAAGACCTTGGTGATCATAAAACCACCAAATACAAAAGAAATTAGAGCTATTGACTTCAGTTTGATGCTTAAAAAATAATGTATCTACATCTGTTTATGTGTTTTCTTCTTTAAGTGAACTCTGTACTTCAGTAGCATCATCCTTCAAGTCTTAAAAAATGCAGACAAAGGAAAAAGAGAATTTTTTTTTGTTAATCAGTGAGAAGTCAAAAGTTTCACCAGCTGCAAAAACTGATGAGAGTCTTCATGACCACCAGAAATGTTTGATCCAGTACAAAAGGAATTTTAAATATTGGAGGGTCTCACATAATTTTTTTGACTTTGTAATGTGACAACAGAAATCTAGGTGAAGGAAAAACTCTCTTCATTTTCAGAACTGACCTAAAATATTATAACTTTTCATTTCCCACTTTTAGATATCCTGAGAATGACTAAACACATTCCTTTCTGGGTCAGAGTTCTTTAGTCTGTATCCATTTAAGTGATAAACCCTTTTCATTCTTCTGAACTTTCTGTTTCAGATTCATTGCCTTCACTAAATTGTCCTCAATGTCCTGGTTTAGTCAAGATCCATTCACTCCTAAGATAGCCCCAAGGCACTAAAACTGGTCAGCACATTGCTTGGAAAAGAAATCCTTTGCAACTTTCTCAAACACATTTGTCTCTTTAGCCCTGGAACAGTTCTTATACAAATCAATACCAGTGTCAGGATAATTAAAATCCACCATGTTTAAAGTTTGGCATTCTTGCAGGTCTCTCTTATCTATGAAACCATTTCCTGAAGACTTTGCTTTCTGCCCTTGAAATCCAGGGCTACATTTTTAAACCATCTCAACACCATAGTGTGCTCATTTATTTAAAACCTGCCTACCTTAGCTGAAATATTTTGATAATTGATTAATATTTTTCTCCATTACTGATGCTGGCAGATGTCTCCTCTTTTGCTGCCCATAGATGTCCAGCCATGTTAAATTTTTAATAATTTTCCCTATTTACCCATGATTGCATGACTCCATTATTAAAGTTTCAGGGGAATTTAGTTTCTAGCTCAGAAACTAAATTTCAGGGGAATAAAGTTTCTAGCTCAGAAATGTGGATGTGCCATCTTGTTACATTTGCATAGATGACAATTTAACACTTATTGAAATCTTCATTTGCAGACTACCACAGACAAAACAGAATCCTGCATGGATGAGGCCCTGAATCACTCAGAGGTTCCAGATCAAAAAAGACTTTGATATTTACTATTTTTAAAAATGTTAACAGTTTTATTGTCTTGACATTAATAATGTGCCAAAAGGATTGTGTGATTAAGTATCTTGCTGACTTGGCACTCAGTTTTTGAAAGGGATTTAGCTTTAACTAGCACAGTGTCTACTGTCAACAACTGACATGTCAAGAGCTCCAAGTGTAAGAAGTAAAACAGTTTACATGTTGGGATGGAGACAGTTTTCCTATAAAATTGTCTTTTCTCACTTTGCTAATCTAAAAACCGGCCCAGTTAATTTTCCATATTAGCAGGAAAAAAAGAAAAATCAATACATGATTGTAAAATTGTATTCCTTATCTTCTAGTGCTTGTGCTATCAGTAAAAAATCTAGTTATTATCACAAGCCATCCAACCTTCACAAGGTTAGTGTGAATTTGCAGTACAGTTGTTGTATCTGTGCTATTTTTTTATTGCAGAACTGCTGCATGTACCTTTTAATTTGGTTGTCAGGGGAGACAGGAAGCAATAATTAAGGCTAAAAGATGGGGTATGGAAGCTTTATTAAAGGATATATTGAAGATGGGAATTTGATCTGAGAATTAGATTATGATTAGAGTTGTTAATGCAGCTGTGCCACTCTTGAGTGACAGAGCAGCAGATGAACTGAACAGGCAATTATAACTACAGGAGTCTCCCTAATCTTTACAATCCCAACCTCACAGTCACATCCATTTAAATTAATTTTCATGAAGGCTGCAAATTTACAGCTTCACCAGATTGGAAATTTGTTTGTTTATTATCCACAGGAAATATTTTTAGGGAAGTAAATAGCACTGAGAGCCATCTTGTCTTTCTGCTTGTCTTTTTAACTTGCAGAATTAATAATATGAGATTAATCTGAAGGCTGCTGCCTTTATGAAAACTGATTGATTCTCAGCAGCCCAGTGTTATTATGATTATCTGTGGGAAGGTCAGAGGGAAGGCATGTAAAAGTCATAGCTGATTCATGAGTTCCTTATATTAAGCAGAAGATAAAAAAGGAGGCTTGTGTTGATCAGCGTTATAAGTGAGGAATCAGTCTTCCCTGCATTACTGAAACTGAAATTCCAGGAAAAGGATTTTAAACAACTTTGGACATAGTTATTTAAAGATGTCTGTTGCAGAGAGATAGCAATAGTTCATTACTATGCATGCTGGAAACCTTTTTAAGGAGTTCTTTGCTGCACAAAGATTAATTTACCACTACGTTTTCCCTCCTTCACTACTAATATAAATAATGGTTGTGGCTTAAATTGGCATTATATTTTGATAGCCAAGTTTTGAACATACAAAAGAATATGCTACAGAACAGCTCAAACTCTTGGAAATGGAAACCACGAAACAGTGCATTTCAGTTCCAGAATTTTATTTTGGAATGTCTGTAATGAATGGAATAAAGTATGGACATTTAGAAACTAGGAATTATTTTCACAATATGTTCAGTAGAGAGCTGTGACAAAGAAAAATGGAAACCTTCACTACCAAAACCAGTGACAAAAAAAATTCTCTACTGGTTGTCATTCATGAAACTTGGAAGATAATTCCAGAAAATGATTATCTGCAGTTGCCAGATCAACAAAATATTGGAACACCTGCCTTTAAGCATGCAAAAAATTCCATGCAAGAACAATAGGTATGCCCAATCTTCTCGAATACTGAAGTTTTTGCTGTGGCCTTGCCCTAACTCCCTGACAGAATAGGACTCAATCACACATCACCATCACTGCTGATGGTTTCTCTCAGAGGAAAACATGGGCTAGTGGTCTGACAGGAAGCTGTGGAACACCCTTACTGTGCCTCTGATCTGATCACCTAGGTGACCAGGTCTTGTAAAACACCAGAATTTATCTATAACCAAGGTAATTTAATAAGATTCAAAGCTCAGAAACTGCCCAGTCAACCTGCCTCTCATAGAACATATTTACAATCTCAAAGTATATTCACAATTAGTTAAGGTGGAAATCTCAAGCTTGGCCTAATGTGGCTCTAGTTATTTTCCCAGAAAGTGATGCACTAGAAAATACACCTTAGACTTCATACTTTGTTGTTAAATAGAGGAACATTTATTTTCCTCTGAACTTGAAAATGCCCGCCAGGTGAAATTTTATGTTCAGGTAGATTATTTACATTCTTCTGAGAAAAATTACTGAAACCAGCTATGAGAAAAATATTGATAGTACATCCTAATATCTTTGTTTATTGTCAATATTTTAAGTTACTCATACTCTCAATTGATCTGAGATGAGGGAGTAGGTGTCAGTGAAACAGAATACTTCATAAAAGCAGCTGACATGAGAATGCTCCCTGCGAAGAAGCCATGGTGAAATATATATTAAAAAAGATGAAAAATGGTACTGGAATTAGATGAACAAAATGTATTAACAGCTGGAAGCAGTGGAATTCCTTTTGTTATGACACATTCTTTTTTTTCCCAGAAGATTAATATATTTGAGAGTTGTACTTTTTCCAATATTTGGATTTATTTAAGAAATGTTGAATAATTGCTGTCACACTTAGCTTATTTATTCAGTCTGCTGTCATTGACTCTAGCTTTTCTGGATCAAGGCTTCAAGGACAGCATCTAGCATATTTTCTCAGATGCTCTGCTTTGGTAGGTGCCTCCAAAGTTCATCTTTTAACTCAAAATCCATGTGGGATGACAATATTTCAAAATGTATAGGAAAAAAAATGAAAATGCTTTAAAAAAATTAAATCTTTGCCAACTCCTCAATACAAAAACTGATTTCCTCTTGCAGAAACAAAAACATATAAACATATTCATTGATCTGAAATATGACAGTGAAAATCAGAGGCTTACTCTAACCTGAGTTGAGAAAGCATGTTTGTCCATTTTTTTTGTGGAAAAGTAATTCAAAAGCAAATTTTTGAGATTTATTTCAAGTAATTGATAAATCTTTGACATTATTATTGTTGACTTATAACTTGAAAGCATTTCTTGCATGCTTAGTCAGGTCACACAGGAAAATGAAAATTGGTATGCACAAAAGTCTGGCAAAAAATCTGACAAAACTCTACTCCCTTTATTTTATTTTCTCATCACTCTTCCTGTCTTTGATTAACATTGTGCAATTATGACTCTTCAGTATTTCCTCATATCTGAGTATTAGTTGATTAATCTTGATGATAATGGATTGAGAACTGGCTTTAAAAACTTGAATATATGAAGTCTTTTATTCAAGAAGTTTTGACATATCTTTTTAAACATCTTTGACTTATTTGGCAATTATACTATTTGTAGGAGGTGAGTATTTATCAGCTGTTGCTATTAAAAAACATGGAGTAGATGACTGAGACTTTTATTTCCTCCAGTAAATATTGAATATTTTAAGTTTGAAGGTCATATGTTCTGTGCTGAAACCTATCTTCCTTGTTTAGGGCTAAGAAGCAATGCTATTTAATTGGATGTGGTTCCTGCTGCATTAGAACTCTGTGCCAAACAGAAAAGAGATGCACCACCACTTCCCTGAGGCAGAGGAATTGTCTGGGAGGAATTTTCATTACAGCTGCTGCATTTTTGGTGTCTCTGTGCATCTGTCACCACCAAAGAGTAAGGGATTTCTCTTGCTGCTCTTTCTTCTTGAACCTGTGCAAGCAGGAATCATGAAACTGAGTTGTCTTTCACCTGAATTGTGACTGCTCTGCAAGAAGGGAGAAAGGAACTTTCTCTCACTTAAATACCTAAGAAATTTGATCCACACAGTGTATATATTTCTGTGTTAAACCACATTTGTAGGTTGAGATAATTCAGGGTCTTTTTGCTCTCTTTGCAAAAATTAGAGTTTCTCAGTTAGCAAGACCTGATTCAAAGCTCACAATTATCAGTGTGAAATCCACACTATTGTACTGGTAGCTCAATTCATGACACATTAAAATGTATCTCTCTCAGCAACTTCATTAGTTGTCATTATTATGCATTACATTTTTAAAGTGTGTGTGTTTCTAGTGCATAGAAATAATACTGAAATAAATACATTATTATCTTATTTATAGTTTAAATTCACAGGCATCTGAGGAGTTCTATTCTGTCACATTGTGACCTGGGTTTTTCACTTTCAGTGGTAAAAATCCATTGTCCATCTGCTGGAAAATTTCTGAACATTCCAAAAGATGGAATGGCAAGGTCAAAACACTCTTTAATGTACAAATCCATGCTGATGAATTATAATAATAGCTTGACCTAATACTGTTATCAACAACAAAAAAATGTAGATTGCTATCCAACAACATTTAGGTTTGTAATCAATAAAGTACATGGAGACACTCCCATATCCCAAAAACCGAGAAGCTTCTGGATTTAGATCTGGAGGTAGAGCTACACCCTTTATCAGATGGACAAGTTCTCTAAATAAAGGAAGACAAAAACTTCCTTGGCACTACCTAAAAACTTTTCTCTTTGAGGATACACATAGTTTGCTACTCAGTTTGGGCACTTCTACATGTTAACATGCCTTGTCACTCAAATCATGGAGTGTATATGTTTCCCCAATGAAACCCAAGTATTTGAATCAATTTTTAAAGTTGCTAGGCATTTGGGTGCTTTTGAAAGTGCAGCTAGGTAAATATCTCTTTTATCTGCCCCTAAAGCTTTTTGAAAGCAGGTAATAGGTTTATGGATTAATACAGACGAAGTAGCCAGAGTAAAATCTGACTTATCACATCAGGTGTCCTTTAATTTATTTTAGTTCCTTGATCCTTCAGAATGCTGCTTCTCTTTACATATACCAAATCATCCAATGATGCAGATCTTCAAAGTTCAGTTTAGACTTTGCATCTAATTTGAGAGGAAGAGACAACATCATAAACTAATAGTATTTTAAGTGTGCAAAAACCCCAGGACAAACTCTAAAATAAACTTTCGTTGAGTTCACAACATACTGTTCAAAAACAAACTTCCTTCTGACAGCATGATTAATTTATTGATTATGATAGATCTGCAGGAAAAAGAAAAATATCATTTGATATTTTGACGACCTCAACTACAATGAGAGAACCTGATCTGAACAAGGGATCTGCAGATAGTACTGAAACAAGGATATGAACAGAAATGAAGTAGCAGTGGTAACTCTGACATTCTCCTGACCCATTTAAGGGAAGAAAAAATAGTATATTGTACCTTAAAAGTCTGTGAGTCAGTGATTTTTTGACTATGTTCAGTATTTAAAAGCAATGAGAAACGAGATGGAGCATGAGATTTAAATTTGCATGTATTTTTCTGTATTTACAGTAAAACACAGCTTATGAGAACCCAGTTATGCCACTTTTTTGGTTGTTGTTGAACAAGAAAAATATTATTTTTTTTATTTGTCTATGGTAATTAAATTCTGCTACCTCAGAGCAAAAGATGTGATGTCATATCATTATGCACATTCCTGTATAAGTGTAGAGGGATAATTTAGAGTTGAAACAATACTCTCCCATGCAGCATCACCCAGGCATTGCATGCATTTATAGAAAGTAAATAGTTTTTATCTTTTTTTTAGAAATGAAGAGACTTGGTAAATTGTGGCATATATATTTAAAAATTAAAGAATAAAGATAATAGAATATAATAATAATAGAATAAAATGATTGTTAATAATTAAGTGAAGCATCTATTCAGTAGCAAGAAGTGAATCATGAATCTCAGTATTTTCAGGGTTAAAGTGTTCATTTCACACATATTATGAAATATCTGCAATAAATTCAAGTAATTATGCTATTAAGCAGTTCTCCACCTATTGAATTAATTAAATTTTGTGTTCATTTCATAACCACTTTAGATACCCTCAGCTGCTGCAGATTTAATCCTCTCTGAATCTTTCTATACTTACTTCTCCAAAGATTGACTAAGAGCAATCACTCAGAACTGTAAGAATGAGATTATTCTTTCACTTCATTACTCTATTCTTTTCCCCCCCATGCCACCTCTTTTTTTGTGCCCTGGGTTGTGAAATCAGAGCACCTGTGTTAAAATCTCCTAAAGGTCTATAAATGTGAAATGCTGTTCCATATGCATAGGAGGTTTTGTCATATTACTATGTATTGTCATGAATTTAGTTTTCTCTTTTTTTTTTTTTTTTAAGGTCTTTGTCATCTTCTTGCCTAGCATGTTCTGAGATTAGTCTCAATAGTACAGCTACTTGAAACTAAAAAACTAAAGAAAAAAAGAGCTATGCCAGCTTTCCTAAAAGGCAACGAAGTGTGCATTCTCCCAGTGTCTTGCTGTCAGTACAGCTTGCTAAGACTGTTCAGTACATAAAGAAAATATTTATATGCACTTATACCAGATGGAGCCAATTTATTTAGATGCCTGACTTTCAGCATCCAGATTTTCACTTGACATCATCAGTAATGGTAGCAAATATATCCTTGTATCTTGTATTAGAAAAGAGAGATTGGTACACATTATTTGAAAGCAAAAAAAACCAGCAAGTAGCTGACCTCTGTTATTCTGCTTCCTTGACTTTTTATGGCATTAGTCATTCCCTTTAGTCATTGCTTTACCTGAGGAGAAGAACTGGAGATACCTGGCCTGGGATGAAGGGATTGTGACAGGAAAACTGCAAAATGTGTGTTTCAAATGAGGTAGAAGCAAGGCTAAGCCTTCAGCACAACTTCACACCTTCACACCTTACATAATTAATTGTACTTGGAAGGAGAGATCATAGTAATAAAAAAGCAAAAGTTGCAGTACTGGAAATGAACAAGTGAAAAGCTATTGTTTCTTAATGCCAATAATAGTTTTACTACCTTGTTCCTAAAAAAAAAATAATTAAAACTTTAACAAAATCTTTCCAGGTCCTTAAATCTTTTTTCAGTGGTGTGTTAAAACAATGCACATTGTTTAGGTACTGCTGAATAATATTAGAAAGCTAGTAGCCTTGGAAGCTCTGGTTTGCAGCAATTCTGAATTTTGGAATTGCACAGGAATAAGGAAAATAGCTTAAAATTTACCAGGATGGAAAGGATGTTTTTATTTGCCTTGCCACACTTCAGTAATGAGTCAAACAAAGTTAAAAACCTATCAAAAAAGCACAGATAATGAAAAAATCCGTCATCATTATTATTATTACTATTATTATTTTTATTAGTAGTAGTAGCAGTAGTAGTAGTAGTAGTTGTAGTAGTAGTAGTAGTAGTAGTAGTAATAGTAATATTCCTTTAAAGACTTCAGAGAATTTTAACTATTGTGGGAAATTGATTTAATATTGCCATTATTCCAAAGAAAATAAAACCCAAAAATATGTTGTCTAGACAACCACCCAGATTACAAAAATCTTAGTTCTTCAAATCAATTGAAATTAAATTGATATGAAGAACTTATTAAGTCTATTTCTATTTCAGTTTGTGTAGACCAAATATTTTCTCAATAAATTAATAATTCTACCAAATTCTGTGTAAGTAAAAATTTACTAGATATGAGATATAAAGTTATTAAACATAAAATAGGGAAATAGACTCTGCCATGATTTCTTTGGAAAAAATGTCCAGCCTTCACACGTTGTCTTGGATTTCCTTTTCTAAATACCTCCTTTCCCCAACCTCCACCCTCCCCCCTCAGCAGAAGAAATTGCTCAGTGCTGCACTCAGACAGAGGAGACCTTTGGAAGTTGGAATCAGTGTAGATTAAAAGTCCATCTGCTCCTTTTCAGGTCTGTCTGGCTGCAGCAGGGTTGAGGGCAGGAGTCAAGGGATTGCTTTCTGCGTGGCTTGCATGGGCCTCTGCCTGGTGGAGCAAAGTCCTCCCTTTCTGCTCATGCCATCTTTCAGAACATGAAAGGTGCCTTTCTCCTCAGTGCTCTCCCAGCTTCCACACCCAGATCTCTTTATCACCTTCTCGTTATCCTTGGTCAGCAGTAGAGCTGAGACCTGTGACATACCAGATCTCAGCTCTGCTGACTTGGTATGTCACCTTCCACAAAGGTCTGTATTTTCAAACAAAAATTAGGTAATTCCCTGACATCTTAATGGGAATTAGGAAACTCCCAGCCATGTGTGCCTTTAGTAGTGTCTCTTCATGATACCATAGTGAAAAATATTTCGCACATATACCCACCAAGCATTTAGAAATACCTAATTCCACAGTTGCCATAACTTTTTCCAATGTTTACACCACAGAAAAGAAAAATGGCTGTGTTCTTGTGGCTACTGTTACACTTCCAACTGTGACAACAGAGGAACTATTTCATATTTACTTGAACATTATTTAGAGAAAGATTTTATCCACAGCTCCTGAAAAATTGTCTCAGAATTTGCACTGATGGATTAGGCACTGAAAGTCAAATATAACTGCACTGTATCACAGGCAAGTATCCCTTAGTTAAATGGTACTCTTTTAAGATTTGCTGGGAAGCTGGACACTGTCAAAATATTTGCAGCTGTTTTAAGTCCCTTGTCAGTAGCACTGTAAGACAAAATCCTTTTCTTTCTCAGCCAACATTCTGATCTAGTGAATTGTCTTGTGATACTGTCAGTAATGCAAGATACAAGACCTGATATAATATATGGAATTAAGCTTATTTTTAAAATCACTAATGATTTAGAGCATTTGTTCTGTGTTCACAAGAAAAGTATTGATTTGATATAACATAAGCTCTAATCTTGCAAGTTTTGAAGGGATAATGGTATAAATTAGCAGTGCAGAAGGCTGATTTCTCTTGTTTGGTGACATTTGCAACTTTTTGGGAAGCAAGATACTGAGCTTATCTTTCCTATTGACAAGAAATTCCTTCAGTGGCAGACACCTCCAGAGGATCATCTTATCTCTGACCTCAGGTGGGGACAGTCCATGTCAGTCTGTACCTAAGCTTGGAACATTTGTGGTTTCTGTGTTAATCAACCCAGGAGTTCTGAACCAGCTCCTTTGTTGGCTCTTGAAATCAGGAAAGAGGAGCAGAAGCAGCTGAGGAGCAGCCAAGTGTGGCAAGAATGTGCTTGGAAAGCAGGATTGGATCTGTGGTGTGACAGGACTGCTTAGCTTAGACAAGTTTGGGACTGTAAAAGAGCAAGGAATCATGGCAGAGAGGCTCCTGTACTCTGAAGAGTGAAGTTGATGGATGTAGTTAGCAATGCCTCCAGTGAGGCAGGGAAGCTCATGGGTGGCTGAACAGAGTGGGAGATGTAGGAAGCACTGTGGAGAAAGGCTGTGATGGAGGGGCAAAGCAGCCAGGCTGTGTGCCAGCCATCTCTCAGGGAAACACATGGACTGACTGGCATTTCAAAGCTGCTCATTGTCCTCCTGGCCCATCTGGATTCTCCATGCTGCAGCTCTCACTTTATCAAATTAAGGTGAGCCAGTGGGTTCACATGGTTCAATCACACCTCCAATTCAGCTAGGTATATTTAGTTAGTGCCTTCTACTGCCAGTTGAAGTAGGAAACACACGCACAAGGCTGCCTCGTCTATAAACAATCTGTAAACAACATGATTATAGCAACAGCAATAACAGAGCTCCCATCCCTCTGACAAGTGGAGGGGCTGCTGATGAGATTTTGGAGAATAACTCTGCCCTCTATGGGAAGAAATGAGCTCTTTGCTATTAACTTTCATCATCAAAGTTGTCCCAACATGAAAGAGTTCTCATTTCACTGTTGTATCATTTTAAAGCCTAAAGGGATCCTAATGACAGCCTATAGTCTAAGATGTCAAGGATGAAACTCCTTCCCTTAGGAATGTGCTGGTAGGAAATTGAACTCTCATGTGGAAAATATCTGGGCTTTTGCACTTCTATCTAATACAAAGACAATTTTTAGATTGCTACCATTCTCTTCTTGGATTCTTTCAGAAGGAGCACATCTAGTGTAAAACTTTCATTTCCTGTAACTAGGAAAATTTCTTGTGGTGTACAGTATTTTTTATTACAATAAATCACATGAGAATTCTGATACTGGATGTGAGATGCAGTAGCAGCTACCATTCTAAATCTCAACAAAAGATTAGTAAAATGAATACACTGCATATACATACATGGAATGTTTCTCTTAGGTGATAAAAAAATTATAGCAGTTGAAAGAAACAAGTTGCAAGACTACAATCTACAATCTAATCCTATAAATACCTTGATATATCTAGCAAAACAATTCTCATCTCTATCTTCATTAGAATAAAAAAGCAAAAAACCGCCCAAACATTCAGAAGCAGTATTAATGAGATTATACAGTCTTGAAAGAATTTGGGTGCTTTTCTTCTATGCAATAAAGGAATAAAGGGTCATCAGGTTTGTTTACATATTTGAAAAAAATTAAAAACTGCATATTTTCAGACAGTCTAACAAATATAGTTTTGCCTATTTGTTAGCATTAGAAAGATTTCCAGAAATGATTGTTCTTCCTTATCTTTCAGAATGTGCTAAATAACAAATGTCTTGTGAGCTTTTTACAAAGTGCTGATTTATTTTCTATTATAAGAAATAATTGTGTATAAAGGACGAAGAATGTGGATGTCTAATGCTGCTGTTGATCCCTTTCTGATTTCACCTCATACTTTGCTACACCTGAAGTTCTCTGGAATATTCATTTTTTCATTTCCAATATTCATATCAAACAATTTTTTTGGAAAATTTGAGACCTTACCTCACAATTTCTATGTACTATTTAGCAAACTCTGTCCCCCCTCCACTCCCTGCCCCTATATAATCACCTGGAAAGAAACTCCTACTTTCAATTTTTGCACTGAAGTCCTTTTTTATTCTCAAAGCAGTGATGCCACTCAGCCCAAGGCTGGTTAGTGACAGATCTATGGTAAAATCACATCAGTCAGCCACGAGGGTCCTCAGGAATGAAAGGTGTCTTCTTGTGTGAGAGGTGTCAGTGCTAAATCATTAAATCTGTGCATTAGTACTAAAGAATAAAAAGGTTGATTTTGTCCTTCTTACCCACAGCACTTCAGCAGCTTTTAATGGCAGAAATATGCCATGTTATTTATTAGCTCCAGTAACCCAGGGGTTCTTTTTCATTTTAGTCAGCAAGCTGTGAATCACCCACTGGGCATCTGACATGTACTGCAGGACTTCAGGGACTTAAGACAAATTAAACTCAGTTATTAGAGTCTCATCTTAGAATGTGCGTTTGTTTATAGGCTACTTAGCAGCTATGAGCACAGATTTACCAGCTGAAAGCTTTTTTCCTTGTACATAAAACACAAATTTGCTAAAATAGACTAGTAAATGAAGTTAACTCCCAGAATTACTCTAACTACTGTAAGGCAAAGTCTGTTTAATTGTGGTAATGAGATACTTGATGAGAGTCAGGGCACTTCTTGAGGCAGGAGTGTTTTAATATCATGAGTATGTCAGCTGGAATGCCATGCTCTTGAAGCACAAAGACTATCTCAAGACATTTTCTGTTTTCTTTTTATTTGCATTGCACAGAATTTTTTTCTTGTGACAATGCTTAGGACTGCAAGAGGCTTAGACTGCTTGAAAATTCATTGATGAGCATGAATATACTAATAGGCCCTTTTTTTGTGACACCGTTTCATATTTCAGGAATGCAAAAAAGCAAAAATTTAGGTTTTGAAAGTTTAAAATAGTTTTGAATTGTAATATTTCATTAAAATGACAACACTTTATTGAACAAATAAAAATTAATCTGAATGTTATTTTTGACTCTGTTAAACTGTCCTTTGTGTGGCTTTTGCAGATCAGTGGATTCAGAGAGTCATGAACTCAGGATCTATGAATTTCCTAAGCACCTGATCACTCCATATTCCATGGTGTGTGCAGTGTAGGTGCTGATAGACGTAACATTAACAGGTTAATGGCAACTGGAATTCCTATGGATACACAATACAAGGCTTTGTATTAAAATCATTCTCTAACACTTCCAAGTGGAAAAATTGTCTAACTATAGTGTTTCTTCTATAGAAATGTGCAAAATAAGATAAACACTGCAAATTTTAATTATAGTAAGCACAAAAAACTTGTTTAGGGACATGATTTTCCAGATACAATTGCTGTTATATGCACTGATATTGTATCTAAGAATCACCATAAAATGTGGCTTGCCTCTGCTAGTAACAGATAATAGGATATTTGCAATTTCACATAACTTCAGAGGCAAGCCTCAAACAAAACTCAATAGTAGAGATTACACAGGTGTCACATTCATATTTTCTGAAAAATCTAGGATTTTTCTCCTGGGAAGTTGAGAAGCCTCAGAGAAAAAGGAAAACAATAACTATTTGATTTGCTTCTCCTGTGTTTTGCTCCTTTGGAATGCATTTGGAGATTGTTTACTCACAGGTGATTGTTTCATTGGTTTCTGGTGTGAGCTGCTTTGACTCAATGGCCAATTGGGACCAAGCTGTGTTGAGACTCTGGAGAGAGTCATGAGTTTTCATTATTATTTTTTTAGACTTCTGTAAGTATCCTTTCTGTATTCTTTAGTGTAGTTTAGCATAGCATTCTTTAATTTAATATAGTATCATAAAATAATAAATTAGCCTTCTGATAACATGGAGTTAGATTCATCATTCCCTCTTCTGGGGAAAACCCAAATACAATACATGGGCAGAAATTACACAAACATTGAAGAAACCAGTGTAGGAAATACTGGAGGTTTCTGTGTGACATACCTGCTATTCCTTTTCCTGAGCAGAATTCTCTATGCCAGAAATAACAGAAGTTCTGGTCTTCCAAGTTATGTGACCACATGGAGGCATAAGGAGCCTCATTGCAGTCACAGCCACATTTTAGACTGATAACCGTGACTGGGAAACAGTGCTAGAAGCCATGCAGAAACAGCAGATAACAGCAGAAACAGACATAAATGTCAAGCTTTGCATTTTCATTTCAGCACATAAAGAACAGTAATCCTTCACTCAGTGTCCCAGTGACAAGATTTATTGCAAATGTTGCAGGCCACCCAAAATGCTTTGGGATTGCAGCGCTCTGAGAAATAGCAAATGAGAGATCTCAAGTGCATGAGTGAAGTAGATGAGATATTGGATTTAGGTTAGACATTGGGAAATAATTTCTAGCTGCAAGGACAGATGGGTGCTGAAATTCATTGTGTGCATAATTGTGCAAGGTCTCTCACTGGGGAAATATTCAAACAGGTTAGAGAAATGTCTGCCAGAAATTGTTTATGGAAAGCTGAGGGTGGATGGCTTATACCATACTGCCAGGTGTATTCTGTGAATTATTTAGGGATGTGACACACAAAAAGCTGACAAAGGGAAATAATTTTTTTTCTTTTTGTTCCATTTATGGACCTGTTAAACAAGTCTGTACTCAAAATATTGTTGGGCATTGTGAACCATTGTGCAATCCTTCTTTATGGGCACAATTAGAAAATGTTTGTGGTTGTAGTAGTAGGGTTTAAAGCTTGGGGTGGCATATGACACTCATTTTACCAAGCAAATATATTCTTCTTCAATGGATCCCACGGCTCTCTCATTAAACGTGCTGTTCACTGCTCATTTTTTATTGAAAATTTGGAAGAGTCTCACTTAGTAAAAAAACCCCACTGTCAATGTATAAAAAAGACATAACTCAATTGTAAAAATATTTATTTCTCAACTTAGAGCTTTCAAAGGTTTATTACCCATTATTTCACTTTGAGTTTCCATACCCCAAAGTACTGTTGAACTGCCAAATGCCACTAGTCTATAAAATTACTCTAATTCTGACCCATAAATTGGCCATTTTACTCAAAAAATTTATCATCCATGTCAAAATTATTGATAAAAAGTAGTCTAATATTTGATTTTTCAAGAAAATGTAAAGTAGGATTTACACAGGGCCATTTTGTACATGTGTTTTGAGACAATCTGCTTCTATTACCTGAAAGCACTACTAAAAATTCCTACATCTGGCTTGACTCTATTCTTGGCAAAAATAAATAATTCAAGCAGTTCCTCTGAAAATTTCTGCTGACTTTATGTCCATTTAAGTGTGATGGAAATCATATGGTTCAGCTGTGTTGCAAATTAGAAAATAAAGTAAAAAAGTGATTATAACTACAGCTACCATTGATAATAGAGAAATGATATGCAACAACCTTTGGAAAAATATCCTTTTATTATCATAGAATAACAGATTCAAATAATAACTTGGGTTGGAAAGGACTTATAGGGATCATCATATCCAACTCACTGCTCCCTGTAGGACTACCTGAAAATAAAACAGATGACTAAGAGTTTTGTGTTGTCCAGACATTCCCTTAGCACTGGCAGGCTTGGTGTTGTGACCACTTCCTTGGGGAGCCTGTTTCAGGTACCAACCACGCTCTCAGTGGAGAAACTTTTCCTAACAACTCTCATTTGGTGTCTCCACTCCTAGAGTTTCCCTGACATTCAGATGTTCCATTGTGGGAAAGGTGTTACCACAGCTAAATTCTCTTCTGTAGCTGATATTTAAATAAGCAAGAAATTTTTATGTTAAGTTGTTCTGACCTGAACTTTCTCTCCATAGATGTGTGTTTAAAACTTGCAGATTAACACAAATCTGTGTCAGACTTGCAGTTAAATATAATTTTGTGGTGCCCACAGTCACAAGGAAGAAAGCTGAAACTCATGACAATGGCGAGCTTCTCTTGAATATATATATAAAAAGCAGAGCTGCTCCAGCTGATATCTGAAAGCTCACTAATGTGCAGCTAATTACATGCTTTTCAGAAATGTCAGTCAGCCTTTTACTTGTTGCAAATGCTCTATCAGTGGCAACAGAAAAGACAAAATGAGACAAAAGGTGGCCAAAGTCCATTAGAAACATCTTCTTAAAGGAAGTAAAAGGACACAACTTGATAGTCACTGATGACATGTTTGCAGCATAGTCAGTCAAGATTTTCTTCTTTAACCTTTGCATTTATTTTTTATATTAACCCTGCATTTTTACACCAACCCTTTCACTTAACACACAGACATTCTTGTGATTATAATGTACATAATCAGAGGATGCAAAGCTAGTTTATTATATTGCTTTGAATTATCTGTACTGGCCTCAGAAGCAGCCACTTACCTGCTTTAGATCACTGTTGTTTAGTGCTTGGTAAATAGCAAAGGAGGTTCATGAAAGGTCCTGTGATTGATTGCAGGAAATGGTCTTCTACAAAACCAATATTAATCTGAGGACATTTTGAGATTTGGTACAGATGGGAAGATGGTTGTTTGAGCTCCATAGAGCTAATCATAAACTTGTGTTTTGTGGAGAGAATCAGAATGCTGGTACATTATTTTTTTCACAATTAAAATTAATATCCTTATCTGTTGAATAGAAATTGTATTCCATAACAGCTACAGGCTCATTGCTCAGATGCAATTTTAAGAATAAGGAATAGTTGTAGATAAAGATTAAAAATATCTGACCTTAAACTTTGTTAAAAGATGTGGATTATATACTGCTGTATGAATATAGAATAAATTTAGCATGGGAATACAAAAGTCTGGAAAAAAATGGACACTTGTTTCACTGATCACGTTCACTTTACTGACATATAAAATTACCAATTTTGCCCTCAATAATTTCTGTATTCTCCCTGAATTTCCCTCAAGGAGCATTAGGCACAGCTGCTGCTTCACCAGGATTTTGAGGTGATGTCACATAGGCTGGGTCTGTCACTCTTTTGTATCAGACCCTCCCACTAATATGATGGAAAATACTGTACTGTGTATGTTGCCCTACCATGATATTCAGTGAAGGAAAAATACCATCTTTTATTGCTGAATATGTACAACAGGGAAAGATGTAAGACAGAGGAGAACCCAATCTACTTTTGTTAGACCAGGCATTCCAAATTCCTCTTGAGATGTTCATTACAGCAGTCTCTACAACTGCTGTTTGCTTTTCTTATTACTAAGAGAGGAGGATTTACTCCCTGGTGATTGAATATATCTGTCTCCAAGGTACCCAGTGCTCCTTCTGGACAACATTCAAACTTAGTGCTATAAGCAAAGTTCCCAATTCCACTCACTCAGCAGCAGTTCATAGGTAAGGTCAAGAAATGTGTGAGATAAACACAAAAATAATGGGGATAAAACAAACTGGCAGAGACTGGAAAAATATAAACCACTATTTTCTAAAGGTTCTCTATAGATCAGCTGAATACTGGTAATAAGTCTGTGGAAATTTTAGTGAGAAAACCTCATGAGAGGAAATACAGGTCAAAGATGACATCTAGCCTATGGGCCAAAGAAATGGGAAGATGGTGAGCTCCATTTATCCATTAGAAATGTTAGGATAATTGCTGTTTAAAAGCCATGGATAAAGTGCCTCATAACACCATTCCCATTCTCTTTCTTCATAAGCCAGCTACAGCTTTCACCTTACAATAAATATATTCACAGAAATAAATGGGTAAAAGACATTTTTCTCTTCTTTGGAAAAATGCAGATGACATTCTACCTTTTACCATGGTAATCTATCTCTTAATTTTTTCACTAATAATGTCATGGACAAATACAGGACAGAAGAGAAACTGACTGGTTTTATTTTCATGTGTGCCACTTCAACACAAACTTCAAGCCTAACAGTAAAATAAATGAGGGGAAACTAATGATATTCAGTTTTCCACAGCTGTAACAAGTCCTGAAGTCTTATTGCAGCTGATATGCTTCTTTAGGCAAAGTGGTGCCTAGTTCTCTCAGGTTGCTGTAAAATTGGCCTATCTGCAGAGACTTCTAGGGAACTGCCAACTTACACTGATTTAACTGAGCTCAGAATTAGAAACAAAGAAGGGCAGAGTTGTCCTTTCCTACTTCCCAAGTTGTGCTGCCATGTTCATTTTGCCTTCCTTCCCCCTGATCCCCCTACAGTGATAATTTTATTTAAATTAAAGAAAAAATTCATGAAAATGAAAAATCCATGATTCTCACTTAAATGAGAAGTTTTTTCCTCATAATGAAATTGAGATGTTAAAATCCCCAAAAGCAAATATCTGAAGCTAAAATACTGAAAGCCTAGCTTGTGATAGCTTTTGGGCATTGGTACTATTCAAAGTTTGGCAATACATGATGCAAAATCATGTTCAAACTTCACTTTGTAGCCTGTTCTTACGTCTCAATACCAAAGTGTGTGCTGAGAGAAGAGAGCTACATGACTTATCTTTTATTCACTAAATCTTAAGGCTTTTGGGAAGTGATTTTCACTTAGTGTTAGTAAGTTAGGAAGAGATGTTCAGATCTTGTGATCGCTGACTCGGTTTTATCACTTAAATAAGGTCTGAATTTAGACTGTTAAAGAAAGCACATTTTTATACTTAGGGACTACAGTGATGGAACTGCTGGTCTCTTTTCTGTCATAAAAGCCTCTGTGGCAATTCACAGAGAAAACTTCATTAGCCTGAATTGTCAGAGAATGCTTATACCCTAGTTACAGATATCACTTCTTATTTTGGCTGATAGTGAGAGACTGTGATCTTTTTCTTTCTCTCCTGGGAAATTTCCCTCTCCTTGTAAAGAAGAACTTTAAAGTCAAATCCACCAAAGTTTTAAAGATGAGTGACAAGATGGCAGTTCTCTCATCTATAGAATAAGAAGCTGCTGGTTAGAGACGAAGAAGAAACAAAAAACCACAGCCCACAAACCAGAATCAGAGTGATCAGCCAGCTACCTGAAATACATCTGCCACTGGACTCCTACAACAGTACCAAGGTACAGCTTCACTCCAGCCTCCTTCAACACCACAAACCAGCACAGAAGGGGCTAGAGAAGCTGGGGTTTGTTAATACTACTCAAAAGTTTGCATGAGCTCAATATATTTACCTTTAATTTTCCTTCAATCATAACTAGAGTCAGGATGGAACTTTAGGGGAACCAATAACAAAGGTACCTCGACCTGCCTTCAGTAAGCTACAATTGCAGAGCTTTTAGCAGAACAGCTCAGCAAGTCAGTAGCATCTGTTTAGGTAGAGTCTGTCCCAGAAATGGGCAAAAGAAAATGGAAAATAAAGATAAAAAGAATTTTGATGTATGCCATTAAACCTTTTTTTTTACTCTCAAATAGAGGCCTGATACAAAAACAATGAAAATAAAGAACCAAAAATTAAATACTCATTTCTAAGAAATGAAAACTGATGCAGTATAAAAGTCAAGTCACTGACTGATATAATTTGGGGGTGCTTAAAGTTCATCTAGTGAAGGATATTTTATGTTTTTTCATCTACTTTATGGACACCTGTACATCAGCACTTTTGCACAAATGACAGGTGTCAGAATATGATTATTTTCTTGTCTGCTTCAAAAGTCCCAAAAGAATAATGAAATTTACTGCCCTTCTCTATTGTTCCATGTGTAAATGACAGTTGCCAAGAATGAGATTACAGGTGTTCTGAGAGTTTTGAGTGTCATAATCCAGAAAGACATAGCATCACCTAACACACCAACCACACCCTTGATCATTCTCTAGTCATTTGAAACAAGGTCTTGCTTAGCTGACATATTTCTGCACTACCCTCCCACTGCTTACTGAATTTCTGAATGGTTTAGGCAAAGGGGAAGGCCACTAATGTTTTGTGGATTGCAGGTATATACAGAGTTTTGCATAATTCTTAGCTTCAAGGGCTGTAAGTGAAAATTTTTGTGCAAACATCTTCCTTTCACTTGAGGATCAGAGCTGAGCTCTGTCTTGGCAGCTGAAAGTGCCTACAGAAGCATTGAGGACAAACGATCTGGAAACAAATGAAACTTCCTCTGTGGTTGGAAAACAACAGCCTGAGAGGAAGCGGATGAGGGAGCATTGCACTTAGAAATGAGGCAATGGTGGTGGAAACTGGTGCAAGCAGCATTTTCCCTATACTGGGATGCACTAAGTCTCTGGCCAGTATTTCTGTTTTCTGGTGAAGTCTAGCTCTGCATGACTCCTTTGGAAGAGAAAGCCCTGTCCTTAGAACTAAAGCTTCAACAATATCAGGAAATGCACAGAAGTTCCACAGCCCCACTAATGCTTTCATCCATGTCGTGTTATTCAATTCCTAGTCAAACTTCTGAGATGCTTCCTAGGCCTGGGTAGAGCAGAAGACTTCTCCCTTGTATCACTTCTTGCAGCACAACACAGCCACAGTAGTTACAGCACAGGAAGCAAATTGGAAAAAAGATTCCCACTGCTAAGCTGAACTTGGAAATGTGAGGTGTGGTAGCTGTGAAAATCCTTTGGGGTAGCTGTTAGTGGAGTTATACAATAGTAAACCTATACAATAGGTTTTTTCCTCAATGAGAGGAGTCACCATAGCCTATTTCAGATTATTTCCAACAAAGTTAGAGGAAATGACACAGGGAGAGATAATTTAGAGAAAAAAATTTTGGTATTTGCATCAAATTCCAAAAAGTTTATTATTTTAATGCCAGAATTGAGTACAGTTCAGATTTAGACTTTTTCTTTTGTCTAATGTTTGCATTTTGCTTCTCTTATTTTTTTATGTCAAAGATAGCTCTGTTTTGAGCAGAAGATTAGACTAGACATTTTGCTGTTCCTTCCCACCAGGACTATTCAATGATAAATATGTGTTGACAACTATTTTTTTTGCTGAATATATTGCATTGAGAATGTTGAAAAATCAGCTGACTACCTCCCACACAGAGCGTTTATCCATTCTGACTGATCCCATTCCCTCTGCCCTAGTCATCACCACATTAACCAAGCAAATTACTTCTGTTCCCAGTTCTACAGAGCTTCTCTCTTCCTCATGTGGAACAGAGTCCTGTCCCTTTTCAGACCAACTCCCTCAACCCAGGTACACAGTTTCCAGTAATATTTTATTTTATCACTAGCATTTGCTTCTGCTCAGGGAAAAGTAAAGTTGTGAATACAGAAACAGGAATAATTTCTGAACCTGATGAACAGACAGCATCACTGATAACCATCAGATTGTGGGAAAGAGGACTAGTGCCATGCTTAGCCAGACATTGTCTGAAATGTTTATAATGAGGTGGAAAAGGTAAAAAACCCCTCTGCAAACTCATCAATCCCTGAGTTCTCCTGCAGCATAGTCTATGTTCAGAGTTTCCATGCTGCCTTACATATTTTCCTCAGCTTTTTTCCAGGCCTGCAAAGTCTGTTTCACTTGGCTACATGAAAGGCCATCTGATCCTGACAGCCCCTACCCCAGCAGGGCTTGTAAGTGATTTGTGCAGCCCACAAAGTCGTTATGGATGCACAAGGAGGACTGGAGCATACAGTGAGCCCCAGCCCCACTAACAGCCCAAAGGCGTATCGTGACAGCCACAGAGCCACAGCGCAGAAAACCCAAGTGATTTTGCTGAAATGAAATAAGGCCCTAGAGCTTGCTAACCCAACTTTAGTGCAGGGTTTGATTCTTTTTTCCAGCTTTGTCACACCGGTAACAACCATTCACTCTGCCCTCATCTACCAGAGCAGCAAATGAAAGAGCTGTAAATCAACCTCCCTTTGGATGCATTTCTGCTGAAGGGAATTCCCCTCTATTATTGTAACGCTGTGAGAAAAGACTGTGCAGTGTGTACTTTTTAATAAAAGTGCTTTTAACAAATTACCTAAGATGCCTGTTAAAACAGATGTTAAAGCTCAAACATTGCTGTAGCACTGTTTCATTTCTCTTGCACTTATGTACTCCACTGCACCATTGAGTTACAAACAGTGAGGAAATGGAAGTCATCCCACAGGGTCTGCATAGGCCATGGATTGCTCCTGGAAACATTCCTGAGCACAGGGCTCAGCAAAACCCTCAGCACTGATGTCGAGGAATAGGCTCCAGTAAAACTCCAAAGTGTTATTTGAATGAAACTAAATTCAATTACTTTGTAATTAACTTCTACTTAAATCAGGAATTCATTAGCTTTAGGAAAAAACAAGGGCAGTTATGCAACCCATCTAACACAGTTGCTCCACACAGGACCCAATTTAGTACAAAGCACAGGTAAGTTTTCTAGACATTTTAGAGCATGATTTATAACATTTTGTGGCATATACACATGTTAATAAGATACTGGAGTGTACAATTTCCAGGTCTTTCTAAAGAGGTATTATTTTTATTACAATTCCTACGGTAGAATGAATTAAATTATATCAGCTTCCATAAGCTTATCTAAAAGCACTATTAAAGGAGATTAGTATATTGCAAATGGAGTAGGAGAGGAAAGATGAACTGTGAATTTGCCTCCTGTAGCAGGCTGAAGGACATCTCTGAATAACATTATAGCCCATTGCTCTAGGAGTTTTGACTGTGGCCTGTGATTGTACTCAACAATTCAAACAGTAGAACTATTTTTGTCAAATGCTTAGAGATGCACTGTTTAAGCTGATGTTATCTCTCTTTTTTCTTTTTTTTTCTTTATTAAAAGGAGTTTTTAATTGCTGAAAAATTAATTGCTTTAAAGAAATGCTGAGAGTTTATACTGACCCTTTATTTTAAACAAGTAAAAACTTCTTTTTCATGTTGTACATAGAAAAGTTATTTCCATATTTGATTTATTTGTTCTCACAGTGAGAAAAAAATCGTTTAGATAGCAATTTTAATGTTCTCCAGTGATTTCTAGGAAAGCTTTAAATATGGAAATAATTTTTTAAAAAATGAAAGCAAACACCTGTAACTTCATATGTTTCTATCTGTTAAAGTCTCTCCAAAGACATTTTTACTCTAAAAAAATAGTGAGTTCTTATTTTTATTTAAGACTTCTATGATTTTAATCTACCTTACCTATGACTGTGTCCATTCATGAATGCTCTGCTTTGCACATATATAAGGATTTTATTCTCTTTGGCATCAATTGAGATTATGTGACCTTTTGTCAAGGATTAATTTAACAATCTGTAAAAAAAAGTTCCTTTTGAGAAGTTTTGAAGCATTAGAATGTTTATTTTCTGGTTTTTTGGTCATATTAACTACCTTTGCAGATTTCAGAAACATTGCAGATAGCTCAGCTTCTGATAGTTCAGTTGTGGTTTTGGATATTTTATTTGGATATCTGAATTGCTAATAGGAAGTACTAGCTGGGAAATTAGGTTTTTATTTGAGTTACCTCTCCATGGTAAGTCAAATAAGGCTTTACTCTTGTACATTCCTGTGAATTTCTATTTGAATGCCATCTGTGAGGGAATTTGGCAGAATAGAAAAGTCTTGCCTAAAATGAAGGGGGCCACTTAGGGAGTCTGCAGAATGCATGTCACTGATTAAAGGGTCACGTCCAAGATCTGTCTGTAGGTTTCACAGCCTAGCTCACATGTCATTGCTGGAAACCAACTTACCCATTCTTGACTCATGCACATGACAGAAAATACCTGTAGCAGCTGCCTTTTTGATGGCAACAAACTCCACTGACAGATCTGCTCCAAAGAAGCAGAAATCTTCCCAGCAGCAACATCCTCCACCATCCTCTCTGCTGTCAGCAACAAGGAGTCTGGTTCTCTTTCTCTGTGGGTATAGTGGAACAGGGACCACCTTCCCCAAATCAGAGTTTTTGTCTCCAAAAAGCACACAGCAAAAAACACACATGAAGCAATCAAAGAAAAAAATTCAGAAAAGTGGATGTTTTAATGCTTTATGTGGAATGGGTAAAAATGGAATAAATCAAGGAGCCAAAAGTCATCCCTACTCCAGCCTTGTAACTTTGTAGGAATTTTCATACGTCAACCTGTTCTGTAATTTGACAGGCAAAACGCTCATGGTTACCTATAAAACTCCAACAGCAATGATATTCTGGGCAGTCTTAATAAATGTTATTTTGATTAAAAGAGATTTCCACTCTTTTCTGTGTGTTAATTAAATTGAAAGAGAACTCTGACAATTCCAATTAGCATTTACCACAAAATATGTATATGCAAATGTAACAGAAGGTAAATACAGATTTGAAAAAAAAAATCATACCACAGCAAGACAGTTAGATAGAACATTGTTGTCAAATTTTCTTATTTAAAATAAGTCATCAGCAACATATGACAGATACTGAAAGTATATGTGAAACATTTAAAATAAAGGCAAGTCATCCAAAGATTATACAAATAAAAAATTTTAAACACATTCACAATTGAAATGTAGTGCAGGATCTTTCAAAACTGTGGATTTCCTTTTGTTCTGGATCTGAAATTAGTTTTCAAAGCAATTGATACTTATATTAATTGAATTAATAGAAACATACCTAATATTTGAGAAGAAAATAGTTAACTTTTCATGGAAATGCTCTGAAACTTTAAAATTTTAAAAGCACTTGGAGACCCTTCAGGCCCTAAAACAATAAAGAGAAATATGTCAATCCTACTGTAAAGAAGCATGTTGAGGGGGATGGACAGCAGAATGGCTGCCTGGCTTATTCTGGACACCAATTTCTGGCCTTGTCTGGCAAGGTCAGCAGTGGCAGTACAGCTTGATCACCCTGGTGGATCTAAATGGAGTAATTTAAGTTAACTAGATGCCATTAATGGTCTGCAGAGCACATCTTGCTCCCGGTCTGCAAACTCAGACATTTCACCTCAAACTGTTCAGAGATGAAATTTGGGATAACTTCCTTGCCTTGAACTGGATTGGGAAGCACTCATCTATTCTGATCTGGTGATACCTAAAAAAAAAAGTATAATCACTGGGACATAATAGTCGGACAATAAAGAAATCCCATCCTAAGTTGTCAGCAGAAATTTCTTTACCATACAGATATTTTTGCTGACAAACTGTAGGGCTTAAGAGGAGTTCTTCATGCTCTCTCCTGGGTGTTGTCTGGTGTAGTATTTGTGTTTTGTTTCTGGGCTCTGCCAATAAACTGCAGTGCTCACCTCACTCATCATGCTGTGGCCACTCTTAGGGATGTGACTTAGATGAGCCTACAGTTTAACCCAATTAATAAAGCATGGAAATGTAGGATAAGGAATTGACAAACAAATTTTTATTTTTATTACCTAACCTTGGTTTGTCCTTTAAAAGGGCTATGCAAAATCACTGGAAGAAATTATGTTTATTGGGGTCTGTGCTGCATGATATTATTTTTTGTCCACTGGTAAATAATTTAGACACTACTACTGAACAGACAGACATACTTTGTGTTAAGTGGGACACTGAGATAGGTAGAAAAAATGTTGATAAACTGACACTAATTATTGTTTCTATTGCATGTGTTTCTTAACATATTGAATTATTTTTCCATTAACCCCACAGGGATCCAATTTTCTGAGTCATCAATGGTCAGGAAATCTCATTTCTAAAGAACTGGAGCCAGTGTTGCTGAAGACATCCAAGACTATGTCAGATCCTTTCCTAATGGAGAGCAAATTCTCCCACAATTAAAGGACAGACAAAAAAGAATTAAGGACAGCCTGGTGTGAGGGGAGAAGATATTCCCTGCTTCTCATTTAGGTAGTACTAAACAGGGCTTGTGTTCTACATTTTGTTTATTTTTGATGGTTCCTCGGTGGCTTGACACTAAGTGGAACTACCTAAGCTTGGTAAACAAGTGAAAATTCAAATATGAGCTTTTATTGCAGTTACTTAAAGAATCTCCTTGGTGCTGCTGGGAATATTCCTCAATTAGGAATTGCTCTCTGGACCGTGGTCAAACTCTGGGTCAGAAAGCCAAAACCTTCAGGCCTGTGCTTCTTGGGAAGGAGATTATTGTTGATCATCACCCACATTTTCAGCTTTCTTCCTCTTGAGATTCAATTGCATTTTTGTACAAAATCTTTTGCTAAATGTGATGTTTTTGCTAGCTGAGTGGATCTGCACCTTTGGGCTCCAAAACCTCCTGTCTGAGACCAATTACTTTTTAAATTCCTCCTTCCTCAAGTTTCCCCCTCATGGTAGTAAAGATGTTTCCTCCTTTCAGATAAAAAGTGGAAGCTGCTTAGATTCACCTTTAAACTCCAGTCACTTCACTTGTGCTCCAAGGACGGGGTCGGATTCCGACAGACATATTTAGGGAGTGATTTGGATCCAAGGATCCAGCAACCATCCTCCTTGCTCCCTCCTCTCACTGAAAACGGAGGAACCACATGGCACAGGGCTGTGCTCTGTCCAAGACACAGATGCAACTTTGATGTCTGTTACTAAGAGACCATTTGATGTTGAATTTCTTGATCCACCACTTACATGACCAGGCTGGTTGTCCAACAGTTCATCCATTATTTTTTTAGCATCCTCCCTTTCTTGAGTGCACATTCCAGGAAGATTCAAAGAGCAGTGGCCTACTGCAGATAGTGGAAGTTTTCACACACCCAACAAAAACTCTGATATGGACATGTTGGCAAAAATCTTTCTACTGTTATTACTAATACTTTGTTTTAAAAACTCAATTCTGTTTATTATAATGACTACATTTTTGTTCTTTGTGAGGACCATAGGTGACAGCTATAGAATGTTCATCAGAAAACTAATTAACCTGCTTATCCACAAAAACCTCTCACATATTTTTGCACAGCTTTAAGGGAGGGAGAGTAAAACTGCATATAAATTATCAGCATCATTAACAAAAATGTAACTCTTCATTAATGAGCAAGAAGCCTCTTTTTTGTTTTTTTATTTGGGCAGCCAAAAAGAGTCTATAGTCACCTTAACCCTCTCATGCCCACAGGCCTGAGGGATTTCCCAACACAAAAGGTTCTAATTCCACACCAATGGAAAATGTATCAACTCACTGTATTTAAACTGACTTAAACTGCAGAGAAGAGGATTTAGGTTAAACATGAGAACAAACTCTGAAACCTGTACATGGGAGAGTCTTGCTCAGGAGGTTGTGAACTTTCTAACATGGATACTTGCTGAAATAAACTGGAAATGTTTGTCAGAAATCACACAGGAACAGCAGATCCTTCCTCAGCAGGGAGAATTAATTTACTTTCCCAACTCCCTTCCAGATCAATTTTCTAAGATTTTTTTCAAATAGTGATATTTTGCTAGGTTACTTACAATATAGATCTTTGCCATGAGGAAAAAGAAAGGTAATTATTCCAAAACTTTAAGGATGTTGAAATAGTTCCTCTAACTGTGAAAAACCCAAACAAACAACAAACCCCACACAGTTCTGGAAACTAAAGCAACAACTTATTCTGGGTTGTGGCTGGATTGTAAAGTCCAAAGAGAACTCAGAAAAAGGGAGGTGAGTGGTTACTAATTTTTTGAGTTATTACCTTCAGTCAATGGTTCAATACAGATTTAGTGATCCTTGTGGGTCCCTTCCAACTCAGGATATTCTATCATAGAAGCATCTGGAAGAAGGAACAGGTGACTGCCTTTGTGAAAGCACTGAAGACACTGAGCCTGTGGCCAGGCTGGAAGGACTGATACTGAATTTTGTGGCAGTAGCACCCCAGTTCTTATTTGAAAATTAAAGCAGACATAGCACACTGTGTATTTACAGGTCCATTTACACATCCTTATTTCAGGGGGAAGATGACTTTCAGATGGGAGAAAACAGAATGGTATTAATTAATGCCAGCTTCAATTCGGAGAAATCCTAATTTAATAATTTCTTCCGTTTCTACTTTATGCTGGACTATGAAACAATCTCAAGCAATTCTAGAAGTCTACCTACTTCCTGATCAATGGAGACTTGAGGAGGGGTTGATTCCTTTTCCTGTTAGAAACAGCTGAAAAATTTGAGAAACAGGGCTGAAAGAAAATTATGAACATCCTAAAATACATATGGCAAAGATCATACTTTGTAAAAAATAGAGTCTGAGCTTACATATTTGAGAAAATTTTCTTTACTTTTTATCTCCCTAATTTAGTGGTTTTTGAATCTGACAATAATTGATGACAAGGTGGTAGACAAATGGCCTTTTTAAGTCCCTTCCAGCAGTACTTTTTTAATACTCTGAATTTACTGACTAACTAGTTACTATTCCCTGAGGAGCAAAGACCCTTTTACATTGAATTATACTTTAATCCTGGATGCAAAACCAGTTTAAAGTACATGAAAGGTGCTTGCTAAAATGGTTTGGCCACTACAGCAGGTTTTTCTCTCAGTAAAAATAAAAGTAATATATTACTATACAATCTATGTTGTAAGCTAAAGAAATTAGCTACTAAAACTCGGTAACATAATTAAGCAATAGGCTCTGCTGTTGATGTCTCTGCTAGGAAATAATAGATAACAAGGAGAGTTATACATGCTGAAATGTATTTACAGGTCATAAAGTTGCAATGTCCTATTACTGTTTGGTAAAACCTTCAGAGGAATGGATCTATTTTTCTGTAAAGACAAGGATTTTTTTTCTAATTAATTTAAGGTTTTCATGTTAAAAAAAAAGACTCTGATGTTTCTGATGTTGCTTAAAGTTTTATGATTAAAATCTGGATGCCCTCAGACCATGAAAATAGAACAGGACAATACATAACTCTTTCCAAGTTACTCATGACAATGGAGATGGCAATGATCACAGAATCACTCAAACTGTCAGATCAGGACTCAGTAATGTTTTTCATCAGGCAAACTGATGGGACCTTATCCATTTTATACAATTTCAGTGATTTAGCAACAGCAGCCATATTTTTAAAGCAAAATTTCACAAAGTGCTTTTGGCTCAAAGAAGGAGAAAATAAAGATTCACAGATAATTTTTATTTATTTACTTATTACTAGGTGATCTCCTTCCAATCCAAGCCATTCTATGATTCTATGACTCCATTATTTATTTATGCTATGGAGTATCAAGTTCTCTTGCAATTCTTGATTCACTGTTGGGGGTTTTTTTTCTAAATAAAATGAAGGCACAAAAAAATTCTGTCTCCTTGAAAATACTGCTACTTAAAAATATTTTCTGGACTTGGAGTAATAGTGGTACCACAAATATCCTTCAAATATATGTCTTGGGAAGAAGGAGTACATGTCAGCCCAGAAACCGAGCATTTTGATTAATCTGCTAATGTTTAGCAGTTAGGGAAGATATTGTTAAAAAGCTGTAATCCGGCTGCCAGACCCAGATGCATCCTGCTTAGTTTTGTTCTTTCTGCAGCTGAAGCAGGGATCTCTGCTAGGTCTGGGATTTCCTGCCATCACCGAGAAAGGCTGAGAGCCCGTGAGCCCGGAGGTGAGGCAGCAGCCTCAGCACTGCAGCAGGACAGACTTCTGCAAGAAGGAAGCCTCTGGTTTCTGGGAGCTCTGCTCTTCACAAAATGGTTTATCCCATCTGAAGAACACTGTAACTGAAACAATTCAGCCATCACACTTTCTTGATTCTTTCTAATTTGGAGTGCCAAAAAGTCTCTTTCATCAAATATGAATGCAGTTTTGATTAAACACAGCACAGAAGACAGACAACTCCCTTCAAGCAATACCTGTGAAAAGTTCATTATCTTTGTGGTTATACACATTTACAGACAGTTTATATCCTTTTTTTCCTTTGAACTAACTAATGTTAGAGGAGAAAGGGTCTGCAATAGTCTTCCAATACACATTCAGTAGACAAAGCTTTTATTTCATGTCCAGCAAATGAGATTATTTTTGTATAAAATTCATTGTGTGGATGTTTGATAATGAAATGGGGAAATGAAGAAAGACTCTCAGTTTTATCCTTAAACCTTTGCTACATCACCTCGTTCTACCTGGACCACTGGGCTAGGTTGCTTGTACTATACAAGTGGGTGCAATTATCTCATTCTTAAATCAAGCATCCATTTTCTGAAGGACTTTATTTTTCCTCTGCTTAGTGTCCTTTCTACACCCTTATCTCAAGGCATCATGGGAACAGAAGTTGTGGCAGGGTAAGAGAGCAGTGCTGATGTCACGCTGAAGGTACAGTACATGAAATTTTTTGTATAGGAAAAGGCCTTTTTAGGGGTTACCTTAGAAAAATCCAGATATAATAACATTAACTTTCTCAATATTTCCACAGGCACATGTTAATTTTTCTAAATAATTGATAAAATTACTAAAAATTAATTGGAATTATAGATATTTTGTGAAAAGAAAAAGCCCTGAATTAAAAAAAAAACCAAAAAAACATAAAATAAAAGCTGACTTTATGAGTTTATGATTTTTTTTTACATTGGTTCTCTATTCCTCATTGGACAGACAAAAATAATTAAGGATATGTATTCCAAATCCTCTCATGTTACTCATCTTAATAACAGGAGATACAGTGGCATATCTTGCAATTATTAACTGCCTTATCTTTATCATTTTGTTTTCATGCTGAGAAATATTTTGCTGCTTGACTGCTAAAGGCAAAATAGAGCAATATTTTTAACAGCATGTACCAACTTAACTGTAATATTCAGCAGCCAAAGGGTCATCCAGAAGGCACACCTTTGTAAAAATATAAATTAGCAAGAATTGGTTTATTATGACCATGTCCTTTCTAGGAAAAGAAGCATTTTGTGTTACATTTTTTAGGTACATGGGCAAAAGAAATATTACTGACATCAACTGAATGAAAAGTAACTCCTGTAAAAATACTTCTACATATTATCAAAGTCTATTCTTTGGCTCTAATTGGCTGTCCAGACCTAAACTGGTCTGGACAGAAAAAGAATGAGGGAGGTGTGGGATAAAATAGCAAAGCACATGTGAAGAGAAAAGGCACAAGAAAACTGTGGTAACCTGAATGCTGAAGGATTCTTTTGTCATACTGACATTCTTTGGTCATAAGCTGTTACCTAGAAGTTTGGTATAGACCTAAAAAGCTGAGCATAGTAAATACATTTGTGTCAGTCAACAATTCTCTCAAAATAGCAACCATTATTCAGAGCAAGTTGAGGTCTTCCATATAAAGAAAGTTGGTAATGATATCTTGGAATTTACTTGTCCATGCAAGTAAATTCTGGATCACAAGATCCCCCACATGCTGTAGAGCCCTTCCTTTAAAATATAAATATTTCTGTGGGAAGACTGAATCACACAGGTTGATGCATATAATGGCATTGCTCTGAATGAGTTTAAACATGTGAGAGGGCAGAGAATTTCTCATTCCTGAGAAGACCGTACAGACACCAAGACCAGCTCATAATGCACAAATAAAACCTCGGGCATGTTGGGGTGAATGGGACACTGCCAACAGTTTCAGAGGATCAGGATCCTCCTTAAGGTTTGAACTTAACAGGAGACAGAGCGGAGCTTACTGCTCAGAGCTGATTCACCTTAACCCTTGTGACTGGGAAGATCCAAAGAGCTCTTCTGTACCTGACCTTGTACCCTTGAGTGTTTTATTTTTTTAATTAGAGACATTGCACTGTGCAGTACATGGCACAGCTTGCCTCTGTCACTGTGGTCCTGTGACCTGGAGACACCGTTTTGCAAACTGCACACTCCAGAACCAGTTTGTGTCTTTATTTTTAATTGTATGAATTACCTTGATCACTTTTTTCATTGCTACAGAAATGGGGCCGCATCTGTATGTGAAATGTAGAGAACTAAGATCTGTCAGTTAAATAATTCCTAGCTTTTCCACAAACAAATTGAAAAAGTAATAAAAAATTACTTTTGAGCTAAAGGACAACATTCCTGACATGCTCAAAGTAGTAGGCAATTCAGATCTTAATTATATTGAAAATCTGAATAACTGGTGTCTGTGTTTTAAACTTCTCAAGGAGACCAGGATTACATATTGATCAGAAAAAAAACTATGGGAGAATGAGAAAAAATGGAAAAGGATTAAAAATCTTAATTCATCTCAAATATGCTAGACTGTGTTTCCCCAGGCTGGGGGAATCCTTAATGTTTTTGGTTTTTTTAGTCTTTCAGAAATTGTCATTTTAGTTTTTACAGATGACTTTGCTCTTGGCATAATTTATGAATTTAAAACAATCTAAGCAAATATAAAACAGCCTCTACTTTACATGCAACAACAAAATAATCTTTTCGAGACTGCTTTTATTAAAAAAACCCCAGGAGTTGAAAGTGCTCAGTTCCATTTACAATTATAAATTGGTAGGTTTATTTTGGCAGATTTTCTGTTTACAAATATACATATTTTTCAGACCCTGCACATTTTTTAATAATGAAGTTTCAAATCTAAAGCTTTTTCACATCTTTTCAAATATAAAGAATGCTAAGAAAATAATTTTAAAATACATTCTCTGAATGTGCTGAGGTCATTCTATTCTGCTATATCAGGAAACTTTTTTGTTGGCATTCCCTTCCTCTATCTCTGGCTCGTCCACAATGAGAAGATAAGATGTAACTTCTATTGAATTGCAAGTCTGTGTTTAATCTTAGAAGATTAAATTACCTTCAATGTTCTAAGAAATTCTGCACATACAGAGAAACCCTCTTCTGCCCCACAACCAATAACAAAATATTTAGTATGAAACTTGTTCTACAAAGAGCTGGTAAGTTTATGTTTTATTCTTCCAGTCCAGAGAGCAAATCATGCATTTTGCTGAGTCAATGCACCAACATTTCAGTTTAATGTACCATGCAATGTGTGTTTTCTTGATGCAAAATAGTCCAAGAATGATCCTGAACTGTTGATATTTTCTGCAGAAAGAAAGGAAGTACAAATAGCACACTTATCAAAATGTACATTGCATTCGTGAAAAAGCTTGGCTTTGCAGTCTAAACTATATGCTAGTCTAGCAAATGTTCATGTTCTTTCTCCATTTTTTTTTTTTTTTGTTCAGTAGAGGATACAACATGAAGTGATACCAATTTGGAACATAGTTGTTTTCAGCCACATCGAATCATCTTAACTCATTTCACATAAACACAGGGATTCATTATCCAGCAACACCTTAGGGATCTTAATACCCTTTTATTTTTTTGGTTTTGCTTTCCTCAGAGATAAAATCAGCTGGCAAGTATTTATTAACTGGAAGCTTAACACAATATTTGAAGTGTTGTGCTGTCCACATACAGTAACAGAGATAACCCCTTTTTTCCTAGTTCAAATTTGAAAGATGAGAGAGAAGTTTTTTCAGCAGTCATGACCCACACTTTCATAGCAAGGAACCATGTCTGAGCTGTTCTGGTTTGGACTGGGATAGAGTTGATTTTCTTTGTGGCAACTTTTAGGGTGCTGTGCTTTGGATTTGTGACAAAACAGTGTTGAAAACACACACTGCTGTAGCTATGCTGGTTTAGCTGATGTTTTAGCTATTGCTGAAAAGTTCTGACACAGCATCAAGGCCTTTTCTGCTTCTCGCTCCACCATGTCAGTGAGGATGCTGGGGGTGCACAAGAGGTTGGGAGGGGACACAGCCGGGACAGCTGGGCAGGGACACAGCCAACCCCACTTGACCAAAGGGATGTCCCACACCATGTGGTGTCATGCTCAGCAATAACAGCTGGGGGAGAAGGAGCAAGGGGAATATTTGGAGTGATAGTATTTTTCTATCATTATGTTTATGATTGGAAGCAGAAATTTTGGTGTGATTCACTCAATATGAAATATGAACATTAAAATGAAGTTTTTAAAAAAGAGTTTGTAAAATTTCTTACAAAAAATGTTCTTTTTATAAAAATATAGAATATAAAAATATTTACTTTCAGGTTAAAAAACTCTCATTTTCTTAACTAATATGCATTCAAAAAATATTCTACTTTAACTTTTATGAGTTAACATGAGGAAATTTGTCCAGTACATGATTACTTTGAATGTGTAATAAAGAACACTGATTCTTGCTGTTTTGAAAAGAAAAATACAGAAAAGACTTTCTCTGAATGCCCATAGGAAATGTCTGTCCTACAACGTCGATTTCATTATAGTGTAAGAAACACTTTTGCCCTAAGTGCTTCTTCCAGCCCTGGTTCTTAATTGTTGTTATTTGGCAGCATGAAATATTGATGACATTGGTCAAAAAGATTGACAGCTGCATGAATTGTTATTAACCAGCCTGTTGGTTGCAGCTTAAAGTTCAATAAATACCAAGTTGCAGCATAAGCCTCAGGGAGCCTCTCTTCCAAAGAACTGGAAATTAACTATTTGATGTCTTTATAAGCTGTCTTTTTCCATCACCTCCTCAACCCCCCCCAACAGTTTTGATGACACTAAAAAGAAATGTCTGGTTTGGTAATGCCCTCATAACTGGGGATCATGGCCCCTTCTTGATCCTCAAGGAGGAAATGACCAAACATTACAGGAGAGGTAACTCCCAGTCCCTTGTTCTCATTGTCATTCATCACCACAGTGTGATGAACAACAGAAGAATCATTCAGAAATGTTAGGATCTGAAGGAGCACAGGGGACAGAATGATTTCTGAAGTGACTCAGGAATAACTTCTCTAATACTGATACATGGGAATACATTTCATCCTCCACACACAAGTACTGTCATACTGTTATGATTTGCAGTTGTACATACATTCAATCACATAACTTGCTGGAGAGCTTTAATAATTGTGCATTAGGTTGAAGAGAAAATCTTTACCAATATAGAGAGTAATTTTTAATGGTGTTGTGTACCTTCCCTTTTTAAAATGTGCACATCTGTTATCTCTGTCTTAAATCCCGGTAGATTCTTTTTCCCCAGAGCAAATACACTTCTTTTCTTGCTACAAGTAAACTTAGAGTTTTAACACCTGTTTCTCTGCTGGTTCAGAGACCTCTGGTATCTCTACCCATTGCTTGTCTTGTTCAGTTCCCTGTGGGTCTTAGCTATTCAGTATTCTGTGTCATTACGACTTGTGATGTGACATACTGTCATTTTGACTTTGATCAAAACAAGGTAATTGTAGCAACAGGAAGAATCCATTAAAGCTCCTCGATGTCTGATTTAGTCAGAGTGAATAGAGGAAAAAATACCTTGCTGACTCAGTAAATGCTAAATGTTACCACTTAGGGAAAACCATGAATAGTGTATTTATATGTATATCTATGAATATTCCAAAGCTTCACCGTTTCAGGTGTACTTGTGTCAATCATCATTTTGAATTCACCTGAATGATTCAGGTAAACACCATGGTGTCCCAGAACTTCATTGCTACCTCTGACCAAGCAGGTTGGTCTGGCCATTATAGTGCAGAGCTATTTAACCTGTACTTAACTTGCCACATGTAGATAATACAAGATATGATGTGCTGTGCACACATTGGACTGAAATTTTGAGGTAGCACCATAGTGAAGTAATCTTGACATTTTGAGCCACTGATTTTTCTTTTTCCCCTTTAATTCTTTGTAGAGGGATTTTTGTCACTCATGGGTTGTGAAGTCTCCTGGGAGATTTTAATATTAAATGCGGTGCTGTTATAGTTAGGATGGATATTTAATGTGTATTAATAATCACAGAAAATTAATTTTTTCACTGGGATTTAATTGCACAATCTCTCCATGCCATAATCACTTTTACAGTCTGTCTATTCAGTTTTACTGAGGCAAGGTTCTAATTTTATTTCCTCCAATATCCATCACTTGTTATCCCATGAACATCTTGAATTGTCTCTTATGTTGCAAGAGTATTTTCCCCACCTTTACTGTATTGTACATATTAGCATACAGTAAAAGAATTAATAATGTGTTGCAAGTTCAAACCTAAATAACTTTATGCACAACTTTCAAAATGTTTTATTATTTGAGTTTCCTTTTGGTAAAACAAGAAAATGTAATTATATGCTAAAAGGAATTGATAAGCAGCTTGTTTAACCAATGGTTACAATCTCCTGTCTTTGTTCACAGCATCTGTAGCAATAGAACTACTCCATTTCAATGCTGACATTTAATCAATGCATGTAAATCACCTTGGAGGCCTATTATTCTTGTATTCATTAATTCTGTCGTGCAGAATACAAGTGTGTAGGAGAATTATATACAAAGTTTTTGCAGCTGAGGTCAAAAAGCGGCACATGTTACTGCCTGCTCTTGAAGTCCCACACTGCTTCTGACTCATGATATGGTGTATACCACATTATGTGTGAATAAAATCATAGGGTCTCTGAATTAAAATGGTATCAGAGTTTTATTTGAGGGACTTTTTGTGTTAGGAAATTGTCAGCTGGTTGGAAGTCTTCCCTATTGACTGTATAATATATTCCTTCTGCTTGCTAGCTTCCGGGGGCAGGTACAGGTGAAAATAAATACAGAGGAGGTTGCTTCTGTATGGAAAGACTAAACTTTTTAAACTAAATGCCTAGGTTATGCAATAAAAAAAGATGATAAAACCATAAATGACAAGAAAGTAACCCAAATAATTTCCAGTCAGGATGTGGCATCTCAACATTTTCAAGTCAGTATGCCATAAAAATTTAGAGTTGCTGGTCTCTAGACATTTTCAACCCACTGGAAGTGAAAAATGAATTTTTATTCAGGCCAGTGTTTGGGGGGAGGGTGACTGAAAGCATCAGAGGAAACAGGGAACAGCCAGGAGCAGGGGCACAGCAGATGGACTTGCTTTGGTACCTGCACCTCTGCATGGAGAAGCCTGCTCTGTGTTCCACCACCTTGCAACAAACTGTGTTTGACTTGTGAAGCACCAGTTTGTCCAAATAAATCTGCCATGTAGAAACTACCCAAGACAACCAGCTTTGGCCTGCCAGGCAGGTGAGCTGGAACCACACCAGGAGCAGACCCAGAACTTGAAGCTGGAACCACACCAGGAGCAGACCCAGAACCAGGAGAGCAGATGCAGAAGTACATGAGGGACAGACAGAGAAATATCTTACTCACCTGCCTCTCCAGTAACTTCCTCCACTGAGTGGTACTTATGGCAACTCATGGAAGAAATCTGGGAAAATCAAACCTGGTGGATATTGTGTCCTTGATCACCATCCAAATTTTGCCATTCTATTTTTCCTTTTATTTCCATGAGTTAGCCATTCAACCCAAAAATTCAGATTGAAGCATTTTAGGTCTTCAATACAAATAATTTTGAAATATTTCCCTTTATCTTTCTCTTTAAATGCAAAGACATTAAATTATAGCTGAAAAATAGTTTAGAAGCCATTCTATGGTTCTCTGAATTCTGACAGAAACTCAGTAACTCTATAATTTGCTTTTCTTTGTTACTATGTGAACCTGATCCTTTTCTTGACAATTTCCACTTTAAGAACATTTTCGTCATAAGGAACATTTACCAACTTTCATTTGTCAAACATGAAATTTTAAGGGTTCATGACAGAAATTTTTTAATATATACGCACATATATATATAAATAATGGTAACATACTGTAAGTTTTTCTCAGTGGATCCAGGATATCTTAGGAATCCATGAAGTCTTCTTCTGGTCTGGTCTATAAACCATGAGAAATCAGCTGCAGAGAGACAGTCACTCCTGATTTTTAACCAGGAGTGAATAAAAGGCACTGGGCTACATACGTGCAGCAACAAAACATGGAGCTTGTCTAAATTTTGAATGTGGGTGCTGCTTTGCATTTCACTGGATGCAGACATGGTAAGTCTTTTACCAGAACAGTAAATTTAATGCAATTTTGTTACTGATTCTGCAATGTCAAATGTCAGATTGCCACCCACCAAGGAACACCATGTCATATCTTGTGCTTTGCCCTGTCATGAGTAAATCATAACACTGTTCTTGTGCTAATCCTTTTGTTCTGCTTATGGCAATTCATTGAGAAAATAAAGTCTTCAAGTCAGATGTAGGGAAGCCCTTCAGTCACAGGCCAATTTATTTAGCCCTGTGCCAGCCCTCTGTCTCCAGCCATACCAATTGAATGTGTGGAGAGAGGGAAATGCCCTGAGTTCTGGAGTGCTTTTTTTCTCTGCCATGGATGCAAGTGGCAGAGATCCTCAGCACTGAGCAACCACCTCAGAGCCTGTCCCAGTGGCCCTGGGCTGTGACCTGTTCTGCACCAGGCACTGAAGAAAGAATAGGTTTAAACTATAAAAAACAGTGGCTTCCTAACAGGGGACCTATCTGAGGCTATGTAAGCTCAGGCCTTGATTCACTGTTGGGAAAACATTGTGAAGCAGTGAGAAGAAAGACTAAAGCAGACAAAATAAATAAGAAAGCAAATTGGAAAGGAATTACACAGTTTGGCAACGAGGTCTTTGTTATTACAGAGCCTCTGTGACCTTTAAGAGAGTCTGACTTGACTGGTTGGCTGAACAAGTTTCCACCCTGCAGTCCTGAGTCCAGTTACATGCCTGGTAGCTCATTTTAAACAAACCTGCCAAACCATCAGCTTTGGAGGCTGAACAGACCCTGCCTGCAGGCGCCCTGGGCAGTGACCTCCTTCCCAAGCAGGTCAGAGCAGTTACCTGCCCAAGAGGCACTGTCTCATTGATTCATCTGCCTCCAAACAGATGCACCACAGATCTGCTTGAGATGCACCTGCTTCTCAGGGACTGAAAACTGAATATGTATTTATTATACCTGTGAAGTATTCAGCCGTGGATGATGACTGCAGTTTGCAGCAGGTATGAACATGTGCATCTCTCTGAGGGGCAACACATACGAAGAAAGTGCCCCTTTTGGGGGTCTAAAGCAATTATTATTGGAGATAATTTTAACTGTGTCCTCCAGGCACCTGCCAACCCATGTCTGATTTACCTGCTGTGTTCCTAAATGCATAAATTATTTATGCATTATTTTTTATACATATTTATAGTAACTAGTACTATAATCAGTACTAGTTATATAAACTAGTACTGATCATATGCAGACATTAATTTTCATATTTGAAACTCCATATAATTCCTTTTATTTGCTGGTCCTTTACCCTTTGAACCTCAAAGATTGTATGATGATACTAGTGAAAGATATACCAGTTTTGAATCTCAAACAAAGAAGCACCAGAAACTTCAGAAGAATCTGGATTCTGGCCAAGAGAGAAAATTCTGAAAAAATACCCTGAACAAACATTGAATTGCAGCATATAAATTCTATTACCTATAATAAAATATATTCTGAGCCAAAGCCTGACCTTGCTTTGGGAATGCTGGAAAGAGATAGCAGAAATCCAAAAGTCTGTGACTACCATGACATGGAGGAAAAAGTCAGGGGATCAAGTACTGAAAGTGGACATGGCAGTAAACCCAAAGGAAACATGATGCTATCTCTAACAAAATAGGTTGAGATTCTTATTTTTGAGCCCCTTTATTTTAGGAGATTATGCATTTGATGGGGACCAAAATTGGGTGTACCTGCTATTTACTAAAGAGAAAATGAAGGGCCTTAGTGACCTGAGAATTCCTTTGTAGAAGTTAAGAAGTTTCTGGTGATCTGCAGCTGAGGGATTCAGTGCATTATCATTTCATTCTATGAAAGAAAATGAATGACAGGGAAAGTAAAGCTAGACTTCTGTTCTCTTTTTCTGATAGTCCACTAAAGTGTAGTCAGTGCTCTGCATGAGGCTGCCCTTGGAACAAGTGAGCCACAACCAGATGTGCCACCCTTTTTTCTACGGCCCTGAGCACAGAAAGGACAGCCTGATTCTAAACCATTTACAAACTGCTAAAAATATCTGCCAGTTTGATCCTTTTTACCCTTGGTTTTTATCTTTCCTATGACAAAGGGTAAATACATGGGGAAGATTAGGTCACACAAATTTATATGTGAGCTATGTGCAAAATGAGCAGGTGACATCTCTGAACATAACGTCCTTTTGCAAAATGGAGACTTGTCATTTCTTTTCTTCTTTGCACAAACAAGCATGTGCAAGATGATTTAAAATGAGGAATTGTTGAAAAGTACAAATCCTGTGTAATAGAGGCTATAACATTAGGTGGATTGAATGAAGTAGAATCTTCTCATTTATAATCAGTTTTAATCACTTTCAATACTCTAAACCAGATTGAAACTGAACATAAGTGGTTTAGGATAAAACCATGCTTCACTCCACCCTACATTTACATGTTTTAAATGTCAGTGTTTTGCTTTCACAGCTGTGTGCTCTATAAGAAGGGAGATGTTTCTGATGAAAAGAAGGTCATTCATTAATACCAGTGATTACAAGGGACAGGATCAGCCTTTTTTGTTGTTGGAAAGCACAGAGACAAAGACAAAATGAAGTGTCTCTGTTTCAGAAAGTAAAAGAAATGTGCCCAACCAACAAACGTTTCAGTACCTCCACCCACCCATGGCTGTTTGCTTGGGACAAGTTTACGTAGCCTGGAACAAAGGAAGTAAAACATTCTGAGTAGAAGAACATGAAATAAATTTTCTTCCTCTAGAAACAGAAAATACAGCTGTGTCTACTCTACAGGTTATATCAATAACCCATCTGTATCTCTGCTCTTTTTCAGCCAATTTGTCTATGGTGGACTTTAGGACTTCATTCTGCAAGTTTGATAGGAATTTTTGAATGAAAGATAAGGGACAAAAATGTACAGAAATGAAAAAAAAAAAATCTTAATCTTTAAAATGTCTTTATAACAGTAAATGCAAACTATTGTGATGATAAATGAAGGTTATAGTCACCATTACTTTAGGTGCTCATGTATCTGTCAGATCAAAGAGAACAGAGCTTGACCTGTTCTAAAGGCAGGAAAAAGTTTAAATGGGGAATATGAAAGGCAGAGCTTATGCAGCTATGAAGTCAACCTGGACTTTCTTCCACCTCTCTGTCATTGAATATCTCCTTTCAAAGATTTTAAAACCAGTAAAGACTTCTTCAGTACTCTGAGTGTAGCATTCTTCTATTTTCTGTGTTGACTAATTTTGGATTTATCTCTATCAGCCTACTCTGATTGATTGGTTAGAAGATATTGTAATTTTGCAATTTAGATCCATTTTTACAATTGTTACAATTTGTGTTGCAATAAGTACAACAGTGAATATAAGCTGCATCATTTTCCTCCATTAAGATTTTAAAACAGTGCAGATCCAATTTTGATGAAAAGAAAATCATTATTCCAACTAGTTAAAACTTAAGTATTATTCACAACATTCCACAACATGTTATGAAATTTCAAGCTGCTTTCAAATCTGTACTGAACTAATAACAACTATTTCACAATTTTCTTCTTAATATCAATGACTTTGTGAGCTAGTGACACAAATCATTGTTTTTATTAAATTGAAAATTAAATTATTTGAAAAATTGGTGGTTTAATAAGATAATGTGAAAGGAAATACAACTGATTAATATAAAATTGATTTCCTCTTTTTAGAATTTAGTATTAGATGTCATAGTTGCCAGCCACCAAAATTGGAACTTATCATTTCCTGTAACACAACAGCTCATTTATGATGTACAACTGGCCTCTGCATTTATAAAATTGACAGGGACAAAACTCTTCTTTCTTCCACTTTGTCTGCTCAATAGAGAGGAAGAATGCAGCCCTTTCTGCTTTCGCCAGAACTCATGATGCAATAAGCACACCTGAGAACAAACATGTCATGCAGGCGTTCACTGAACAGTGAGACCCAGATATCAAGAGGAGTTTAACACCACACCCCTTCTGTAAATCAAACTTCAGTCTTCTACAAGACATTGGGTGAATCTCTGAAGTATCACATACTGCTGCTAAAAGATATAAATCTTTCTGGGGATTTAAATTCTTGCTATAAAATTAATTTTAATTTTAGCTGGAAGTCATGAAAATAACTAATAATTCTCTTTTCCATTTTAACAAAACTTTTCTTTCTATCCTTTCAAGTAATCTTCAAGAATTTTACAGTGAGTATCTCTTGAAGAAATAAGAATGACTAAATAATGTGCATAATTATTTTATTAAGATAATTTTATTAAAGTAGTAAAAAAAAGCAATCTAGAATCTAAAATTCAAAAGCTTTTACATTTTTTCTATCTTTTACATTTTTACCATCTTTATTTATTCTGCCTTGCTGTCTAGCACACTACATAAATTTGTGGGAATTATGCACCAGTTTGTATCTAAATGTGAGAACACTTGTTTTTCTGATCAATGTCTAAATAATGAAAACATAACAGGATCAATGGCTTGTCCTTTCTAAAGAGCTCTCTTAGGAGTCTTTAGGCATATTTATTCTTCCTTATTTGAAAGTCTATTGCAAAACTCAGGAAAAACATTGGAAACTATTTATTACCATTATGAAGTCAAAGCAATAACAGGTAAAAGTGTCAATGGAAGTTTCTCAGATTCTCACTGGGATTTTGATTCCACTGTGTTTTCAGCACATTTTTTGGGTGAACATGGGCTTACAGTGTTAGTGGTAGTTTTTATTGGTATGTTTTAGGAACCAAAAGGGTATATCTATCTTCAAACAAGTATATTTATGGGTTTGTCACACAGGGCTAATGGTTCTGATGAGTGATGGGCAGGCATTACTTTCAAACTCTGCATTTACAAGTATACAGAGTCTGTAGGATGTCTAATACAGTACATATAACCCCCCCACCCCGTGCTCATACAGATTAAAAATTTTAACAAGGGAAGGCTCTTAAGGCCTTCATGGGCACAACCACCCACATGTAAATTTAAAAATTTTGTGGCAGGATATGAACTAATGGAACAGATTTTGATTTTGATTTTTGTTTTGCTGTCAAACACATTTAGAAAAAACTTCGTTAATGACCATAGTGTGTAGGACAGAAAAATTCCAGTAAAATTGCAGATGATCCCATCTTTGGTATACAAGATTACCTAAATGCTTACTCGGAATGTTTTTTAAATGCTGGTAAACAGACATTAAAGAGAAAGAAGAATTTTAGACTATTCCTTGGTGTTCGTCTGGCATCAATAAGTGTTTGGTAAGAAATTGTGTTTGACACCTGTCTCAGACTTGATTGTTACCCTAAGGCCTTACAAATGAATAGGGTTCATCTCTGGCACTGAGGTATCAGGAACAAACACAGAAAATGCCATCCTGGCCTTGACAAAGGGGTTATGACTTGTTTTACAACCTTTCAAGCACAACAAAACCACAACGCGCCCATTGCAGCAGGCTCTCCTGAAGTCTTGTTTTCATTTGTTGGTATTTCCACTGGAAGCAGTGACTCTTGGCTTGCAACAAGGGGAGATGTCAGGCACCCTTAAAAATACGATAGCAGATGCCTTGTCTTCTCCTCTACACCAGGTTTAGCACCATGACAGGATTCCTCACTGAACTCATTATGAATGAGTTCTGTTGGAGTAATTTTGTTTCTTTAATTTGTTCAATGCCAGGGACTCAGGACTCAGCTAAATGCTTGATATGGCCCCAGGAAAACCATGGGTGAATGCAGATTTTTCTTCCTGCATAAATAAATGCCATGATTTTGAGACTGAGTAAGAATGAGTGAGTAAGAATGCACACTTACTGCCCTGGCAGGCCCCTATTGTGGAACAGGACATCAACAGCAGAGACTTTGGCTCCATCAGTTCAGGATCTGCCCAATAATTGGTCCATGCCAGTGCACAAATCATGGTGCTCCCTGTACATGCAGAGGAAACAGGTTGTATGGACTCAATTTTTCTCTTTTTATGCTCATTGCTGTCACACACCGCATGTAAGAAGGGATTAATATGATGATAAATAGAAAGGAATGAAAAGGCTAACTTGGTTACATTGCGTCCAATGCGTCATTTATACAGATGTCAAAGGTTACCTCTTGTTAGGTTTATTTTCTAGGCCTTTTATTCCTGCTATAGCAGCTTTGTGATGTGCTCAAAGTCATCCAGGACACATCTACTTTGGGTAAATATTGTGAAACTAGTACTTATAGTCTGAGAAACAGAAACATTATATGTATATTGATGCTACACTGGCTCAAAATAACTGGCCCTATCAAAAGCAGAGGTAATTAGTTCAGGAGTGGTATTACACTGGTGTAATGAGAATGACTTTCAGGCTTAGAAATTTATATCTATGAGGCAGATAGAAATACTTATTCATGTAGTAGAAAGCCCAGGATCTATGGCACGTGTTTGAGATGGAACCACAGTGATTTTGTGACAAAACTGGCATGGTAAACTAAAATACAGAGTTCCTCTCCTCTCCTCTCCTC
>JAWWMS010000120.1:11707576-11729717 GCA_035048045.1 Chlorospingus semifuscus
CTCTCCTCTCCTCTCCTCTCCTCTCCTCTCCTCTCCTCTCCTCCTCTCCTCATGTTTTTGGTTTTTTCCTCAGCACACAGGTCCTTGTTTAGGAGCACCTGCTAGGGCTGATTTTTGTTCTGAACACACCACAATGGACCTGCAGGAATTTTGCCCTGAATAGCACAAGGCTTGCTACAATAGGGTTTCACATTTATGCCAGTGTGGACAAATATTCTCAGAAAGACCAGCTCAGTTATGAGAAATATTCATAGGACATGAGACCCGCCACATTCTTAGCAACATCTCAGAACACAGGGTTATTTTAGAGACATTGTGAACATTAATCTTTGCTGTGTTTTGCTTTCACTATCGGAAGAGAGTCCTCTAAGCCCTGAACAACAGGGCTAAGCAACACTTATTTTCCCCCACCTTGTTCCTTTTTGACACACTTTAAATTTGGGGTTAGCAGTGAGATAAGAAGTGACTAAGAAGTCTCTTATAGATCAACATTGTGACATACTGTAAAGAAATAGATGAGGAAGAAAACAAAAAGTTTGTTTGAAAACAGTAGGAATTGTGAGGTTTTTGCCTGCATCAAAAGTAAAAATGCAGGCAGGCTGGAAAGACAAATGGAAGGGGCGGCTGGCTTTTGGTAAACCTTCCTGTTTGGGCATAGGGATGTTATATTCCAGCTTTTGTTCACTTATTTCTCAGAAGGGCATTACAAGTTTCCAGGAGACCTATGTCTTCCTAAGAGTTTAAATCTATGCTTCACTTAAAATGCAACTTATATATTATATGAGCTTATGTAATGCATTTTTTATTTTCATGCTTTCTTACTCCATTTTTTTATTTGTGGGTATTTGGTTTCTTTATTCCAGATGTTAGTGATTTTATAGGCTAAATAGTAGCCTGTGAAATTATTACTATGATTTCATAGTAAAATAACTTGTTTGCTGTTTATTTGTTCGTGACACAGTAAAAAATGTCTTTAGAAAAGGGAATGGTAGCAGCATAAGTCTGGGGACAGCACATCCAGTGGCATTAAAACTTAATCTGACTCTTGAGTTTGGTTAAATGATGATCCTGGTGATTTGCCACTTTTGAATATGTAATTTTGCTACATTTTTGATTTATCATGAATAGTTAGTGCCTCATGTAGTTTGGATATCAGGACTTGATGTAAGAAAGTCTGAAAATAAAAAAGTAATCTGCGTCAGAAGAGAGAACAAAGGAAAAATGACACAAAATATAAAATAGACCATATGTTTTCCAGTACTGAAGAACAATGGAACCTAGATGTTTATCACTGTTAGCAAGACCATAAATCAGTGACCCAATTCTCTTTAATGAGGTATTTTCACCTTTAAAAGTCTTCTCTGAAATTTTTTGTCAGCATATCAAATATTGATCACTTTAGCCTTGTCTATGTACAAATTTTACAGCTATGTATAAAACTGATATTAGTATGCCTATTAAGCTTTCGTTGTGGAGTGACTTAACTTGCACCTTTCAGCAGTACTTGCAAATATGAATGTGACAGCTTCAGTTTTAAAATGTTTTCAGTTAGATCATTTAAAGTCAGGTTGAGACCTTTACAGATATTCCCTCTGATATTAAACATGTTTTCTGACCTCATCATTTATGCATCTCTGCCTTTTTACAAACCAGAGCGTATTCTAAACTACTTTACAAGCATAAAATATATTGTTCCCATTTCATCAAAAATAGAGGAAACCACCTACTTTGGAATGTAATTCAAGCTGATACAATCAAGTTGCTTTTTACACAGGAATCTCTCGTAAAATACATTTCCTAACATGTTGCTATACACGTGATTTCGTTGTGCACCAGTGCATTCACATAAATTTAATTTTTTTTTTATTCAGAACTTGGTAAAGGATACTATGTATCACAAAAAATATATTAGATTTCTTGCTGCAAGCTTAATCAGAACCAAGAACTACTACAGAATTTGCTTTTGATCAGTTAGCACTCATTGGAGGGAATCTTCTTATGTGTTTCTACTCAAGCCAGAGAGCTGGGACACAAAGCTCTGGTGGATTTCAGGATGCAATAAATAGCATATAGAAATAGCTGGAGCCTTCAGTATTTATAGATTGGACGGGAAATCAGACGACCTGAGCTCCATTATTTACTGTGATTATTATTTTGAACAACTGGTACTTTGTTTTTTCACAGCATCAGAGTAGTAATGCTTATCTAACATAATAAAATCTTTTTGCATTGTGGATGAGAAGTGTTGTGTAAACGTTAAGTACAAATAAATATTTACTCCTTGTCTGCAGTGATTCAGTTTGTTAATCTCTGAAACACTGTTTCCTATTATGCAGAGGAAAGATAAAAATATATTATGGATCAGGCAGACAAGTTTTATCAGAGAGGGAAACATGGGCACCTCTGCTTATTTAAATCATGCTCGTGTGGGTCTTCCTCTTTTCAAACATGCAGGTGCCTCAGCTAATTGCAAATTTAAACCACCTGGCGCTGGTTTTCTCTCTGCTCAAGTCCTGAAAGCTGCAGAAAAGATGATTTGAACTTTGAACTGTGCTTTGTAGGAGCAGTAACTCTCTCTGCAAGTAACACATTACACTTTGTGATCTCTTTTGTATTTTCTCACAAAGAACCTTGATATGAAATCTCACATGGTTGAAACCTTAAGTTAATGGCCTGTGAAAGGAAAAAAACAGTACAGGAGGCATTATGGGATGTGTGCTTTTTTTTTCTCATAAAATGTGCTAGGTTCAACAAAATTCTAAGAAAGTTCACTGTAGTCTAGGTCAAGCACACTTTTTTTCATTCACTGTAGATATTCAAACTGATGGTCCTTCTTGGATTTCCCTGTGATAGGCAATGACAGAAATCGTTTTCACCTGTCCATTCTGTACCTAGGCCAGAGGTTGCCATCCCCTCATAGAAGCATCACAAATGGCAGTTTGTCCATTCCTTAGCCATCATAAGTTGCAATCTGTCACATTAAATTAAAATGCCATTGAATTCAGTTTGCATTAACACAGCAGGATATGTAGTGTGGAACCCAGAGTCCTAGGATGATGAAGCTCCTTTAAGTCCAAACTACCAGAGATCCTATTTTATACAGCTTGGAACTCAATTCTTTAAAAAAAGAAATTTAATTTGACCATTTCTACATTGGTTTTACTTAGTATCTTGATTGGGAAAAGCATGAAATCTCTCTTCCATGGAGCATGTTTTCTTTACATTCATTCAATATTCTCCCCTCTGCACAGAAGTAAACTTATCTGCACCATGCACCCTGGAGCATTTTTGAATGGCAGAGAGCAAAGGGCTGACATCAGGTACAAGAATTCTGTACTGTCAGAAATGCCAGAGTTCATCAAAACTACACATTTCCCTGCCAACTCCCTGAAACATCCCTACCTGCTTTCTTATCATCATCTGTCCCCCTCAGATATTGTCCAATAAGATACTGAGGTGTTTAAACTAACTGCATGCACACAAGATATTTCATAGAGGAATAGGAAATTCTAGCTACAAAGAGGTGCTTGCTTGTGCTGGAGCATAGAAAAGTCCTTTTCTCCTTCCCTTGTGAATATTTGGCTATTTCGAGCAAAAAAATTGTGTTATTTTAGTACCACTTACTGCCTAGAAAACTGTGTTTTGAAAGTAGCTTGCCTGGATGTACAGAAATGACTTGATTATGTTCCTGAATTTCTGGAATATACAAATATGAAATTCAACAGAAACATTTAATGAAGTTTTCTTACCTTACCTCTGACGATGTGAAAATCCTGCACTTCAACACAGTGCATTAAGCTTCAATGCAGAGATACAGGAGACAGAAGAATAAATTGCAAAGTATTTTACTTGTTTATTATAATATTAGAGATGTGATGTTTAACCTTCAAATGACCCTAAGGTTCCCTCATTATAGAAAATGGATCAGAAAAACATGAAATGGGCAGCAAAGACTAGACATCTGAAATCAGGAAAGAACAATGTTCTACTGGACTCTTTAGCATACTTTCCCCCGAAATCCAAGCTCACATACTCAGTATTTATAAACTGTACCTAGTAATAGGTTAGTCTGCAACTGCAAAAAATGTATTTATTCATTTAAATAGCATATTCATTTTAGCATATTTATAAGACTTGCTATACACCAAAGTATAATCATAGCTCTGTATGCATAATAAACCAATACAAATGTACAGTTTATCATTCTGCTATGATAACCATTTCTCAAATATAATATTCATTGGCTATCTTAAATACCTGTCTTGCAACACATCCATTGTTTGTATATTGGTCTCCTGAAGGTCACTTGATTATAAAACTAGGACCTTTTGCACTACAGAGGCATTTTACAACAGGTTCAATACAACACATAATGACAGGAAAATCACATTTTCATTGTGGATGAACTTTTAAATAAATTTACCCGAGATATACCCCATGAATAAAAATGGAAAAAACCCTGACAATTGAGACAGAAACATTGTCCTAAAGGTCTTCTAAGTATTGTTCCAAAGATCTGAAACCAAATCAAACTTGTTTATTGATTCCTTATTCATCATATCTCTGCCACTAGGGCTGCTAAGCTGAGGAGATTGTATTAGCATTTTTAAACTATGCAACTGAACAGGACTCCTGAGAAACTTTCTGCACTTAGAACAAAAACGTGAGATATTTTTCTGCTGTAGACCACTTAGAAATAAAAAAAAAATCATCACTATATATGTTAAAGTAGTCAAGAGTAAGACGGTAACAAATATAAAATGTCATTGCAGAATTACAACATATGGAACCTGCCTTCTGTCCACCTCTGGAAAGACTGATACTCTTCTCCTCTCTTCTCTCTTCTTATCCAAAGACATTTTAATAACTGTGAAAGTAAATGACACTCATGTCTTTGGGAATCTATAGTTGCCTCATTTCAAATTCTCCAGCAAAGAAATTCTGAACCATTCTCTTCCAGCTGCTTTTATTCTTTGTTATGTTAATGCTCCATGAAGAGATGTCATGGAGGATCAAAGAATTTTGTGCATACAATTTATACTAAAAATAATTTTGATTTAAACTTGAAGATTAAAGTAACTTTCCATTTTCAATAATGTAGAAAAATAAGAGCGAGATCAGCTGTGACTGCATGTGGAAGTGTGGGTGAATCCAATAAAAGACAAAACCAAAGGGGACCAGTGAGATGCTTAGATGCTTCTGTTTCAAATGTGGCAGAACCTTACATTTAAAAAGAGGCAAAATAATTTTTCTTTATTTTTAATACCTGAATATTTTTTCCTTAAACCAATAAAGGAACTTTGATGAGAGTATAAATTCAGAGATTTACAAGTCCAGGGTGAGCAGGGTCTGTGGTGCAGTAGAATCTGTTTATGAAATAAATCTGTTATCCAGGATCAAAGCATGATTGTGAAAGCTAATAAGACAAATTTAAATAAATATTTTTTCTGACCCATAGAAGCCAGAATTTTCCTTGCCATGCTTTAAAATATTATATGGACAAATCTAGCCACACTGAAATAAAGAAATCACTAAAGATTATTGTGATTCTTGGTTATTGCCACTGAATATCATGGAGAGAGTTTGATCATTGAAAGCTGTCTCACGCCATTGTTGCATGGAACATATGAATCCTTTTCTTTCTACTTTTTCTTTTTTTTTGTTTTTTTTTTTCTTTTTTGAAAACTGGTTATGAATTCAAACTCTTCCAAATGGAAGAAGAGATGATGAGGAAGGTGATTTGGTGAGACGCAATCTCAATCCCAGCAGTGGTCCGGATTTTTACCTTCTGAATATTGAAGGAGGAAGGAGGGAGATGAAGGAGGTGGACAATGACTGCTAACCTATATTGAAATTAATTATGGTAATAAAATATTTTATCTGTTGGGCAAGTCAGTGGTGAGAGTCAGCTTTAGCATGGATGCTAAGAGGGAAAGTGGAACATCCAAGTAGTTATGGCACTTGAATTCTGGCAACATCAGAGCTTCTCTAAAGACTAGATGAGCTTCACTGGAAGCTCCCTTTGTCAACATTGCACTAAAACAGCCACATTTCACTGTCTGAAAGCTGTTAAAAGCAGAATCGGTCATTGTAACAGAATTGTGAAGGTTTGATCCTTCCATAAATATCACATTAAACCCTCAATGTTAAGTCATAAGTCAAATTTCATACCACAGAGCAGCAATAAAAAATGCCAGCTCTGAAATATTGTCTGTGAAAACAGATATTCCGTATGGTTTAAGGGGATGGGGTCAAAACAAAATTTTAATAAACCTCTGATGGTTACATTATTTTTACATCGTAAGCGTGGGACTATCAAAATCGCCTCAAGCCAGGGGAGCACCTAACTTCAGATATACAAAGAGTTTTGCTATAATGCAATCTGACATTGAGTAAGCTAATAAAAAAAATGTACAATTTAATCAGATTGATACCCTGGGGAATAACTGTCTATTATCTGCATCTCTGTAAATATCAGAAGACTGAAGTTTAAATTAAACTGTAATTCAGATCAGTGATAACCCTTCATGAGAATAAAATTAATCAAAAAATTATACTTTTTTCTTTGAAAGCATCATATCTGTCCACATAAACTTCTGCCTTTCCTGCAAATATGTAATCAAAAATTCAGAGATCTTATGAAGAACAGTAATAAAAAAAAAATTACTGAAATGTTCTGAACTACTCCTCATTTATGATATTAGCAAAAAATGAAATGTGGGGCTTCCTTTAATGGTCTTTCCCTAATATTCTAATGTCATCACACATGCATCCACTCTACAATGTAAAGATTCTAGAAAATTCAGCATTACATGGGAGGGACTCTACATTTGAAGTGATTATCTAAGATCTTTAATATTTATTAGGTGAAGGAAAGGAATCATTAAAAAAGGATTAGAAAGAGTGCATTTTTCTCCGAAAGTGATATATATTCCCATAAAGTTTTGTTATGCCTAAAAATGGCTGTAAGTGAAACTGAATATGTTTTTTGTGGAATGCATGTGTGTGTTTAAAGGACCAAGTCAGATACACACCTTACTTTGTGTAGTTTGTGGGGAGGAGTGAGGAGAAAGAAAAACTAAATGAAAGTTATTACAGATATAAAGAATTTAGCCAAAATTTAACAAAACCTTACTGTTTATGAAGGTAGTACAAAACATCTTTTTCTTGTGAAGTGATCAGTTTAAGAAGATCTAACAAGTTTTGTGTATCTCCCGTGTAACAAGATCCCTTTAGATATACCAAGTTATGTCTACCCTACACTTGGCCAAACCAGATCTACAAATCATTTGTCTCCCCCACCAGTTCTATTCTGATAAATTATCTGTTAAATATGACATGAAATCAACATTTGATGAAAGCCTGTGACTTGTGAAGGTTTGGTAGACATTTAGATTGATCCAGACACTAACAGAAAAAAAAAAGAATAAACTCAATCTGGCATCCATTATTGCAGATTATGAAATTCAAATATTTTGTATGTGTTCTGTCAACTTAGTTTTTCACATAGCTTAATTACTCTGATTCTTCTATTAATTTAAATATTGTTGCTACTAAATGCTAGATCATCTAGAAAACTATAAATTCTAAATGCACAGGGAAGTTGATAATAATTATTTTCACAGTTGTGAGTTGAATGAATTAAGGCAGAGAGTAAAACACTAATTTTTTACATGTCTCTGCTATATTAACCTGTGTCTATATAACAGCTGGCATAAATTTTGGTTAGTAATTTTTTTTCTTGCCAATCTTTCAACTTGATGCAGAAAAATAATTTGGCATCTCCATGGCTCTTTTAAATACAAAGAGGACTTATTGCAAATATTTTGGATTTATATTTTGTCTTGTAGCCCAACAGCTGGATTTTAATCCTATTGCAACAGATTGCTATTCAAGCAAGTGTTTTTCTTGAAATAAAAGTGAGCCCCAGGATGACATGATGCTCTCACAGGTGCTCTGCTGTTCAGAAGGTATCAACCTGCCCCACACCTGTCCACAAAGTTGTTACATGGTGGTTTCAGCAGAAGGCAATGACATTTTTCCTTCAAGTGCTGGCTTCAAATCAATCCACTGGTGACTTTTGATCACTAAGTGAATTGGGGAGGAAAGAAGATGTTTCCTTGTGTTGATTGTAGAGGGAGAACACAGCAAGATGAGGAGTCAGCCTCTCACAGAGGAAAGGAACAGCAGATGAAAATAGGTACAACCTAAAGATTATTGTAGCCCTGATAATAGTATTCTATGGTTTTTAATTTCTCCAGAACAGCAATGGGTTAGAAAGCACAAGTTGATGAATAAGCCTTTCTGTTTAGAGTTCTATTGTTCATTCCTATGTGTAGCAAAATATTGATTAGTCTGTTGAACACAAATTTTCAATTCACCCACTTTGAGATGGGAAAATAACTGTCACGTGACATCCATAACTTCACATTTTTGCCAGTAACACTTGCTAACTCATGGGAACTGAACAAAAGTAGCAGCTGAAACTAAGAAATAAAAATCTATAAATTATCCTTCATTAAGAAAGGGAGTCAACTCTTCTGGTATTGGCCTCCTTAAACCAAAGGGACTGATTGCACCTGACAGTAAAACATCCTTTAAAGAATTAATTGCCCATATGTTGGGTTGCATGGAACTAAAACAGGTCTCTGCAACAACACAACCTACTGATAGATATTTTATCATTTAAAAAATAAATAAATGGAAACAAAATGTTAATCTTCATTTCAGCAACACTGCATACATGTCCACAATAACCCTCAAAACTTAGTGTGGCACATTTCAAAAAAAAATCAGACATTTATAAATTAGACTATCATGCACAGTTCCACTGACTAGGATAACAATTACAGGCACAAGTAATGCTCATGCTCTGTAGCGTTAGTTGAGCAACAGACAGAATCAAAAAGCAATTTCCTCCCATGGTTAAATTCTGTGTGCATGCCAAGGCCTCATGCTTTCCTCTGAAGCGTGCAGCCACTGCCTCAGGCAGGATGCTGGACTGGATGGCCCATTGCCTCTGTCCTGTTGTGGAAATTCTATTGTTCTTAGCTGCAGTTGCCAATGACATATCAAAGCACAGCATCTAAATTGCATTTGATATATACACTGTGTCACACTCCAACTCAGCCAGGCAACACGGACAGCGTGATTCATGTGGAGAATGTTCTTGGGTTGCTTTAGACGCAAGGAAAACAATTTCAGAGCTAGGTCTACAACCTAGTGCACTCAGCAGGATCTGGAAATCTGTGATGTCTTTTGGCCATATGGAAGTGGAAAAGTATTCAAGTGCTATCAATAAAAACAACAGAATGTGTCTGTTTCTGAGCAGCACACATCACCAAGCTGCAATTCCTGGGAGCAAGTGTAAACACAGAAGCTGATGCTCCAGTAGAAAAGACAGTCACAGACGTCTTTTTTACTATTCACTGATTTAAAAAATGCTCCAACTTCTCCAGAGCAAAATTTCCTTGCTGTTCCATTAAATGTTTTGTTCTCAAGTGGTTCTGTAAAGATACCAAAGAGAAAAAGAAGCAAAAATATAATCTTAGGAAATTCTTATATTCTGTAATAGAAAAACACTAAGCAAACAATCTCCCCATTTTTTAATCAAAATTTATGAAACATATATTTTAAAATTTGGGAATCTGTAGAACTTATTTGAGCATTTTACATTAAAACATAAGAGACAGGAAATATTTTAAAAGGTGAATGATAGAATAGAATAGGCCTGATTTACATGTGTGTAACATTGTTTGTAGTGATGTATAAAGCATTGATAGAATTACTCTTCAACCTGTGTGTATAAAGCTTAGGCATGGTTACAACACTGGACCCTCTGAAACGTATAATTCGCTAGTCTAGCTGCCACATGGCGTCAAAATTACAGAGAATTACATCCTTAGTAAGGCTCCCATCCCAAAGGATACAGTGTATTTGCCTTTGCTGATGGTCTTATGGTTAAAGAGGGATGACTACTTTTATAAGAGATGTGGTTGGTTTATGTTTATTTCCAGTGATTTGTTTCATAAAGGTCAGATTTCATTCAAGTTGTCACCATAATCAACAGTTACATGGCAAGTGGTGAGGTACTAGAACAGTTGCCCATAGAATTTGTGAAATCTCATTCCTGGAAGTGTTTAAGGTCAGGCTGGATGGGGCTTTCAGTAGCTTGGTCTAGTGGAAGTGGGTGGAAGTAGATGAACCTTTTAGTCCCAACACAAACCATGCTGTGAACCTTTTACAAACTTCCTGTAGCTGATCAGGAAGAATTTTTAAAAATCTGCTCAGAGAATGAGAGGCAAATTTTGTCATAAGAAATAAATTCGTTAAAATTTTCCTGGAGAGGAAATAACTTGAAAGCAGATATCAAGAAAGCCAATTTCTAGTAGAATATAAAGTTTGTGGGAATAATTTCTTCATTTCCATTCAAATTATCATATCTTTTTAAGAGGGTATAATTAAACTAGAAATTCAGACTGACTACCTCCCTATAGAACTTCAGACAGCAAGAGTGGCTGTTATGAAAAAACCTCATATTTTATTCTGAGATCAAAAGCAGCAGATGCCATATCATGGTTCATGCTGGCTCTGGCCTAGAAGACAGCAGTCATCCATGATTAATATTGTGCAGTGCAACATTACAGATTTCCACAGTGATGAACCATCCACAGAAGAAAAAACACCGCTCTCTGGCAATGTGGGAAACTTGAATTTCAAACAACTTGACTCAGACATTTCTAAATTTTAGAGTTTTCAAAAATATTTAATTATTTTGTGAAGTTCTTGTTTGTGATTGGTAGGTGAATGCTTTTGTTGACCCTTCCTTGCAGTCCAGCTCTTTATTTTCCAGAAATGTGAGCACAGTTCCCTTTACATATGTAGCCTCAACTATAGGGAAACAATCCTTTTCTATCAAAAGTTATCTATGATTCAACTGAAAGATCCTGAGGTTTATAGGATTTAAGAAAGGTATTGGATTAAAGAAAGGTTGTGCTCATTTTTTTAAAGTGCTCTTGGAAAGGGTGCCACCTACTAATCCAAAACTGTCCCACTTGTAACCTAAAGCAGCATCTTCATGGAGCTTTGGAAATAAATTTCTAATGAATCATTTATTTCTAATGAGTCTGAAGTCTAAGAATGTATGATTTCTGATTTACTACAGTATTTCCTAATTCTCTTCCTTTTGAGTAAAATTTCAATCAATGACTCAGTAGTTCCCAGAGAAACAAAATATAATCATTCACTCATTATTTGCTTGTTCCCTGCTCACTTACATAACATTATTCATCTGATTAATTTTCTAATAGAATTTGTTATTAAAATTTAATCCTAGTGTTGCCTGGAATCAAAAGACAACACTTTCTAAACAATATTAAGAGTGATGAGAGAAAAAGCAATTATTTAATGACAGCTTTTAGGTGCACAAATGTGGGTAGATGTGCATATGTGATACAGGATTTCTACAATTTTTAATAAGGTTAATAAATTAGTTTGTCTAGCAGGTACATCAAATAGGACATCAGTTGCCCCAGTAACCCACTAGGGGTTACTGAGACAACTGGATCAATTCCTTGGAGTTGGCCCAGGAGCTTCCTTGCCCTATTTTTTGTAATGTCTCTTCAGTTTTGTTGGAAAACAAGATGTCCCTGTCAGAAATTCTCTTCTTAAGAATTAGACTGAACAAAATTTCAAGAATGTGTTAGAAAGAGTTGTTATTCTAAAATAAGAGAAAGGGCAGTAAAGTACTAGAAACTACATACAACTATTTATTAATAATGTAAAAAGCTAAAAAATATATGAAGAAACTAAAAATGTTTAGGCATCACTAGGAAAAATAAAATCTTCTGCATACTTTGGCTCTGTGTATTTGTGCCCCTAAAAATGCAGAATCAAAATATGACATCATGAACATCAAAGTCACAAACTTTGTCTGTGCAAAAATGCTACAAAGCAAGAAACCCTGCTCCCATCTAGAGTCAGCAAACAGAAAAAAAAATGGAAACACATTTGCCTGCAGATTCACAGCAACTGAGTTCTGCAATGAAACTCAGTTTTACTCTCAAAAGCACATTCTCCCTATTTATCTGAATCATCAGAGACAGCTCAGACTTTGAACAGTGAGCAAACTTTAATCGTGACTTTCAAGTAGATGCCTTCCTTCTGCTCACTGCAAAGAGGTTTTGCTCATGGTTAAAAATTCTCCAAAAGGTAGGATAACACTAGAATGACATGCTAGTTACTAATTTCAAATGAAAATTTAGGATGAGAGTTGTTCACTTGGCATCTCTGGAAGTAAAACTTAGGTTGCTACAACCCTGTGGATCCTCATCCTCAGGCAAGACCTACATGGGCTCTTTGCCTGTTCCCGTTTTCTGAGGTTCAGCAGAGCAGCTCCAGAGCAAGCAAGGAAGTATTCTTGTAAGCAAGAGACCACAACAAAGAGATATTTCTGAGAAAAATATCATTATAAGAGTACCTTCTCTTTAATAATCTAAAAATAAAATTGCAACCCTTTTCAAGAAGCAAAATATCTACATCCTTCCCCATTTTATATTGGCAATGGGTGTTTGATGGCTTCAGGCACTGGAGATGGAAAAAAGCTGTGTCAAGGTATCTTATCCTGGGGGGCTATTAGTCTCTAATTTGAGATATGCTGGAAGGAAAAAAAAGAGCAGAAAATAGTAAGCACTGACATTGGAAGCATTTATCACCTACTTTTATGAGGAATAAAAGGATTCTCTTTGAAGATAGTCCATTATCTATTTCTAGCTGGCTTCCTCCTGTCATATTTTCTTGCAGAAATAATAAATTTGGGAAGATCACATTGTGAGAATAAGTACTGCTATATATCTAAGTATATACATTGTTCTTTTATTTACAGTCATTTTGCCCATTTTCTAGAAGAAAATACATGTTGTACATTTGTTATTTGTGGTTTCCTCACAGCCATTATTTTTTCCTCTCAGAGAGAGAAAGGAGAGATGGTAGTGAAGGAAGCCTGGAATATCATAAAAGAAAATGCATGCAATATATTATTTTCTTACAAGGAAAATTCCAGCTAAAGCAATATCAATTTTTATTCTGTAATGGTAGGAAAGGATTTCCATTAGGAAATGCATATTTACATTTAATACATATTTGCCACATAATGTGTGTGTTTCTGTTTGTATATCTACATACGTGGATATGGATTTTTGTGCATATACACACAGATGTATGCATATTCATGTACAGACACACATATATCTATGCATTTGTGCATGTTGATGATATAGCTCCATCTCCTTTAAAAATATTTTTTCCAAATTTATTTGTTTCAGTATTAAATCATAATTATCAATATTTCCTTATAATTTTGTATCCTAACTACTTACTAGCACTGTTCAAAAATAATTTTGCGGATCCTATGATTCAGACAGAGGAGCAATAAGGTTTCCAGTGTGATGACACTTTTTTGTCCCTGAGTGTTTCTTCATCTGCATTTGTATATCACTCCTCACACTTCCAGTTTTCAGATGCCATGAACTGCTTGGGTACTAAAATTGATCATTTGCTAAACAAAAACAAGTTGCAGAGACTTACTTTTAGATAATCAACAACTAAAATTGAGAGTAATTTGCGCACACATGACTCATTTTGTTCAGGAAACAAAATAAAGATCAAGTGAGGATTTGCCAAATATAATGTCCTACAGAAGGATTAGTTTATCTTTTCTTTAAAGCAGAGTATGAAATCAATGTGTTTGTCTACTTAAAAAGGAGGATTTGCTTTAGCTAGGCATCTTTTAAGATATGAAATTAAATCTATATTTGTGTTTATAATTATTATTCCTAAGGGTATCTTGAGCACTAACCTTTTTTCCTATGACAGAAAATTTAAAAGAGCAATGAGGGTAAAGGGCATAAGTCTCATTGAATTTTCCATTCCATTTTATTGGGGTTAAGGACAAATCTACAGAACTCTTATGTCCTCTTTTTCAAATTCTCTCCCATATAGATGTTTTTTTTTTTCCCCCAGCTTGTAGACAATTTTTTGTGTTCTTTCAGTTAATGCATGAGAGCACCATGCTCAGACTTCCTGCCTTTCTCTCACACACAAATATCCTGTCTGCACCACCACAGCAAACTCCTGCCATAACCCAGAGCACAGCTGGGCAGTGGCCCTGGCAGTGGTTTGTCTTTTTAAGGATTCAGGTGTTACAACCTCTGTGTCAATGAGATTCTTGGTAAAAGATCTGTCTTCTGTCTGAAACAGAGACTTTGTGGTTTGTTGAAGCAGTTTTTAGAGCTCAGAATAAGGTTGTTCTAGGATGTTCAGAATTTCTTCTAGGCAGAATAAAATCTCTGCACTTACAACCTTGCATGGATAGCATCTCATCCTGCCCACCCTTGTCCAGATAAAAGTTAGACATCTCCTTACCTCCTGTCCTGACACATTCTCAAAAATGCATGGATGTATGTAAAGATTTAAATTAACTTTCCTCATTTCCATGTGCATTTCAAGATAACGCAAAGAACAGAATTGTTTTATTGAAAGTATGCCTTCAAAATTAATTTCTAAAGTTTTAAGTGGCATATTAGGAAAACATAACCAAGTTGCAGTCTAAGTTTGTTGAAGCACTATGGTTCACAGAGGCTGCTGAACTTCTCAGCAGCATCTATGGCTGTGCTGAGTGTTCTGTGAACAAACTGGGGAGCAACAGGAAAACAAATTGAAGAGAGGGCTGAGGTCAGTCTCTGGTGGTTTCTCAGCAGAAGTTGCTCTGTGGCTCCGGGAGAAGCTGGATCATTGTGCCACACTCAGATATCACAGTGATCTCTTTCTAAATTCCTTTAAATGTGTTATTTGCTGCTATCACTAAAGACCACTTGTAAATTTATCATTACAGAAAGACTAGAATTTTCTTTCTTTTACTAAATATACATTCTTTATTTCCATTATTAGGAATACTATTAAATTATATCACAAATTTCCATCCACTAAAATTTCATGGCACTTATAGCACAAAAATACACTTTTTGAAAGGAGTAACCTTTTGCCATCTGATTTTTGCTTTAACCAATACAAATTATTGACATATCATAAATTGTTTTCATTGCTCTGGCTGAGTGCCTTTAGGACCAGACATGAAAGTCAGATTTCCTCATCTTTACTATTTGAACACTATTGCTTCCTGATAGCGTTACAAAAATTCTACAAAATTGGAGAAAACTGTCCAGAATTTTCTTTCTGGTATATAGGGTATTCTCAGCCCATTTTAATCAGTAGCAAATGAAAGATAAAGATTTTCCAGTAAGACTGGAGTCAGTTACTGAAAGCTTTACATCCAGAGACATTTTGCCATTAGGAAAACAGTGTTCCTGCCCAAACCTGACAACATTTTCTGTTTCAACACCATTTTTTCCATTTTAATGATTAAAGCAATGAGTAGGTGTCTGTTATTTTACAGTCTAGTCCGTGTGTCACATTTAAGACAGACCCTCTATTTTAATGTGAATATTTGCCTGCTATGAGTTTTTCTGTTGCTGTTATTGTGAAATCATGGCATTTACTTGGTTTAGAATGTGAAAGCACTTAAATTACACATCTCATTTTTCCTTCTGTCATTGCCTCATTTGAAATTAGAATAGTAGATTAATTGCCCCTTTAATGACAAGGGCTTGCCTAGATAAAGCTGAGATCAGGGTTAGCAGTGTGCCAGGCAATTTAGGTAGTCAGCGAACCATGAATTTCACACTGACAGTGCTAGAGGCATTAATCACATATATTTTTCCTTTTCTTTCCTGTAGTCAAATAAATGATTATTTGGGTTACTTTAAGACTTTAGTTCCCCAATAATGTGCTGTGTTTTCAGTTTTACCTTCTGAGGTCAAGAACATTTTTTGCTTTGTCTTTCCTTTATTTTTTCCTTGGGGACTGACTCAGTTTCTCTTTGGGGTTTTTTGATTTTTTTTTTTTCTTTAATTTATGTAGTTCAGTTCAGCATGATATAGGGAGTTCTAAACACCAGAGAGGTCTGTGTGACTGGAGTGCCTTTGGCAAGAAGATGCTTTAGATGTAACTCCAGGAAAGGGGATAATAAAGCCAAGCACCAACGCTTGAGCTGGTCTGTGACAATACAAGGGGCAGTAACCCATGCTACATGTTTGCTGTTGTATCAAATTTACCTTTGCTAATTCAGAATTACTCTCATTACAATCAACAGAATTTAGTACCAGGTAGATAATTCAAGAGACAAAATTGAAGGATGCTGATGCTTGGTTCCAGGGTCAGATAGTTGATTGAGAAATGAACAGGAAATTCTTTGCATATTCCCGACAAAGAATTTTCATGCAATTAGGCTGTGAAGAAAACAAGCTTTTATCCTCAGCAAAAACTCTGCCAAATACAATATCATCACAAAGGCTTTCTTCCTCATGTACCGGCACTTTTTTCTTCAGCAGCAGCTCAGTCTGGCCTGCTGTGCCTGCTTGTGAAAGCTGACTCTGATGGTGCTGAGTGTCAGTGTGAATGGCAAGGCTGCCCTTGTTTTCCTTAGAAACGTGAGGTGTTTAATTTAGATGCCCCTGCAAGCTCTCAAACAGAGAAGCAGCAGTCCATTTCTTATTTTGTTATTCCTGTTTATCTTTGAAAGGCAGAATGGGCATCTTTTTCCTGAGGCACTCTCTTTCCTCTCTCAGAATAAGAGCAGAGAAGAGTCAAGAACACTAAATCACCCCTCAGCTCTTAGGAAAGATGAAGTTTGATCTTCCCAGCCAAAATACATGTCATGAGTAAACTTGGAGGCAATACTACATGTTCCTTGAGCAGAGCAGTGTAGGGCACAAGATGTGTACCCAGAGCATGTGCAGATTTGAAAAGCGGCAGTAGTACATTTCATAGAGGGGAAGATGCTCTAAAGTGATCAAGTGGTTAAATAAAATTCTCTGTCTCTATAGATAATTAAATCTGGATTACAAGTCCTAATCTTGCAAAACTTTCCCAAAACCTCTGAAAAGTGTGATTATGGCATCTGTAGGTTGTATAAATAGAAATAAAAAGCCTGGAGAATGGACTTGAACATATGCAAACACTTCCTCACAGTGTTGGTCTTCAGTGTTACCTACCATGCTCTCATCTCTAAAAGGACAACAGCTCTTGTATTTGCAATAAAACTGATAGCTGGCAACATCCTCTTGGCTTTTATGTATGCTGCTGCATTTTTATTCTTCTAACAATACCTTTGCCTGTAAAAGAGTGCTTGCAGATCTAATTCTAGGTTTATTGTATAAGACTTAAGTATATCTTCCTATGAAACAAAGTAAATAAAATTGGGTGTTTGAACACAAGAGTTGTCTTTAGAATTCCGTCCTATTAATGTCTTTCATGTCTTTATTGCACCTAGGCATCATTGACATCAATTTCCATGGAAAGTGAAGGATAGAAACGGTTTTAGTACCTTCTGAATGTCTATAACTTCATGGACACCTCTAGAGATATGAGGCTTTTAAAGTGTTCAGACTTTCAGAATAAAAATTCAGATAAGGAACATAGGAAGTAATAATCCAGATTCACCACTGGGTTCTCTATTGACTTTGAGGGAAAGATATCAGGGCCAACTTTGGCCCATCCTATTAAAATATCAGGCCAAGGTGCTCCTGGTGAGTAATTCAGGAACCTTTTTTTTAAGTTCAAAGAACTAATAACTTCAGGATCTTTAATATAAATTCTAATACAATTACTATTTAATCCCTTTTAATGCATTCCAGCTCCATTAATTTGAAAGCCCTGATGCTATCAGGAGCCTACCTACTCTTGCTCCCTGAAGTAGTTTCCTTAGCTGAGGATGCAGCGTCACTATCTAATACCTCCTCATTCACCAACTCTATTGTTCTGCTTCAGCTTAAGCTTTCCCACTTCTTATCAGCATGATATAATTGTGCCATAGGTGACAAATACATTATTCCTTCTTGTTATACTGAACTTCCTGTCTTAATTACCAAACTCATTTTTCCTCCACATCCCACTTGCTCGTTACTCATTTTCAATTATGATACAGATTTCCCTTAGACTTTAATTACTTCTTGTGCTTAAAAGGATACATTAATTTTCTTATTAACCCTTTGACATCTCATTAAGATCACTGAATAGGACAATTCTCTTTTCTTATGGCAGGCCATCCACATTATGTCAGCTTGCAAAAATATTAGAAGGTTTAGAAGGAATTTGCTAGAAACATTAACAGTTCTTCCTGGTGTGGCATCAGCATCTGTGTCATATGAAATTTTTTGCCTTCATAGAGCCACCAGTTAAACTGGAACTGTGTTTATCCCTGCCAGACATGGAGGAAACATTGGCTTCTAACCAATGCTGTTGAGTTTACTGTGTTCTTTGAGTTTAATTTGCACTTTGACTTTCAGAAAAGTTCATAGGATGAAGGAGAGCAGGAGGGATCTCCTTTTAGCTTGGACCAGTCTCTGATGGGATGGGTATCAGAGAGAATGAGAATTCAAGGTTTCTCTCCCTTCTGCATGCAGGAACTTGCAGCACTGCCAAGTTTATGGACAATGAAAATAATATCCCTTCAAAGGCCTTAAAAGGAATCCCATGTTCCAATTCCTCCTTATCTTTTGGTACAAAAATCTCTACATGACGTTAGACCATTTCATCACCATAAATTTGGTATTACAATTTGTAAACTGCTAATTTTTTCTCATTGAAACACATACTAAAATTGCTCAAATTTTTGGCTGAGTTACTCCTTCTGCAATATTCCCAGTGCTGTTGGCTCCTTGCTCCTTTGGCCCTTTTGGATTCCCCACTGAGGACAGCTTTGTCCACAGGCTGCAAGCTCCCTGTGGGTTATGTGTCCCAGCTTCCCTCTTGTGTTTTCCTGCTTTCCTGAGACCTCTGGATCAAGGCAGCTCCTCCTGATCCCTGCTGATTCACCAAACGTGGAAATGTGAGTCACTGGCACAGAGCTGCCAGCGCAGCTGATTTCTGGTGCAAAAGAGAATCGTGAAATTAAAACCTTGCAACAATTAAAATGCACTTTATTTATTAAGACATCATAGAAAAAGAAACAGTAAATATTTCATGTATCTAGCTGGTTTCAGCGCCTAGGGCTAGCTGCATGTTTTTCTGCCTATCAGATCTCCACTCACTGGAGACTCTCACATCTATTTTTTAAGAATGATCTGTCCCACATACAAGTCACATATTGGGTCTGTTGAATGCTCTTAACATCATACAGATGAACACTGATTAAAATGAGCAGATTTGGAGCTAGAATGGGATGAAATATGCATGGACAAATTGTTTTATGGATTAAAAATTTATTTTTAAGTGTCTTACAGAAACATCTGGCCTCAATTGGGAAAAAATATTATTTTGATATTTCTTTGTGGAGCAAACAGCTGTCATTTCAGAGGAAAAGTTCATTTCCCTTTGACAAAGATAACAATGGAAATCCTAGGCAGGACTTGAAATAATTATGACATTTAAAGTAGGCCAATGCAGAAACATGTCTTCAGAGTTTAGCTCTCTGAAAACAATCTTGAGGTTATTTAGTGATATTAGGCTTACAGAAATGCTCAGGATATCTGTTATTTGATTTTGGATGGTTGGCACAAAGAGGCTTGTATAAAGGTCCTGAAGACACAGTAAATTATTCCCTATCAAACTCAGAAACATAAAAAAAAGTGAAAAATATTTCACATAAAGAAGTGAAAAGTATTTCCAAGTAACACAGTATATATGTATATATATATATATTTTTTTTTTTCAATATACATATATGGAAAATCCAACTGAAACATTTCTATTACAAAACAGGATCCAGTCACTGATTTTGCCTTTGGAACAAACTCTGAGGGAAAGATTGATAAAGACATACCTGCAGACAAAAAATGGGATAAAATGATGAGGTTTTACCAAAGATAAGTTGTGCCATACGATTCTGTTATCTTAAATATATTAGTGACTAAATAAAAGTGATCTAAAATAAACAAACTTGAAAAAACAGCCCTCCCCCTAAAACAAAGACAAAACCAAAAGCCTCAAAAAAACCACCAGAACATTTTTTGCATATGTGTTACAGGAAAATTTGTTAGTCAAGCAGTTTTGTTCAGCAGAATCCTGTTATGAAAATAAAATCTGGGAGAAGTGTTGGCAAAGAGCTGTATTAAATAGGAAAAGTTTCTCTAGGAGAGGAAAGTTTGAGCTCCTTTTTCAGTAATGAACCTGGCAAAAGAATAGAAAAGAGATCAAGGGATACCACTGGTGTTTTCAGATGATGTGGGCAGTGCCAGAGAAAAAGAGAATCAGGATTTTTTACAGAAGGAGATGAGCTGGGGGACTGGAGTCAAAGGAATGAAATTACCTATGGTAGAGGAGAGTGCATTGAGGAGCAATGAAAACAAAACAAGATGACTGTGCCAAAATTCCTGCTGCTGGCACATTGCCACCCAGATAGCAATTTCCATGTTGTTATTATGTTCATATCTATTGCTGTGTTTTGGATAATACAAAATTGTAAACTCTTTATTTCCTAGACTGGCTTTTTCCTTGCAGATTTGAGGCTTGAGCCCAGTATGCAGTTTGTAAACACTAGTCATAATACTTAAAAATAATATTATAATATTTTCTAGAACAAATGATGTGACTGATTACTGTGGCTTGAATTTTGCATCCATTTTACAATTGCCTTAAAAAACTTGCAAAATTATGTTTTTAAATAAATACAATTTTTTCCCTTCACTGTTTCAAAACCATAGTCTAGTCTAGTGGTTCAAAAATATAATCAAGCTTTTATGTATTGCAGTTCTAGCTTTATCATAGAGATCTTGAATCTCTATTTTAGAAAAAAAGCAACCTTCCTTTGGCATGATAAATACAGTCTAAAGGTACACACAGTGATATTGCCAAATACAATTTCCAAAAACACATTTCTCAAACCCTGTGTCCCCAGGTTACTAGGAATGACATTTTTTAATGAGCTGTAGGTACTTTTTGATTAGCATAGGGATGAACATTCCTCTGTTTATCGTTTTTCTTGCACCAATGTGACGTCTCTGCTGATTACTCACATTATGGTTAATTTGCAACTGATAATCAGGCCTAGTTTCTTAATAAACTTCTCATTAAGAGACTGGAGCTGTCACTTTACCTCCACGTTACTCTTCCTTAGTATAATCTGTGACCATTATGCAAAAGAAAGGACTGCTGGACGTCACACATGTCATTTGCAATCATGTACAAAAGCTTCAAAAGGAGCTTGTTAAGTAAATGCCCTTCATAAATCATTACTGTAAAATAGAAAGGTAGAACTAATCACCATATTGCCACCCTGTTGCTGCATTTTTTTGAAGAGGAGGAATGTTCAGCCAGTAGACATTTTAAAAGATCTTTACAAAATGCTTTCAGGGAGCTCCCTGAACGTTTTGTGCTTTGCTCACACCACAGCAAAAGCAGCAGTTTAGTAACAGAGAGGCCCAAGCTGAGTCATCTGGAAGATCCTTTAAGATTCTTTCTGACTCTGTTGCCTTCAGGAAAAAGTGATATGATTGAGTTTTGATGCCCAGGAACTTATCCTGAACCAACTGGTTGAAGGTAAATTTTCAAATTAACATTCCAAGCCCAGGGTAAGAATGAAGTAATTCAATGTCATCTGCAAAGAAATAAATTGCAGATATTTATGTTAGTTCATACAATAAAATAATAAAGATATGCTTATGGATGACTGTCACACTTCAGAGGATGTGCAGGTGCAGTAGCAGCTAGGTAACAGTAGTCTGTCAATATTGCTTGCATTGTCACTGTAAAATAGTCTCTGGTATAGAGTCTTCCTGAACAAAATTCTTAACTTCAGTCTACTGAGCAGCTATGTGGCTCTGAAATCCCACCCCAGGTTCTACCAGTCAAGTGCTTTGACAATTCTTCATGAAGAAGAAAAAATTAAACCATGAGAGTTGGAGTGAGATTTGAAGTTAAGGTACAGTACTTTGAAGGATTTCTTTTTGGGATTTTTTTTTTTCATCTGAGTGCGTTTCATCTTGACAGGGACAGCATACGTAATAATAAATGCAGGGCAGGGCAAGGCAAGGCAGGGCAAGGCAAGGCAGGGCAAGGCAGGGCAAGGCAAGGCAAGGCAAGGCAAGGC
>JAWWMS010000120.1:11747193-11789422 GCA_035048045.1 Chlorospingus semifuscus
CTACAAGCTGAGTAATGTAAAATATCAAACTATATTTTTTTTATATGCTTATTTTACTTTTGTCCTTGAATTGGATATAGTGTGGATGTGATTATCATGCACCCAGTTCTCTTTCCTTTAATTGAATACAAATGAACATCCTCAACCATGAAAATATTTGCTTCTCTGGAGTAACAGCAAGGCTAGAAGTAGGCAAAACGCAGCAGTCTGACTAAAATATATATATATTTGTGTGTGTGTTTGTACATATATATTCAAATCAGCATTCCAAGGGCAGCTGTTGCTATTAAGGACATTTCACTTACAAGCACAATATTAAATTAGATTAGCTTACAGAACCCATAAACATGTTATGTCGGTGTGTTATAACAAAGATAATAGAAGCAATAACAAATAGAATTTAGAATCACATTTTAATTAGTCATATGAACAGTTTAACACAGAAATACTGACAAAGCAGAACTAACAGTGTAATGAAACTGCTTAAAGGTGTAGATAGGAGCCAGCCTTGCAATATAAATGCAGTATTTAATAAGAATTTTTACTTAAAATAATGATTTCACTAAATCACTGTAACTAAAAAAGGTCAAATGAGAAGAATGCCCTGGTTGACTTTACTTAGGGGAACAAAGACCTTTTTTTCTTTACTATGAAACTTCCTATGGAAAAAAAAATGCAATCTATGCATAAAATTGTTCATATATTTGTTAGAATATCTGATTTAGAGTTGAAATGAAGTCATTGAGAGGTGTTATGTTTATCTCATCTAGAAAATTTCTTTATTTTTGAATTTGAATGGTATTAATGATTTGTCTGTGTAACCATTTCAACTCTTTCAGAAGTGGTCATCTGCTAACTGTATTTTTCTATCTAAATTGTTGTTATATAGTCAATGCCCAGGCAAAATTCAGCAAATAATACATTGACACATTTAGTCCTTATAACTAAACAAAGTAATGAAACAGAAGGACTCAGCATTTTGTAAAACACTAATTGTGAAACACCCACATATATACTGTCCAAATGATCCAGTTAGATGAAATTTAAATTAATTTATTGATATTCTAAATGTTTCCTGAAACAGCAATATTTTTGCACCACACTGGGCAATGTGGCACATAGCCATATGTGTATGAAACACAAGGAAACTAATATATAAATGAAATAACAAAACAAAAGGAACCTTTTTCATTAATTAATGTAGCTGAGTTTTATGTAATAGTGATTAGCATATGTCTAAATCCATCATCCTCACTAAGGGACTCATATAAATTAAAAATAAATCTGTAAATAAAAATGTAAGGATTAAAATAAGAAAGAAAAAATTAATCTAATGAAAGTCATAACTTACAAAATGTAGTGACACTATCTTTTTCATAAACCTAGAGGGAACCCCAGCTACCACACTGGGCATTACCAAATGCATTTTAAGGTAGAAAATGTTACTATTCCCTCTGTACAGATAAGTCACTGGGGGAAAACTCCTCAATGATTTGCTCAGGATTAGACAGAAGTAGCACAACAAGGAAACCCAAAGCTGATACTTTAACCTCCAAACCTGCCTTTCCTTTAACAATCTATAATAATAAAAATATTTTTTTTCAAAAACTGAGGAAATGCATATCTAAAAGAACAGCAGGCAAGAGGTGAACTGAACATGACTTTCAAAGAAGTGGGTGTTTCTTTTTAAGTAAATTCTGCAGTAAAAAGAAAGGCAGGTGAAATGTACTTTGAAAACATAGGCTAAGAGGGATTTTAAATAGTCAAAGGCTCAATAATATGTTATTAGAACCCATTGTCACAATACAGCATTCAGACCAAGAGCTTAGCAGGAATTAAAAAAGGATTAAACCTTTATAAGGATAATGAGAACATCCATAGTTGCTTTAGATAGCATATAAAATAATATTAATAGAAAAAGAAATGCAGGCATTCCTTGAGGCATAAATGAACCAACAATTTAGGAAGGTTGGTAAAAAACATCACTAATAACAAAATTGTTGTGCAGATTGCAACTTCCTCAGAGGAAACTTAGAAGAGGTTTCCATTAGATAGAAAAACATTCAGGAGGTCCCTTTGTAATTTATAGATATTTTCATTTCCTATATGACCAATTGAGAAGACAAAAGTAAAACCTCCAGAATCACCCATGTTACATCCATACAGCAAAATTCATCCATCTCAGCTTGGACAGAACAGCTCCCTCCCTCTTCATCCACACATACTCACCGTAAATAGATAGGCCACGCCACACAATATTTGACTCTGGATGTAATTTGGGCCCCATATGCTGCCTCTGCAATCCTAAGGAATAATTATTTTGTGGGTATATGGGCATTTGGGTGTTTTTCACTTCTAAACACCTGAAAAAGTGAGTATACATATTTTGGGATAGCATCTGGAGAAGGGTGTGTGCAGTCAAATGGGGTGGACTCCTCCACACTACCTCATGTGAGCAATTTCTGTAGGGACCTGTATCCAAGCAGGTTCTTCACAAAAAGAGAGGCTGAGAAAAAAACATCATTTTGTGCTCAATGCACACTGTAGGGAACAAGACCTGATAATGAGTTGAGGATCCATTATTCACCAATGCAGTTGTACCCACAAAGAATAATTCCTGCTTTCCATTCACAGGGAGAGCACAGAGCCTTCTAACAATCCAAGTTATTCAGAGACCTAGAAAATGCCCCCCTACACAGCAAACTCTGAGCTATGAATGCCCCCCCATGTCCCCCACAGTAAGATTTTGTGCCTTAAATGATGGCACAACATGCAAGGGAACCCCAGAGTGTGAGGAATGGTGTCTTCTCTGTATTCAAAGAAATCAGCATTGTGAGCAGAATTGAAAATTTTCTCACAGGAAATAATTCCTGAGGTGGTGAGGACTTCTGAGTTTTGCTTTCAGGAGTAGTGCATTGACTCACCACTGCAAATGACCCTTTAGATGGAAGACAGGATCTCCTTCAATTCTGTTTCTTCAGGGACCACTATATACATCATCACAAACTACCAACCTCTGAACATGGGATCCTTGGGGTTTTTAACATTAATCACAGCAAACAAAGCCATGGTTTGTGTCCTGAAGTTATGGCCTTTGTCATGGTAGCACACCTGAACAACCGCTTTGTGTACATGGAAAAGTGATAGAGGTAAAAGCACATTTCTTCTGCATGGTACAATTCAACAAATATTTGAAATGTGTAATATTTTTCAGAACATTTTTACACTTTAAAAATTACAGGGAAATGTAATTTAAACATCTGTACAACAAGTTCTGGTTTAGGTATGTGCCTACAATTTTTTGAAGTTAGTTCTAAGTATTTAGACAAGATGTGAATATAAATGAGCTATGAAAAGGTTAATAAGATTTTGATCTTTCTTCTTGATGTGAAATTAAATTTAATTTTAATTTTTCTGAAAATTAACTTCTATTTACTCCTATTTTTTTTCTGGAAATTCTGTGAAAATGTGATTATACCTATATAAATTAGCTGAAGATGTATGCCAACATCCAAACTGCTATGGGAAAAAGTACTTAACACACATGGCTTAAGAATAGGGTTTGTCGTAATGGATTTGATCCATGGAACACTTTGGATGCAACACCAGGTTCCCAGAGGTGAAAAAATAAGCAGCTCCATGTTTTTCCCAGTGAGTCCTGTACCTGCCACTGCAATGAGCAGAGCTGGATCTCACACACCCTACAGCTGCTCCTGCCCCCTTGTAAAGACTGCAACAACTCATACTATAAAATTGTCACAATAAACCAATCAGTTTTCCTTTTTTTTCCTTCTTACTCCGAGTATTCCAGACACAAATGATTTTATGGAAGTTATTTACATTTAGACTAGCATGCAGTTTTTGTGAGAGGAAACTATTTCACTGACTCATAAATCAAGTAAAAAATATAAGAGTCTGTATTGTGTAATGATGTTTGTAATAATAAGATTTTGACTAGTCAAATTTGTTGTTTTTAACCTCAGAAGCTGTTGATGCAGGGGATTTTGTTGTTTTGTTTTGGTTTTTTTTTGAATGGCAACTACTATTTTGGTTTAGATTTGCTAGCTTAAAAATCACAAATCCATTTTCACAGCTCATATAAAGCTCACTGTACAATTTCTAGCACAGCAAGGAGAAACTCAGAAGATAAGTAGAGAAAATGATTTTGAAACTAAGTCAGCATTTTTAAGGAATTTGATTTATAAAATGCAATTTTTTGCCTTCAGCAAATCCTTGAAAGTCATTATAGCTTTTTTTTTTTTTTTTCTAGTTAACTTTCTCCAGCATGCCTGGTGATAGAAATAGCTATTTACAATATTTAAAGTAGTTTTACAAATGCTATATAAAAACCATAGTTATGTTTATTTCTCTGGTACTATTTTCATTAATATTTTGGAAAAGAAGAAATTATATTTTCACAAAAACAAAACTGAATTGTAGGAGCTAAACCCAGTCAAATTAAAATCAGGGATGTAAATATGAATGAAACAAGAGTTCTGTTATGACTATACTGCAAAGTAACTAACATTTTATCTTAGAGAAAGCTAGAATAAAATTTCTACAGGATGCTTTGGTCTAGAGAAATTTGGAAAATGTGTCTGTAATATAATTTGATGTTCTTTTCTATTCTAATTTTGTGGTCACAGTTTATGAGCATACCCTAGAGCTGCTCTGAATGACATAAGGCTGTACCAGGTCCAGGAGATGCCAGACCTGCCTGGGTGTGCCTGCAGGGTGGTGACACCCTCACAGCAATCCACACTAGCAGTATTCCCCCTAGAGCATGTAAATTGGGAAAAAAAAGTTGGTACAAGAAATTTCTGATGTGATTTTTCTGGTAAATTTGAGCTTAGCATCCTCTCGTGTAGAGCCCCACCACAATCCATCCCATGCAACAAGCTGTGGCAGAATTTGGGGTTTGGTAGGTCTTTGCTGCATGAAGGTCTCTATGGCTGCGTGGATACACCCTCCTCATGGCTGCAAGGATGATGATTTTCCCTGAATAATGGAAAACCAGAGCACAAAGCCAGAGAGGACCAGTGATGTTAGCACTGTGGGGGATGAATAGGCTGTATGTACTCTTGTTGCTGCTTCTTTTACTAATTTATTTAGTGTTCAGACTAGAATGTAGTGAGGAGTCTTTTGTCACATCATTTTTTAGAGCCAGACACCAGAGAGATGGAAGTTAAACAAATTAAAAACCTGTTCATTGCCCCAGGCATGCTTCACTTTGCCATTTGGTTCAGTTCATTTCAGCATTACACTTTTAATGACTCACTTAGTTAAACTTGAACTTATGATTACTGCTACTTCTTCTAATAAAGGCCTGTTTTGTGAGAGCTTCATTGCTGTTGCCTCAGGATAACAGCTGCTAATTTGTTTTACTACTATAATGCATTTTATTTAGATTTTTCTCTTAAAAACTGCTGGCTGTGGTGCTTGCAGTCAATATTTTCTACTCTAACCGCTAGTTTGCAGAGCTGGCATAGCCTACAGGACATTGCATATGGCAGGACTGTGGACTGATGAGTCAGATCTAAAAATTGTCCAATTTATTCCATAAGCTTTCTTCTTGACTTTGACAAAACAATTTTTTCCCTCCTGTAAAACAGAGACAGCAATATCTGTATCCCTTGTTAGGGCTAGAGATGCTTGCTGATGAACACTTCCAGGTAAGACCAGCATATTTTCTAGCATAGATTATATACTGCTTTTTTATACCACCTGTACACTTGAGCCAACTCAGTGTCCTCATTTCAGTTATTAAGGATTTTCTTTGGTGAACTCTGGTGTAATAGGTTTATGGGACAAATTCAGTTTTTATTTGAATTGGTGCAATAATTGTAAACTATTTCACTGTTATCATGCAACAGTTATCTCAGAAATGTAGAATTGATAGATGAACCCAAATTAACAGCCCAAGTGCAGAAGGAAACCTGGGCTCTGAACAGGTTATTTTGGCACTTGCGATTTTCTCTCATGTGCTGTATAAACACTATTATTTCCTGTTACACTCATAAAGTTTGGCTGCTCTGGCTATGCTTAGCAAGCATAAAAGACTCACATTGCCCCAAAGGCTCCTGAGGCAGCATAACAGAATGACAAGAGCCCCACCACAATCCATCCCAGAACAGCTGGGTGCCCCTCCTCATGGAGCTGGGCCTGCAGCCCACCACCTTCTCTCAAGGTTGCACAGAAATGTTGACCTGCATTTTCTGATCCCTTGCTCAAAGAGATAATCTTGACTGTTTCCTATACTTATACCTCTCTGTGCTTTATCTTAGGTTCAGGCTATAAACTGCAGTTCTAATTATTTTTATTTTTTTTATGTATTACGCAGGTGGTTTCCTATATTATCTAAGGCTGTCCATTGAAGTCTTCACAGTAATTAAGAATGAGAACATGATTCAATGAGCCAAAAGCAGAGGAAGAAGACCTTGTAACAGTCAACTTTGGACTTGTACTTTAATCTTGAAGGGTTTGGTCCTCCTAAAATCACTTTCTATTTATTGGATAGATGTCAGTCTCTCCAAAACACCTGGATGAAGCACCTGGCAACTATTCTGCCCAGTACTCGTGTTATTATGCAGAAAGAAGTGATCCCGTGGACACTATTCCCCAGCACACCATAAGGACCAAAACTAAATCTAACCTATGCAAAAATCCAAACTTGCATTCACTGAGAAGAGATGGAGTAAAGAAACATCATAATATAAATTAACACTCTGCAGATAGAATATTACGGATTTATAAACACAGAGAAAGTTAATAGTAGGTATCTTGTCTAGTAAGAGTCTGGAAACTTTGGTACATGCCTTAGGAACAGAACATGGAAGAAATGTCCACTGTTTATTGGTAACTAAACCTTCCCAAATCTTGTTATTAAAGAGAACTGATTGTATCAGTAAACCTGGCATGATGAATTTGTGGCTATTCATCTCTGACAACTCAAAGACAAGTGATTATGAGCCTTAGGCCACCTGGTTTAGATAACCAGTTTTGAGAAGTTTGGTCTCAATGCACTTTTGGGACAACTAAAATCATAATAAACTGCACCACTGACCTCTGCTGAAGATGATCAGAACTGCTCACTTTTTTGAAATGGTTTCTTATCAGTAAGAACTACAAGGGATTCTCCCTTTAGGTTAAACTGGAACAGCTGGAGATTGGAGCTAAGGCTGTTTGGCAATTCATTGAAGGAAGTAAAGAACATAGATGGGGGAGAACGACCTGAGCTAAGGGAAAATATTGGCATAAACTCACTAAAGAACAAATTTGTCATGGAAACATTTATGCTGCAAGTGGAAAGAAATGTCCCTCTGTGCAGCCAAAAATGTCAAACTGGATAGTGCTGGAGTTTGTGAAAAGAACTTTATTTCATACAGATATGAAGGAGGCATAGCTTGAAGCTTTGGTAAATCCTTTCCATGCTTAAGTTCTTGTCACAGTCTCCAGTGAGTATCACGGTGCTCCCTTTGAGTTCAGCTGCAATGCCAAGTCACTGAAAACCTCTCATTCTGCTCTAAAGTGACTTGTAGTCACCAAACAGCACATATCAATCACATTGATACATATCAATCCTCTTTCCTCACAGGTGACTATCAAAGGAATCAAATATCACACAGTGCCTACTTTGAGTACAATTAAAAACTTCATTTTCTCATTTGTCAGCACAACCACAAGTTTTCCTTTCAGACAGCCAGTATTTAACAAACCAAGACAGCCATATTGTGCAGTGTCACTACTAATCTATTATTCCAAAGCTGGAACTCCATTATGATTCATGGAGAATTCAAACTTGGATGTTCCTGCAGCAAAAAAGGTGGGAAAAACCAGAGTGTAACACCATGATCATCTAGTAGGTTGCACAGGTTTTCTTGATTAAATCCAGGACACAGAGAGTCAAAAGCACTCAGGAAGCAAATAAATGTAATTGAAAGACTGGAATAATATTTTAAACAGTTTTAAGAACAGGCAGAATGAAGAAGATGGGATACACTCTGAAAAGAAAAATGGATATTTAGGGAGAAATAGCTGAAATTTCCTTCTGAGGGTTCACCCTCCCACAACATTCCCATTTGTCCTTTCTTTTCAACTTCTTTCCCAACCCATTTCCTTTAAAAAATAACAGCGAAAGAAGGCATCAGCAATATGATACAGCCATTTTTTGCAGCATTTTTTTCTTCATTTTATCCCCCTGACATTTCTCAAAGAAGTCTCAGTAAGACTCAGCATTGAATCCACAATACACAGTTTTCATTATGGAAAACAATATTGAAATAAGACTGTCATAATAGCTGCATTTTGGTCAGTTGGTGTGTAAATTTTTGGAAAAGCAGTAGTAATCTTCATGTTTTAGTGAAAGAGGATAAAACAACTCTCTTCCTTGTTCCTCCAGGGAGCTAAAAGAATCTGTCACTGATAAGGAAGTCATTTAGAAGGCATTTCTAGGATATCAGTCAGGCTTATAAGCAGCGCAGCAGGAACCATATCAAGGAGACCAAAGCAATTAGCAAGAAAAAGTCAATTCCCTGGTGAGACTGAGAGATGTCTGAATTTTGCAACTAGCTGGTGTAATCTGAAGTTTTGACCCAGTCTTGCCTGAATTTATTCCTGATGAGAAAGTCCATCAAATGTTGTCCTTTTGAAAAGTGGTCAAAATAAAAAGCATATTTGTCAGTCATAGGCATTGTATTTTAAATTGTTAAGCAAGGCAGCTCCACCAACCCCTCAAGGAATTTAGGACCTGTATTTTGGAGAGTTTAGAGTCTCCAAAACCTATTAATTCAATAGTTGAATTACCTATAATGCTCTGCATAATCCTTAATTGCAATATCTCCAGGAAATAGTAAGAATAGGCATTTTGAGTCCTAAATAGGTTTGCTGCTTCTTCATCCCAGTATAATTCTCTGCAAAATCTTCATTCAAAGTCCAGTTCCCCAATCAGTGCAGAATTTTTTACAACTAAGTCAGAAGCTTCTCCAAAACTATGTCATTTTACTCTCAGATATTTCCTAACATTACTGTTTATTACCAACACCTGAAATATTTGCCATATTGTTGAGGATGTTCTTGCATTTGTGATAAATTTTCATTTACAACAGTTGCTGAAATCAAGATAATTTTTGGGCAATCAAAGGATTCATTACCACATGCAGTCAAAGAAATTTTGTAATTTAATTACAGGGAGCTTGGGCTGCTAAAAATTTTACGTCTAGACCTGAGCAGAATCCTTGCTCATTTTCTTAATTAGAGATAATATATTCTCTCTATAGGATATAGAGAGGATATATCTTTTCCTCTAAAGGAAAGATCCTTTTCCATAGGTTGTTCTGGATCTGAACAGAGATGGAAGGGAAATGTTGGACTGTCATTAGAGTATAAAAGAAACAAAAATGTGGGAGAAAAGATAGAAGAAAGGAGAGAAGATCTATAAAAGAGGGAAAGACAAAACCACATTTTGCATGTGCTGGATTTGTCACAACACTAAGAAATTTCCATCTGCATGGTTGTTTGCCCAGATCTCAATGGAGCTCACCAGTGAAGCTGAGAGTCCTGAGATGGCATAAACCACCATGAGACCTTTACAAAAATGCTACAGAAAAATCTGCAAGAGAATGATATTTGGCTTGTCTGGTCATTTTTTATTCTAAAGTATCTAATCTATCTAAACTATAACAAATAACTTTTTGTTATTCTTATTCCCAGATTTATGTTCACTCTAGATTATCAGACATAATTGTGGCATAGCTCTGGTACTATATTATTGAATATTTCTTTCATGAATTGTAGACTGTTTTGGGTTGAAAGGGTCCTTAAAGATCACCTCATTTCAATATCAAACCCTGCTGATGGTGTTTCTTTTAATACTGCCCAGGTCACATTTGGCTTTCTGGTCTGTGAGTTCACTTTGCTAGATCATGTTGTGCTCCTTGACAACCAACACACTGAATTCTTCTACTCAGGGCTGCTCTTAGTCCATTCTCTGCCCAGCCTGTGTTTGTGTTTTGGACTGCCCTGACCCAGGCTAAGGACCTTGCAGTTGGCCTTGTTGAGCCTCAGGAGGCTCCCATGGACCTCTCCAGCCTCATGAGATCCCTCTGGATGGCATCCCTGCCCTCCAGGGTGTATATATCACATAGACTGATGTTGTTAGCAAATTGTTGAAAGTGTGCTGGATCCCACTGTCCATGTCCCTGACAAAGATGCTAACAGTGCACACCCCAGTATTGATACCTGAGGGGTTGAGATTTTTAATTATTTCAAACTAATTTAATCTTTAAAGACTATTTTTCTAATTTCAATTTTTTAAGGTCATGTGTTGATTCAGTTTGGTAATCATTTGCAACCACTAACATCTGAAATACTCTCAGGTCTCCTGTCAGATTTTCTACTGCCAGATCACTCACAAATCCAGTGACATAATGTTATCCTGATAAGGATTCCTTGAATAGCACTACTCACCAATGTTTAGGTGACTGAATTATGTTCATATCCAGTTTCCACAGACATTGAATACTTCCACAGGCATTTTGACAAGATTATTTGCTCTACCTACCTTAAATGTGATATTTTGGTCTCTCAGGTACCACTCTCATCTATATTCCACTTCCTGGGCAGCCTAATTGTCTCCAATAAGCATAGGGTAATTTAGCATAAATATTTGATTTTTGGAGAGCTAAAATCAGTTTAATTGAAATTTATCCCATTTCTTTGTCATACTGGTTTTACTGACATTCATTGTTTTAGGTACAACTTACAGTGAACTTGTACTCACTTCTCAGGTTTGAGCTGCAAGTTAATGTAGCTTTCCTTTGGTAATCCTTCTAAGTAATATTTCACCCAAAATATAGTGGTTGAGGCCTTGTAATTGTATTCAGAATGCACATAGTAATTCTTTTCTTGCAGGGTGTCGCTAAACTGTTATGGAATACACATGACGCTGTAAAATTATGAAATAATTTATGTCAGAAACTTTCAGGGAGTCTCTTTCTAGACATTTAAATCAGATGAAATGGTACTGATGTCCTCCCTCAGCTTCATATTAAATAAGTAACAAAAAAGTAAAATAGCATTTTTAGGACGCAGCGATAAATTTGTTCTTACCATGGATATGGTAATCCATTAGTAAATTTGCTACAGTCACTTAACCATTCCTATGTCAGTCATTAGGAGAGGAGGATGTCAAAGAAAAATATGATTTTTCTAAATCAACTACTGGAAATGGAGGGAAAAAAACCCAAACAAACAAATCAAAACCAACTCAAAAAGCAGCAATTCCAGGAAGAATTTCCTTGCCTGAGTTCTATCAATACTGGAGTAGTTTCAGTTCAGTGCAGGGATGACCTACTTAGCTTTATGAGAGAAGGCTAAGTGGTAATCAAGCACACCAAAAAAAAAAAAAGTATATGCCCTATATCTTGACAAGAAACAAAGTAAATTAGCCATATTCTTAGCTTGATACACAGAAAGTCAATTTCTGTTATCCAAACTACCTTGTTAATTACAAATGTGAGAATCTTTCCACAATAGTCATTCTGGCCTATTGTTCTAGTACCAGCTGTAAGAGTTATTTCCCCAGTGATTCCTGGTTTTGTTTTTTTCTAACTAAACAAGACACTTATGATGTCTGCCTAAATAAATCTATCTGTATGTGTTGGTTAGTATCTGACATTTGCAGGCTGTACAAATAGAGGCTTTTAAACCAAAGATGGAAAGATTACAGCTACCCCAATGGAGCTGTTCTATCTGGCATCACCTGTATTGCCAAGGGCTGCATAAGAAGTGCCTTGATGCATTTATTAGATGTTTGTGTTTAGAATACATCTCTTGATACTGGATGTAAAAGGTTATTCTGCATCATGTTAATGTGCAAATCTAAAATAATTTGTAAACACCTCAGTCAGGCTGACAAATAGGGTTGTCGACAGTGCTGCAACTGGGGGAGGATGTCCTCACACAGAAAACAATCTGGCACCAAAAAAACTGGAATCACCTGAGACATGAAAATGCCTCTAAATTACACAGTCCAGTGCTGAATTCTGTGTAATTATGTCTGTAGAACTCTGAAGAAATGCTGCATAGTGACTGGCTTAAAATTGCCACCACAGACATGTTGTGGGTTTTTCTTTGTCATTATTTCACGGCAGACCTCAGTTTTGAAATGAAATGTGTTTTCAGATATACACCTGAGAATGCTTAACATGGACAAATAAAGGAAGAGAAGAGAGGATGCCACTGACACAAAAAGGGTAATGCACAGTTTAAAATGAAGCTGCTTACACATAATTTGCCAGTAACACAGTTCAGATACATTATGTTCATGAAGAGCCCAAGGCAAAATATCCCTTGTAGATACAAGCTCTGCTCAGCATGGACCCAGTAGGATCAGCTACAGGGACACCTTGACTCTGACATTCCTGTACTCCAAAAGAAAACAAATGAACAGACATGTAAATAAAAGAGACTATACACGTTTCTTTACTGGTGAAATTTCCCTATAGTCTGATTCCAAATAGAAAGTATAATTGGACAATTAGACACAGTATTAAAAATATTTATGGCTATCAATGTAGAATTAATGTACTGCATATAACTATATATCTTATTGTGTTAATATGTAATCAATACATCGTTATGACTATCAGCAGTATTAACAAACTAATTTTCTCTTCCCAGAAATTTTGTTTGCATTAATTCACTGACACAAGGTAATGACATGTCATGCAATGCAATTATTCAAATCAATAACCTTCCACTTAATAAAGACGAAGTATAGCATTAACATTGGATACTAGATCCTAGTTCATCCTGTTTTTTAACCACGGGTGAAAAGGCAAAGTTTTCAGATTCTAATATGGAATAAATTACAGATACTGTAAAAGTTATTCACACCAATAAGGGGTGGCTGTTCTCCATTGATGATACTCTCCTTTACATATCCATGGTTTAAATGGGACACAAATATTATGGTGCTAGATACTACTGCCAGAGTGAAGTATGCAACCCTCAGTCAGATTTCTCTTTTTATAAAGGGGGGGGAAAAAAGGATACATCACTTTAAGCAGCTAACGCAATAAATCAGAGCATATGTCAACCTAATTACACTGTGTGATGGACTCACTTCATTTGCCTAGGAGTGGTAACCAAGTGCTATCTAGGATATCCTAAGGTAACATTGCCCAGCATTCAGGTCCAGAGAGACACAAATATCCCTTGTGGCTTTTTTTTTTTTATTAAATGTCCCATAGCATCCCAAATGGCACTCCTAGTATATAATTTTTCTGTATTTCCCAAAGGATTTCTCTTAAAAACGTGGCAATAAAAAAGAGATTTTTAGGTTCTGTGCATCAAAGAAATGCACAGAACAGCTTTCTAGTTATTATCTGCAGCCATAAGCATTAGGAGGTATATCTTCTTCCTTTTAAGTGAGGATGAAAGCTGTGAGACTTGCATTATCTCGTGAATCTGAAAATATATCCTTAAGAAGTCATCAAAATAACTGCAAGGCAAGCAGTGAAGTGACATTAGCAGAAGGAGTCTTCTTAAATCATTTATACAGTAAAGCTTCTGAGATATCTGTCTCAGAATAAAAACAGCTAAAATTCTGTGTGAATTAATGTCTCCATCCATCCATTCATTCATTTGTTACACGAAGCTCTTTCCAAATTTCATAGTAATTTTGGCCTTTTGTCCCCCCTCACACCACTTTTCTGGCCCACAGACTAATTATTAGAAGAAAACATAGAAATATAATTTTGGTAATATAATTTAAATTCACTCCTGATTTAAAAGTCATCCTAATCCATATCTCCCTAGCTTGAACCCTCCCTTAAATGTGCATTAATCCCTCTGTGGGAAAATGATTTCACTGGAGAGATCTTTCCTATTTGATGCCATGATTTGATCTTTTCAGTCTTAAATGATTCTGAGCAGAGGCATCACACCCAAATACCTGGAATGACCTGTGCCTGGTAATTTAGGTCACCAGCCTGTTTTTTGCATATGCTCAATTACTTTCAGGCATTTTGGACTTGCTACAAAAAGATCAATCTGTCTGACAACTGTTACAGAGGTATTACACTTACCATGCACATATAAAACATTGCTTGTGTTTCATCACTACATTTGCGGCTCATAATCACTTATTTGCACAGGACTGCAATGAAAAACATAGGAGCAATCATCAAGAAAAAAAGTAAAAAGGAATTCCAAAGAGTGCTTTAATAAAAGCTAATATTAGAAACTTTAAGTTCCTGAAATATTTTTCAGTCAGATATTCAGAATTTAAAAAACACAAATTAATTTTCTACCTAATAAGAAAAAATTAAAGGAAAATAGAGAGAAATAAAGTCTTTCTTTTCCCTAGCTCTCTAAATGCTTATTTTTTTTTGTAAATATGTGTAATTTGTGAAAGAAAATAAAGTAGCTGAAAAGGATGCACAGTGGTTTGCTAAATTATTCATTCAAGCGTTATTGATCTCAGATGAATTAGCAAATGGCATGCTCTAACTGAGCACAAAGTTATTCATCTTTGATTTTAATCTTAGAGAAAACTGAGTTACATTATATTAATGAAAACCACAACAGAACACAATAGCCAATTTCCTCACTAAATGTTTAACGACATAAATTAAGAAACTGGTTATGTTCACATAGTTCAATAGCAAAAATCAGAATTGTGACATTTGTGCTCCAATCCAATCAAAAGGATTTAGGAAAGTACAACATGGTAGAAGTACTTTAAAGAGAAGGTGCAGCCCTATGATTGTAACTTTACCAGGAGCATGGAGGGTTTAGTTGCTATTAGAGATTAGGCATCAGAGCCAAGGAACTCAGACTTTCATGTTTTTTTCTAAAAGGAGGCAATATAATTTCACTTCCAGCACAGTGAGGGTTTTGTTTTGTCCAATGATCCGTGAATCACAGGTAAAAATTGCATTATCAAAACTTTGTGTTAGATTTGCGTTTTGAGTGCCTCTGAGTATCACTGAGCAGGTATTTGAAAGAATATAGGTGTCAGAAGCAGGGAAACAAAACAAACCCAAACAACCCCAAAAAAACAAGCAGATAAGAAGACTTGCTGGATATTAGGTATAGCAACAAATTCAGTCCAATAACAAGGCAGAGCCATCTTGGTAGATGTGCACAGAACTTTGCAGCAGACCATGTGGAGGAATCAACGAGGAAGATGAATGTTTTTATTTTAACAGTAGCTGGCCCACAGATAGGAGAGGATTATTGTCTAGCCCAGTGTTGTGCCTGATCTCCAGGTGCTAACCCAGGGAGTTACACATCCCCAGTACAGACTGTGTGATATTCATTTATCCTTTCAGAGAGTCTTCAGGTACCTTGAAATACCACAAAAAAAAAATTAACTTTATAAAACTTACTGTGCAGGTTCATTTTCCCTTAAGCTTGAGAAATTCAAAATATGAACAGCCAAATGTCCAAAATTTTCTGATCACTTGGCTACAGCTGAGAACAAGCTTCACCCTATCTTTGAATCTTGCAGCACAAGATTTATATAGTCATGAAAAAAAATCCCAGAATTGGACTTCTGAAAGGTTTATTTTTGTGTGGTGTTAACTCTGCTAATATAGATAAATCTTTGGATATGATCTTCATAGGAAGAAGTTCTGATTCCTACATTAGATAATCTTAAAACTTATGACAAGAATAATTTTTCAAAAGTAATTTATCTTAGATGAATTCCCTAATTTCTATGCTACAAAATCTGTCTTATTCTTTCACCAGACAGAAAAGGAATTTATTCTTCCTTTTCCACATTTTAATAATTTAAATTCATTATTAATCCATAAATCATAAGAATTTTGGTTCAATCAAGACATTAAAAAATTTTCAAATGAAAGCTATTTTCTAGATATTTGCTATATAGGCTAGAAATGTCGCAGTCTTTTAATTTATTAGTTTGTTGAACTTTAACATCAAGACTCCAAAACATTTGTAAAACTTTAGCCCAAACAGTAGATAATTTGCCTCATTTAGTACAAGTTTTACATATGCTAGAGTGGGTAGCATAATGCTATATAGATGTCTTTTTTTTGCCTTTTGTGATAGCACACATCTGCTGTAAGAGATGATATAAGTCTTGCTGAAGATTTACATCCAAAAATTAGAACCTGACACAGAAAATGGTAATGGAACAAAAAATGAATGAAATTCTTGAGAAAGAGCTCTAACAAAAATTCAATATTACAACTCTTGCTCTAAGACCTAAGAGATACAGTGGAAGTCAATCAATAAGGATGACATTAGGAAACTGCAGCAAGTCTCTGCTGAATAAGACTTTCACAGCTTCTTTGCATATGAAATCAAAACTCTTGTTACTTCAGTGGCTGCGATATATGGTGATTGTATTATATTAGGTTATATACACTACAGAGTGGATTTTGTGTAGCTCAAGTTTTTGTGCAAAGCTTGATATCATTGGAGCATCTTCTTGCATATTTGGACTTTGTACATTGATGAGCAGAATTAATTCAGAGCAGTTACAGAAAAATATTAGCTGGAAAAATCAGTTTCCTACTGCTGGTAGTGGCTGTTGGATTAACAGAAGAAAATTACTCAGTGTGAAAACCAACTGACAATTTGAAGAAATATAAACTAAAATTTTTTCTTTTTTATTAGTGGGTTGGTATTTCTTCACATAGTATATTCCCACTTATTCCAGTACTAAGGGAAATTTAATGCATTGATAATGTTTGCTCTCTTCAGTGATGGACTGCTGGGCCAGAGCACCAGTGACTTGAACCATTTGCTGGCCTTTCCTGCATGGTTAGATTGACTGCATTGGCATGGATAGATTGACTGGTCCATGTGCCCTAACAAAACTCTTCCTCCTGGAAACTTTCAAGTGGTTGTGAAGCATGGCTGGAAAATAAATGTGAACAAAACTCAGTCTTATCACCTGATAAGAGGAATGCTGGAGAAGTCCACAGGGATAAATTCAATTTGAAAAATTACTGCACTGTAAATGCATAATATTATTTTCATGACTCAAAATAAATGTCAGAGGTGACTCAGTCACTCCATATCTCCCTATCTCTGCTGCTGCAGTTACATGGTTTGAGAGAGGCTGGATGCTGAAATGTCAGGGGGAATGTCAGGTAAGAAGCCTGTGCCCTCTGTTTTGTTCAGCAGTTCTCCTGCCTTTTTATTTCAAAGTTTCTGGTAAAGCACGTTCAGTTAGGATTAATGGACTTTTAAGTACTAATATACGGAATCCAAGATAAGCTGCATAAGGCCAGAGAAAGGTCTTTACCTCTAAAACTCAAAGGTCTGTTGAACACTAACTGCTCCCTTTGCTGCTGATCAGAGGAAAATGAAATTTGCCTTAAATGGGAAAAGCCTTTTTTTTAATTCTGTATCAGCCTGTGCCTGTAGTAAGAGTTAGGCTGAGCTGACACTGCTGTGCACTAGAGATGTAACAGCTTTTTGGTCACCTGTCAAGGACACTGGAAGACATTGATGTCTGGGCAACTCTTTCTGAAGTGTTTCTCTAATAATCTGCGTGGAGTGAATGATCCATTCCCTGGAAGGGCCCTGTTCTGTTCACTCACAACTAGTCCCACATATTGGCACATAAATATTACTCTGAGATTTTCATCTTGGTTCAGTGTTTCTCTTCCCAACAGCTAGATATTGACTGACATTGGAAGATATGCAAATGCATTACTTCAAGAAGCTTTATAAGAGTAGTTCATTACTAGTGTTAACATTCTGTCCTGGAATAAAAATCCAAGTTCTTTTTCCAACTTTAGCAAAATCAGGTGCCTTTCACAGCATGCATCAAATACTATAAAAGGCAACGTTGAAAAATATTTCTCTGGTAATATTTCACAGTTCCCTTCCCAGTTCACTGACAATGTTCAATACATTGTAGAATAACTTTATGAGAGGAGAAGTAGTTGTGACTAAAGTTGTTGTCACACGAAGATTAAATTTTGCCATGTTGCAGGATTTTGCCCTTCTACTGGACCTTAGAATAAGAATAGAAAACACATTAAAAAAAAAGAAAAAAGCAATAAGTTAAGATAATACAACTTTACAGGGTTTGCTTCCAAGAACATCAGCAGTTCCCATTAATTTTAGTAGGCATTAATACCTCTCAGATCTTCAGTCTTTTTGAGAGGGCAGATTTCCCAAGTGATATGAGTTGAATTTTTTCCAGCAAAATCAATTAATGGTTCTATCTACTTTGGTTAGTATAACGCATTTCAGATATATGTTAATTTAACTTTTAGAAGCTATAGATTTCATGCTTTTGACTTTGAAATTAAATTTAAATCGGCCTTAGACCAATTATATTGTCTACACAACCCCATATCGCCACATATTAGTTTTGACTTCTGTTATTACAAAGACTATACACATGCAAGAATTGCTAGCTTAACACCTTTGACTTTTAGACAGCTCTTGATAATGGCAATCTATACCTATGCCTATACTATCTCCAACCCACAGCACTGAAGAACAGCAGAATGATCCTCTCCATGATAGTGTTTTACCTCTGAGCATTTAGCTGCCCCCACTCTGATTGTATAAGCATGAGCCAGAGGTTGTACAAGCTGCTGCCACCTGTCCTGGGCTGCAAGATATGGGTGGAGGTGTGTGTTCTATTATCTGCTGTTAGAGGTGGAGCAGCTATCTTCTGTTAATTTGGCACTTTATCTCTTTCACAGGCAATCCTCCCTCTGGGGAGATATCTTCTGTTAATGGGCCATTGAGTGTCACTGCATGGCTGATAAAATTACATCATCCCATTGGAGATGCTCTGCCCAGGGGTAGGAGCCAAGAATTCCTACCTGGATATAGTCTGAGGTTGGGAACACCACAATCAGCCTATTCTGCTGGATTCCCAAAGGAGCAGCTTTCTTCTCCACTGGGTTCTCAGAAGAAGACCAGGCCCATCTACACCATCTCTGGACCTTCAGAGGAAAACTCCATCCTTCCACAGGATCCCTGCTCCAACAGAACCACACCTGTCACTGCAGGAGGGCTGCAGCCACCATTTAATGGGACTGTTACCAACACCCTGACCAGCAGGGTGTCAGGTCATATTCTGACTCTGTCAATGGTTTGTTTTCTTTTCTTTGTACTACTGCATTTGTGTTTTTAATTTTCCTAGTAAAGAACTGTTGTTCCTATTCCCATATCTTTGACTGAGAGCCCCTCAATTAAAAAATTATAATAATTCAGATAGAGGGGGTTTACCTTTTCTATTTCGAGGGAGTCTCCTGCCTTCCTTAGCAGACATGTCTCTTTTCAATCCAAGGACACCACCATAAACTGAACTGAAAACTAATGTAAACAAGACAATGGGAAATAAATCATTAGAGAACTCTCATGGCTATAGAGAAGTCAAGCCAAAATGTGTATTTAACAGCTTTCATAACAAGGAGATCAGATGCAGCAGCCCTAAGTGTGGCATTTGTTAGTTATTTCAGAAAGATGTTTTCTCCACAGCGTAAGCACATAAGTGCAAAGCAGAGTGAGGAGTGGAGCTAAATTCCATTGAGCTTCATGCATAAAAATGGTCTGAGATTATAAACATCATGTGTTTATATTCTATTCTCTGCCTGTGTTCATCTACTCCTGGGGATTCCCTCAAAGGATAACATGGCTACATCCAGGTAGGTAAAGTGTGTGTAAACACTATGCCAGTCGACTTTTGTGCAGAAGATTTCTCTCCACCCTGTGGAATATTTTGGCAGTGTTTCATGCAAGGAGATCAGAAGATATGGTCAGAGGAAAAAAATAAATTTAACCGCTCAGGAAATTGAGTCCAAAATCAAGACAATTAAATTAACAAAGAAAATACAAGAAGTTTTCCACTAGGAAGGAGAAACAAAACACACCAACATGAAAAAGACTATAAAACAGAGAAAAGAAGGGATCTGGATCTTAAAGCAGATAGGTGGCAAAATAGCAGTTAATGTTAAAATGCTGTTGCCAAAAGGGAAAAACCTCATTCTAGCTGAATAAAAATCTGATATTGGGGTAGATTGTGAAAGAGACAACATAAATTCCTTAGAAACAGGTTAGACAACTGTCATAATAAGTGTCTAACTATAGAAAGTTTAAAAAATACGCAAATTAATGAGGCATCCTAGAGTAAACAAATACATAAAAGTTATAGAATAGATTTATTTCTATAAAAATATAAAGATTTTAAAAGAAAAAAAACAGGGAAAAAAGTTGGAAGAAGGGATAGTAACCTAGAATGTAAAAAGCAGGTGTCAGTCATTCTTTGAAAATTCTAGGGAAGAAATTGATCTAAGTTCAATAATGGTTTGAACTAAGTTTAATACAGATTCAATCTAAGAATTAGGAAAAGCTTTTGATTAGGTTCCTAAGACCGTGGATCAAGCTACCTGGGGTTACCTTCCTTGGGCCATTTAAACACCAGGCTTTGTCCTGGAAAGCTATATATTAATTTATAAATTTATATAAACATTTTTAGCAGGTTTGTAGCATTTCTCATATGCATAGCAATTTAAATTATCACGTGTTTTTAGCTCTTTTTTAGCCATACAAGATGCATAAATTATTGTGTAAATTTTTATGGAGTCTAAAGTCAATTTATAATTTAAAGTATATACACTTCTTCACTAAAAGAAAGAGAAAAAGCATGCCAGGTGTGTAAAATGGGAATAGCAGCCAATTGTACATGAGTTAACACCTCTTTTGCCTCTTATGGACTGCATCAGGCATAAATCCATTGTAGTTTAGAGGCTATAGATCCAAATTAATGACTGGCAAAATTTAAGACTTCATTGAAGCGGGTTTGGTAACAAGAAAACACTTAGGTTAAAACACAGGACTTTAACCTGACTTCCATTCTATAGCTGTTTCCTTATTTCTAGTTCTGAGTGCATATTGTGAGATGTGCATGTAGAAAAACAGCATGTAGGGATGGAAGATAAAATGACTCTAGCAACAAAGGCATGGCAAAATAATTAAAATGTTCTGCCCTTGGTGCTACTGCTGTGAAGTGTCTGAATTGTATGATTCAAAATCAGAGCCATTATCAGATGTGAATAGGAGGCATAATTTCAGCCAATAAGACAGAAATAATGTCTTTGAGATGACTGAACATTGCAATTATGGAAGCCATACACAGGGTAGAATTCTCAGAGGATTAGCTAAAGAGAGCAGCAGAGCTGTTCAAAAGGTGATAGCTTTGCATCTCAAAATCTGATCCATTCTTTAATAGCATTTTGATTTTGAAGTGGTTTAACCTGGCAAACTTCAAATAAAAACCATAGCCAGACAACCTCAAAAAAACCCAAACCAAACCCAAAACCAAAGAATCCAAGACAAAACCCAAACCACCCTACAAAAACATGAATATGAAACTAAAATGTTCCTGCTGCTTATCCTTGATGTCTATTCCACACCAAGAGAATCCACTGGTTTGAGTTTTGTTGTTTTTCTGCAGCTGAATGCAAATAAATTTAAAATAGCATTACTAACCAAAATAATGACAACATATGTATTCAAGTGTGCCAATATCAAAACTAGATCTAATACTACTTAAGACTCTGTTACAAATTTTGTCATGAATCCAGTCTACATTTCTCAGCATGATGGGCTTTCCTTCCTGCTCCTTCTGCTGAGTGCAGAACATTACGGCCATGAGCAAAGGTGAACTTTTCTGGGCCCCCTCATCACTCATAAAGACTGAAACTTCTTTTCAGAATATGATTGAAAGGCTTGTTGATCCTGCACAGTTCCTCATGTTGAACCGTTGTTGTGGGTGAGATGAACTGAATAAAATCCTGTGTGGATTTGAATACTGGGATTTTACTTAAGACCTTTCAAGCTTATGGCTTTTACCCTTTTTGATTATTTCACACACTCACAGATTTTCCAAAGCGACATTCACTCAAGCTTTCACATTCCATTGCTGGGAAAACTGGGCAGAGTTGTGTGAGCTATGTGCCACGAAGTTTTCCAGATTTTTTTTCACATTTTACATTTTACAGCTTGCTTTAGTCAAAATGAGCACTCTGTTTGTAGATGTGCAATGTATCTGAACTGGTGGTTCTGCCTCATGTCCAGTATTAGCCACGATTCAGTGTCTGACTTCTTTTGGTTCCAGATCTTGCCAAAATTCCCAACCAATCTGTACCTGTTGCAGGTGGCAGACAGCAGGATTATGCTTGGGAGTTAAAACATTCTGTTTCAGTCATTCACACATAAACATAATTATCTGCCACAATTATCAGCATTCAATCTAAAGTATTTCTCACCTACTCCAATCCTCCTGATTCCCTTCTCCCTTTGACCCTTTGGGACCTTCCAATATCTTTAGTAGTTGTATTTACTTCTCAGGGCAATCCAGAGGTGCAGTGGGGTTCCTGGTCTCACCCCAGAACTGAGGCTGGGGGAAGTTACTACATCCCTTAATACAGGACATTGTTTATTCCTAATAATGATCCAGAAAATTTTTCTTTCCCATGGACTATGTAGAGTGACTGGGGAAATGAGGTAGGCTGAATTTAGATTTTGTGAATACCCTTTCCTATGTCACTTACTCTAATGACCTCAATGTAATGATTCTGACAAAAATTATAATCTTTTAGGCATCTATGCATTTTTTTCTAAATTTAAGTCTGGTTCCAATCTAAGAGTCCTGTACTGCCTAAGCCCTTTTCAAAATGCTACAAGTCAAAACAATTTATAAAGAACTGCACAGAAACAGGCCCATTTAAACATGTCCAGGGAAATCAAGGCTTAAAAAAATCCAAATATTAAACACTTGCAAATATAGCTTTAACTATTATATGGTCCAACTTCTTCCCTGTGTAAGTGGTATTTAATTTTCTACTTGTATGATCCACCCGCAAGCAGCAATCCTAAGAAATTCTTGATGTGGTTGTACTTCCAGGCTATCTTATCTTATATGATTTACTATTCATCCCTGAAATATATATATATATACATCTTAATCTACAAATTTACTGGCAGATGTGCATGAAGTTAAATTTATGCAAGAACATTTGCCTGAAGAGGACATTAGAGGTAAATTCCAGGTGTGATCTGTCTGGGATTTTCTCATGTTTTAGTGTGCCTTGACCTGCTCATCTCTTTTAATGTCTGCAGACACCCCTGGGAAACTGCAAAGAGCTCTGACAGGCTGCTCTTCTCTGATAAAAGCAGCAAGAGAACATTCAATTTCAAAGGTTTGTTTCTAAAGGACAGTGCTTGTTGCAAGGTGGCTACAATAAAAAATAAAACTATTTTTGCTGGACCAGATTTTGCTGTCAGTTAAAGGGTCCTGCAATTTCAGGAACAGCTGAGATTTGCACCTCTGCAACTGATAGAAAGCAGCTTTTTATGTATTAAGGCAGAAGAAGCAATTTCCATTTCAAGATTTTTCCCTCTGTATTTTTTTTCCCTTTTCAAACTCTTTTCCTTCAGTTTCTTGGAAGAACTTGAAGCTGTTACTTTTCAAGCTGAAAATTCCACACTTCAGAGACCTAGATGTCCAATATTGTACCTCTTGAGCCTGCATTATCTCTGTGTATCAGAGTGCATCAAGTGTTTATCTCTGCTGTTCTGGTTTGAGAAGATTGCTGCTTTCCTGTCCCTTCATAAATTGTTTCTCAAGTATGATAAAAAGTGAGAGTCTCTCCAAAGTAGATTTCAACAAATTAATTTATTTTTGTGAAAAGCTAAGAAAAATATTTGGAAACTACTTCAACATTTCTATTAAGAAATATTTTAGATAACATTTTAAGCACTTTAACCATTCAGCTACTGAAGCCCACTGCACTGTATGTTGCTTTTACCATCCATACAGCCCAAAAGCCATAGAAATCACTGATATGAAAATAAAGCTTCTTAAAAGTAATGGCTGTGTTGCAGGTGTGCTGTCACTGCACCTGAGGACACAGGGCAGTCCAGAGCTGCTCCTCTCTGCTTCTTGTATTCACATGTTCTCTTTTGTCTCAGACCTCTTTGGGGAGTAATTTTTTAATGGATATAATCTTAATGTGCCAACTGGAGCAAAACTACTTGGCTAGTAACCCTCAGACATTGCTACAAAGGCAGAGAGCTGAGATGTTAAAGCAGCAATAGCAGTAAGCTATTCCTAGGTGTGTTCTGCATGTGGGATGGACATCACAGGGTGGTGATGCCCTCTGTGCCAAGACACTGAGGTCCTGTGGCTTATGTGTGTTTGTAAGAAAGTTTCAGTGCACTCTGAATGTACTCTGCAGGAAGTTAATTGCCTCTTTCCTGAATTGCACCTAGAAGCTTTCTGGAAAGGAGCTACACTGGACTTCACTAAATCCCCAATCTGAGCATAGCTCTTGAAAGTGTTTTTAAATGAATGAAGTGCAAAACTCTTGAGTTTATTTTTAGAGCATCTATGAAGTGGAATGAGCTTGGAATAGCTCCAGGCATTTGCAGTCCAGGACAATTTGAACGTGCTCAGACGAGGTCCCCATATCCAGAGGGACACAATTACAGACTCAGCCACGTATAGGTGTTGCTATTAGCATATTATGCTATTAAACCATGAATTCTCCCATTGAGCCTTGCTGCCACTAAGGGGATGTGCTTTCTGAAGTGCTATAAATACAAATGAATTTTTGTGCTTGCTAAGGTCATAAATGAAAGCACAGTTTTCTTTAAGTACACTAATGCACACAAAGTTTCTTCCAGCTCCTGTATTATTTTCATATTCGTATTTGCAATTTTAGGCTATACTGCTGTAAGTTTTTTAGGATTCCAGTCAAGACCTTTTGAAAACAGCTGACTGTAGGATATAATAAGAATTCAAAAGGTATTGTCCTCTTTAGGGTGCCTTGAGTTTCCTGTATTTATCATTCTTATGTTATTTTGGCAGTTTTTCTGTTATTAGCCTGAAACAAATCATTATTTGTTTGCCAACTATTAATGAAATATTAAGGTGCTTTTATTAATAAAATAAAGGCAATATTAATTAAGAATTTGCAATGTAAAATGTAGCTTCAATAAGCATACAAAAACTATAATAAAAGCATTGAAACACTTTTCTAATTTATTTCAGTGAAGTGCCTAAACTTGATTGATAAAACCAGAAGCTTCCCTGAAAATGTATATGTCTGTAATGAATTGTTCAGAAATATCTAAGCCACTCCTCAAAAAGGAAAAAGACTTTCTTCTCTGGATGTGATCCTGTGTACTGCAAGGTCATTTAAGCTGGCTCAGATCTTCCCATAAATGTGTCGAGAACGACATACAACAAGTAATAATCATAATAAGGCCACTTGACAAAAATGATTGCCTGTGTGTTGCAAATTAAAGTCTTTCCTGGGAGCTATACAAAATATATAGTGACAGCAAATAGATGTAATTCTTCAGTTCCTTGCTTGGAACCAGCCAGTGCTTATGTTCACACAGAGAGAAAAAAAATACCCATAGCAGCTATTCAGTGTTGAAGCTTATAAAGTGGACTGTCACTCTCACAGGTGCACAGGGATATCAGTGAGGCTCTGCTCCTCCCCAGGGCTCCAGAAGTAATTGGTCATTTTTCTCCTTTCTGCGTCCAGCAACGTAGAAGTAACTAGATCTGTGCCTGAAAGAGGCAGGTTTTTTTGCAGGGATGACCCTGAACAGGGTGGAGGAGAGCTGAGCAGACACTGCAGTGACACTCTGGATCCTCGTGGGTGTTCTGAGCGCTTCCTCTCCTGCTGTCCTAGGCTGATTCCAGCAAAAGCAGCATCCTCTTCTCTGCAACCATGAATGTTCTTATGGGAGCAGTCTACCTTCTATAGATTTGTGCTTAAAACCACTGTAATATCTTCTTCAGTTGACAGTCTAAAAATTTGGGCCATATCTGACAAATCTTATCCACCCTGCATCTACCCTTCCAACCTGATGAAGTGGAATGAGCTTGGAATAGCTCCAGGCATTTGCAGTCTAGGACAATTTGAACGTGTTTAGACGAGGTCCCCATATCCAGTGGGGATTCTGTGATTATGAATACCAAAGAATAACTACATACACATAAACTGTGTGATCCTTTTCAACATTTGCTGCTTATTTCCACAGACAGTCTGCACAATGGCATCTGGAATCTTGGTTTTTAGAATGTTTCCTACAGCCTGTCTTGGAGAACTTCTCTAATTTAGGACTTCCACAGAAGCTGAAGATTGCTGAATTTAAATATTTTGCTGTCGTTGTGTCTCTGTGTACTAACTACCAAGATGCTCAATTAAGTGGTGGATTCGGAAGTACATGTTCACTTCTTTAGCTTGGGTGCTGAATAAATGACCCCCAGAGGTGACTTCTGACCCAACTATTCTGTGATCAAGCCTGGTATTTATTGAAGAGAACGTGTGCAGATTAAATAAGGTATTTTTGTTAATCCTCTTAACTTTTTTTCACAAATAAGTTTTTTCTTCTAGATTAGGACTATTTTTATTTATGCCTATGATTTTAGTTCTCAAAAAATAACAGTATGAAAAAGTTGATTTCATGACTGTGTTTTGATGGTGGCTAAGGCACAAGAATAAATATATTCGAACAAGTACATGAGAGGAGAAAGATGATGTAGCTAGTTTAATGAGTTATTTATGGTTTTGAGGTATTCTCTCAAATATTGAAATTAATGTGACTTTAATGAGCCAAGTGCAATCGGTAGCTTTTGCTTTGTTGAATACTTCCCTCAGGGTAAACTGAGTCATTAATAGCAATTAGGAATTGGGTAGCCAGTTGCAGGGTTGAGTAGAAAGTGAGGTAAAAACCATGCAGTTTGGAAGCAAAATATCTGCACATACACAGTGAGGGAGTTTGAGGTCATTAAAAGGTGTGGGCTGGGATTAGTGGGCTCCACCATGTGCATTATTAATGAATCTACCTAGCTCATGCAATTGAAATTTCTGATTAATCATAAATGAAGTATCTGTAAATAGAATAATTCAGCATGAGGTAAACAACCGGATTTTAATTTCCAGTGGATGGAAATTGTAGCAGTGGATGGTAGATGGGTTTAAATTTAGATTATATACAGAATTAGATAAGGATAAATATAAATCAATAGGAAGACTGATTGCATTTCCCTTTTTTTAAATCTGCCTGTCACTTGCTTCAGTCACTGAGAAGCTTTTTGTTAAGGGAATATCTTCATGCACTTCACATTTTCAAGATTTTTTTACTTTTACAGATTTCACTATGAAAACTGAAAATTTGTACACTCCCTTTTCTTTGCCTTGGGAAACAACACCTGTCACTTGACCAGGCTCAGAGCCCCATCCAACCTGGCCTTGAACACTTCCAGGGATGGGGCACCCACAACTTCTCTAGGCAAAGTGTTCCACTACCCTCACAGTAAAGAATTGCTTCCCAAGATCTAATCTAAATCTACTCAATTTCAGTTTGAACCTATTCCTCCCGGTCTTACTATTATAGTTCCTGACAAAGACTCTCTCTAACTTCCTTGCAGGTCCTTTCAGGTACTGGAAGGTTGATATGAAATCTCCATACCACCTTCTGTTCTCCAGGTTGAACAACTTTCTCAGTTTGATTTCACAGGAGAGGTGCTCCCTTACCAGCCTGGTGGCCTCCTCCAGACTTGCTCCAACAGTTCCATGTCCTTATTGTTCTGGTGGCACCAGAGCTGGATGCAGTGCTCCAGCTGGGGTCTCACAAGAGCAGAGCAGAGGGCCAGAATTCCCTCCCTTGCCCTTCTGACTGGGTTCCTTTTGATGCAGACCACATTCCACTGCCTTGCTGTGCACACAGTGCTGACTCTTTTGAATTTTTCATCACCCTTGAGCTCTTTTCTACAGGGCTGCTCTCGATCAATTCTCCACCCAACCTGCAGGTGTGTCTGCAGCTGTCCCAAGCCAGGTGCCTGGTCATATAAAATTGAAAGTAATATAGTGGTTTTTTCCAGAGGTTTCTTCTTCTCAAGACCATCTTTAAGTAGGCATGGTGTTAAAAACCTGACCAGATTGTGCCAAACCCTATGTCTGTAAAGCATTCAGGTCCTTCTTGGGAGAGTGAGAGACCATGTGAAAATTAATTATTCTGCTTTTTGAGCAGATTTAACTTTCCCATAGTAAATAAATCCTTCAGCCAAAGAGGGAAAAAAACCCCTCGAGTAGCTACTCATTAAGTAATCATCATCCATTCCATCCACTAAATGATATGAGAGTGTGATGGAAAATTGTGCAAATTCATAGAATTTCGTATAATACATAATACATATCCACCAGAGGGCAAATTATGGTAACATTTGAATTATTCTGTTCAGCAATTTTATATTTCTCTTTCAGTTTCTTAAAACATTTTATCTGATAGCTATTAATGGGTAGTGTTTTCCTCAGGAGTTTTGCTGATGTTTATTTATAATAAACTACTACCATATTCCACCTGGTTGCTTGATTTGTTAGCTTGGATTTCATGTAATTTGTGTACTGGTGCTTAGACAGCTTGGGGTCAAGAAGACAGGTAAGGCCCAAATCCAATCTGTTTCATTGCTTAATTGCTGGATTCTCATAGAACATAGCATCTAGAAGCTGGACTGTGATTGAACCTAAGCAACCATAAGCATGAGTCAAGAATATGTCAGCCTCTGAGGTGCAGTGCAGGAAAATAGCCCAAGCTGACTAGGGAGATGCACAGGTAAATTAACATATATATAACTTTTATAGTCTCTGCAGTAACTCACTGGCTTTGAAAAGCTCCTGCAGCCACAGGATTAATTAGGGATCCTCCTTGACTCTGCATCACCTTTCTTCATCTGCTAGACAACCACTGGAGTTCGAATGCCTTGATGCACCCGCTGCTCTGAGACAGATGAAAACCACTGCAGCTTATCTCTAACTGCCTGACTTTTCTGTTTAGTAAATACCTAATAATCTCTCCAGTGAGCTCTTAATGGCGGCTTAGATGACAAAACTGATGTTTCTAATGGTAAGAATTTGAGTATACCTCATTTAAACTGGCTATTTCAGAATAAAAAACCAAAAAAGAATGTGATTTGCCAAACATAAAGAGAAAAATTTCAGCAATGGTAGTTAATTGCTACTGCATGGCATCTTTCTGCAAAAGATCTCCAAAGAAATTATAAGAAATTAATTCCTAAAATGAAACTAAACCAACTTGTATCAGATGGGCAGAAGACATACAAAATTTTTATCACTTCCATTCAAATTATACCATTTTCACAGCACCTAAAATACAAGGTTCTTTTCTAATTTGAAGCTACAATGTAAATTTATGGTCTCAGAGGAATGAGATCTGCATTATTTATTTGTCCAATTTTGGTACTTTGACATGAACGTACTCCTTATAAACTTCCATAAGACTTTTGAAATCTATAAAACAAGGCATTGTTCTACATGTCATCTGACAAAGAGCTGATCCAGTGTACCATTAACATCGTTTACTTTCTCATTTATGTGGCAGTCTAGTTGTAAGTCTATGTTATCAGAAAACAAGCATAAGACTATTTACATCAGTGATACAACTTTTAGGTTGAGCTAGAATTGATGCTTGATAATTTTTTAATTATATGCATTTTATTGGAGTGTCAAAAGTGGCAGTTCTTATTCTCAAAGATCAGAGATTTTTTTCCCATAGGTCATGTGTAGAACAGCTGCCACCACAGAATCTATGTTTACTTTTGAAACTCACCATGTCCTCTGCCCTAGGTGCTGGAACCTGTGTTTACTTTTGAAACTCATCATGTCCTCTGTTCTAGGTGCTGGATTTTGCATCAGCTCCATCCCTAACTGCAACTTTAGCTTTATAAGACAAAAAAGATGTATTAAAATAACTAAATACAATTGAATACTTTTTTGTTTTTTCAAGGTGAGACAATACCCTCTTTGCCGGATCTCCAGGAGCACCAGTGGAGTGGAGAGCCTGGGAAGGCTCCCCGGCTCCATCCCAGTGCTCTTCCCAGCACCAGACACCAGCCCTGCCAGCCTGGTAGCACAAGGGCAGGAGTGTAGCCCCACATTTCTCTTCACAGAGAAAAGCAAGGCACAATTCTTCCCAAGAATATTCTTATCTCATTTGCTGTGCCTGCGTTTGTGCCAAAGTAGAATGCAGTATGGACATTGTTTACCCAAAGTGATGGTGTTTTGTTTCCTTGGCCTGTCAGGGCCAAGTGTGTGTGTGTGGGGACAGTCGGGCGACAGTCACAAGATTCTGTGCAGTGTGTGCAGAGCTGAGTGCTTGGCAGATTCAGTTTGGATGTAATGTAATGTAGTGTAATATGGTATAAAATAATATAGTATAATAAAGTAATTAATTAGCCTTCTGATGAGACGGAGTCAGATGCATCATTCCTCTCCCCTCATCAGGGTTGCCTGTGAATTCAATACAGGAGGGAGCCACAGAGACCTTCCCAGTGCCCTGTGCATTCCTCCATCCCCAGGACAACCAGCAGGAGGCAATGGATGCAGGAAGAGCCAGGAAGGCAACCACAGCATGGTTTTATCAGTTTTACAGCTCAAACCAGAAATGAACACATCTTGGTGAGATTTTCTTTTCAGGGGCAAGCCTAACAATTTTTCCTAGTTGAAGAGTCTCTGTGCAGTAATATTTTATGAAAGGTTAAATTTTTACATGGAGTAAAATAAAAGTAGTAGCCATGAAAAGGAAAAATAAGACATCAAGTGTCTTGTTAAAATAGTTGGGGTGTCATTTTATGAACCACCCATTGTCCAAATTACCATGTATTAGGAATAGGCTTACATTAAAGAATCTGCTTAAAAGCTGCCATTTTCTTTCCCCTGAATTGAGGTCTTATGTAATAAATCTAGCAGAGAACTCTGCTCTTTATGTCTCTTTAAATGGCTGTATACATAATATGGGTGTATCTGAAAAGAAAAGCTTTCCTTTGTGTAATAAAGGTAAATTTTCCCTGGTATCACATTATTTTGAATATACCAATAAGCAAGTCCACTATTCTGAAACACACATAACTAAATACATAATATTTAAATCAGTCTACATAAGATAGAAAATGAAATTTTCTAAATTTTTAAAAAGATTGCTTATGAAGCGTTTCTATTTGAAACTTACTGCCCTATCTTAGCAAATTCTTCATTACCTTTGTTAAACAGAAAAGGTCCTTCAACAGTGTAATGCCTTAAAGCATTTTCTTTCACAATGGCATTAATGGAGTGATATTTGTAAGTGAATTGATGTAGTTTCTAATTAATTTACTTCAGTCAGGGCTGAGCCTCTTTTCTATCAGCTATTGTAAATACATGCACAAATTCTCTTTCTGTCCTTGACTTATTAGAAACCTGAAGTATATTTAAAAAATGTAGTATTCAATAGTTATCATTTAAAGTTTTAGAGTCCATTCCAGTGTACCCTAGTGCCTCATTAAAAGGTTTTAAATTTTTGTTGATGTCTTTGCTGATGGCCTTTGTGACAGGCTATTCAGACAACATTTGAGAAATACTACTGAAAAGTGCATGGAGCAAGAGGTTATGTTTGGAATGATAGCTTGTGGATATAGTGAATGAATCGAAAAACATCTTTCAGTCACTTTAGGTGTGTATTAGCATAAAAGAAGTGCTCATATACTGCTGCAAGGTATAGGCTGCTAAAAAAGAAAGCTAACAAAAATATATGAAAAACAAAAGAATAACAGTAGTTGCAAAAATTTTTTCTCTGACTACTGGAAGACTACAGTGCTAACTATTAAACTTCATGAATGCAAGTAAACAACAGAATTTAGATAACTTCCAGCAAGTAGAAGAGAGTTTTCAAAAACCTTACAGTCACTGTAAACTCAAAAGCAACAGGTAATTAGGGAAAAGAGCTGAAAGCTCCTGCTTTGAATCATACTTTTAACTTCAAAGCACCACAGAGTCAGCTTTTACACACAGAGACAGCACTCATTGCAGTGTTAGCTTAGGGAACTCTGTTGTAAATAGTTTTCTTGGAAAATGCAATTTTAAGTGCTTTGAGCTTGACACTTTTACCTTTTGGTATGAGTTACAATTCCTGCACACTGTACTCTGCAAAGATGCAAATACAAGAAAACATTTTCCTCCCTACAAAAAAAGAAATGAAGCACTTAATGAATTAAAAAATCACAGAATTGAAAAAAAAATCTAAATATATTTTTCCACATTTTAACTTGTGCCCATACTACCTGCCCATACTGTTCCTGGGCACCAATAAGAGTCTGGCTGTGGAATCTTTCTTACCCTGGTATTTACACATGTTGATAAGATCCACCAAACCCCCTGAGCCCTTTTTGAGCTGAGAAGCCACAGTTTGCTCAGCATCTCTTCATGTGTCACAATCTCTGAATCACCTAATCGCTCTCATGGCCCTTCACTGAACTCACTCTGAGTACCTGTGCCTCCCAACCCCTGGGAATCACTGATGATTCATCTTCCCTTGGTCTCTGAGCCACTGATCACAACATTAGCTACATTTTTCCATAATACAGTGTAAAATTCACACATCAGCTTATAAATGTCTATAGAAATTACTAACTCTTGTTTTCAATTTAAAGTGGCCTCATTGTTCTGTGCTGCAGCACAGCCCCCTTCACTCTGAATTATGTGTTTCATATATGAACAAATGAAAACATAAATCTCATTTTTAATTTTCCTTGGACATGTTCCTAAACATATTTTTATTTTATTTAATAACAAATGGCACTTTGGAATTTTCTCTCCTAGGGTGTTTGTCCAAGAATGCTTATTTCAGATGAGGCATGCACTTTTAAGTAGAATTTCTAATTCTCCTCAAATCTTTTCACATCACAGAGTAATCTGAGCACACAACATGGGCTTTTCATGCATGAAACAAGACTGGTAGATGTTGTCCAGTAGCATATCAATTGTGCTTCAGTTGCTAAATATTGAGTTAAAGACATTTGATCACATGCAGCCTGAAATAAAACACCATAAAACACATAGGGTCCATGTTATGTTGATATCAAATAACATCAAAGTGAATAAGGCCTAATCAAAAATAATATTTGATGCTCCCTGGAAAAAAAAAAAGCTACATAATCTTTATGGAGAGCTTAAATACAATACAAAGAAATTTCTTGTGCACATAATGTAGGAGGATGGCATTCTGTAGTTCCCAATTTAAGTCTAAAATTAACACAAAAATGCTTGAAAATTTTATTAAGTGATAATGGATGACTTCAAATAACTTGTAATTAAATCTGTTGATTATTGGAATTAAGACAAATAATGTGATAACTTATCAGTTATATTTAGGGAAAAATATCAGATTAGGAAATATGCTTGAAAAATAATTTTAAAAATAAGAAGATTTTTTAAGACAGAACATTTTGCTAAAGTTCTCTGGAATTCTCCAAAACCCTTTGTGGGGATCTTTGGGGTCTTTGTGGTTTACCACTACAATTTAGAAGGTTTTAGGAAATGTGAGTCCTTTCCAAACTGGCATTAAGGCAATTACTTGGAACTAACTTGGTACACTTTGGAAATGGAATTAAGCTGGTCTCTGTATATCTGCAGATCCCAAAGAAAGAGGAGGATGAACTGCACACACCCTGTGCCTTACAGCAGAACTCTTACACCGTTTTTGTGGCATTGGGTTCTCAAAGGCACTTAAAGCAGTGAAGTTCCTTTGAAACTCACTGGGATATGTTATTACACCTGCAAAGTCCTTTTAAAATCCTGTAGCCTCCAGTCCCTCTTTCACTTGTTTCATATTCATTCATCATATAAATGATTACCTGAAGTGATCTTCAGGCCAAATGACACCATTCACGTTTTGAGTGAGTAGTCCTATTCCCTTTCACTTGACACACTCACTTCAAATGAACTGCTTGAGACTTGTAAGGTACCAAAGGAAGTTTCACAAAACCTGACCAAAGTATGAATTTTTGGATTGTCTTCAATGGGCATTAGGTGAAGCTGTTTGAAAGTAGGTATCCAAACAAAGTTCTGTGAAACAATTTTGATTACCTGCTTGGAAAACAGGGTATGGTTTTGAGCATGAGTCAAGAGCCTGACCATGCCTTTCATAGATGCGTCATCTATGAAAGTCCATCTTAGAATGGTTGAGATTTTTAACACCACTCTACTTGAAAAAGTATATCAAACCTTACTGTAAAATATCCTTTTTCTATTCCATAAGTAAACAGTTCTGGAAAGCACTTTAACAACATCAGTTTCCCAAGGGGAAAAATATTTTTCTCACTCTTAAAAAATATCTGTTTAAGTAATTAAAATCTTAGCATTTTGGAGACTTTAAAAGTCCTATTTCAGTAATTGTAGGACATTTTTCTTAATTCTTAACCTGAACTTCAGTCTTGGCTACATTAAGTAAAATGTTTTTCCATCTGTGTATAAATGAAGAAATTTTATTCTTTCTCTGTATTTTATATGAATCTTTTCTATAATATTACCTATAGTCTTTATCTTCTTTACTTTAGCCTAAGTAATCCTGGTTTTCTCAATTTTCCCTTGTAGCATTCCATTTCTTTTAGACAACCTGAGCATCCTTATTGCTTCCATCTCATCTATTCTCATCTGATCACATAATTTGTAAAATATAGTGATCAAAACTAAGAAAAGTATTCTGGCTTAGGATCCTTGAGTACAAAATCTGATTATTTATTTCCTTTAACTTCAGGTGTTCTGCTGAAACATGCTAATATGGTGTTTGGATGTTTGCAACAGTCAGATTCAATTGGCTTAAGTTCAGTTTCTAGTCACAATATAAGCCTCAAATTCTCTTGGTGGCATTGTAAGCTGTTTGTTCATTGTCCATCCCATATGGAAGTAATTTTCTTGTCTATAGGTAGAATTTCACATTTTCATATTAAATGGAAATTTCACGTTTCCATTTTAAATGGTCAAGTGAAAAACATCCCTGTTCACAGCAGGGGACTTGAAACTAGATGACCTCTAAGACCTCTTCCAACCCAAGGCATTCTATGAGTCTAGGATAAATTGCAATGTATATTATCGCAGAGCATTTAAATTTTTCTAGATAATTTTAATATGACGTATGAAACAACCAGTCATGTCATCTGAGCAATTAATTAAACTACCCTAACTTACATCAGCTGAAGTGCAGATGAACATTTGTGATACAATCACATGCCAAAGCAGATATTTGTACACAGCCACTGAGAAAGCTTTTCAGTATGGTTGTGCACACATCTGGTAAGTTTTGTCTAGACTTTGTGGTTTAACAAAGAGAGTTTGAAATCTTATTAGCATTATCTGCATGTCTATGAGTTGTTTATTTACCTGTTCTTAATGCTAATTTTAGAAGCAGATCAGATTGTCTTTCTGTGGCTTTTTCCTGACAAATACATGTTGGCAGTTAATCATCTCCTGTTATAATCTCCATCAAGGTTGATCCTTCCCTTGGGGGTAATGGTGTCCATCCCCACCAGAACTGTATGACGCTTGGTGAAAACTTTCTGAGCCTTACTTACTTCTCTCTTGTGCTTAGTGCAGAAGGTGCACCTGGAGGGTAGCTCAGCTGCACACAGGCTGTGCTTGTGCTGTAGCCCCACTGGGAATTTCCCTGGCTAGCTCTGAGGTGCCCCCTCAGACTTGGGGCTGAACATCTGAACTGATGCACACCCTGCTGTACCCAGTTTCTTTTCCAGCTGAGTGCTGAGCTGGATGCTCCTGGTTCCAGGGAGATTAAACAAGGCAGATTTTCTGAGCTGACAAATAAAACCATCAAGTGCTCCATGGCACTCTTTTCTGCCTTGCTCTTGCGCAGTGTCCATCAATGGACATTTTGCTGGCTTATTCCCAAACTCAACAGAGAGAGATATATGCCAACCTGAGAACTTAAAGAAGAGAGAGCACTGACAAGGTGCTTTAAAAGATAGTGACCTTTTTTTAAAGTATAATAAATTAATAGTCTTGCCTTGGGGAGGTTACCTAGACAGAAATCTTCACTGTCTTTTTTCCTTTGCTACTGTCCCCTTAGATCTCTGCTGCCTTACCTGCACACACACACTCAGCACACACAATCACACAAACACATCTGCTACAATATTTTCTGTTGCACTCCCCACCAGGTGCAAATATTAGCTCTGTCACTGGTCTAGGTGATGTTAACAGCTTGTAATTTTCTGTAACACTTCCTATTCCCAGGAGCTGCAAGTAAGCCAGTCAAACCCACAGCCTTGGTTTTCCAGGTTTCCTCTCTCAGTTCCACCCCTACTTTTAAATACAATCAGATTGGTAGGATTTGGAAACTCAGCCACCTACCTAAGTTCTTAGAGAAAATTTCCATATATAAGTAGCCCTGGTAAATTTTATCAAATCTGGGCATTTGAAAAATAACCAAATATTCTGATGCTCTTCCTTCTTCATTTCAGCCAGGAGCTGTATGTTTTTGATGATGATGATGATAAACATGTTAGCCAGCTGACGGCAACTCCCCTTTTCAATGACAAAATAAAGCATTAAAGTATTAAAAAAAAAAAACAACAACAAAAAAACAACAGAAACAAAACCAAAGATCTCAGCACTATACTTTGACAGATTTTTCTTGCCGCAGCAAAGTAACTGTTTTCTTTGTTTAACATTTTTGTAGTAATGCAAGACTTTCCTCTTATGTTTTATGTCCAGTGCTAAATAGATGCATTTTTGAGCTCTGACTCCCTGACTGGTTTTGTATTTCAGTCTAAATGTATTCACAACCATGATTCTCTATATCCTTTTGCTTGAAGATCCTCCTCCCAGAGCTTAAACCCCTCTCTGGAAGGTTTTGTAGACAACAATATTATCCTCTCTCAGCCTTTGTTTCACTAGACTAAATAGGTCACACGCTACTAGCTCACACTTTGATGACAGGTATTGCATCCCCTCATTCATTTAAGTACCTTGTCTCAGCATCTGTTCCACTTGGAGCTTGCCTTTCTTTTTGGTCCCTGGCAAACTCAGTTTCCAAACCCACTGCTGCAGCTCAGACAGGAGCCCTCTTGACTTTCTCCTAAGACAGTTGATTATCTTCTGCATTTGCTTTTCGGCATGAATTGTATCCATGCTCTTTGAAAGTAATCCTTTTCATTTTTTCCAGTGAGGTTGTTTTAACGAGGAGGATGAGGAATATATCCACTTAGCAATCAGGATAAAATCAGATAACATTAAAAATTGATACAGTACAGATATATTTTTCTGACTGTTATTTTTCACACCAAGGTGCTTTGACCTTGTTTCGTTTAATTTTCCTACATAAATCATTTTGAGATGGCTGGTTAAAGCCAGTCCACATTCATATGACTGTCTGTATCTTGAAAAGGAAACAGAATATCAGAAAATATCAGATTTTTTTTTGAAGCACAATCTCCTGAAGTTTTCAAATGTTCAGACTCACCTCTATCAGACTGCTCAAAAAAACCCATACTCTAATCTTGATTTTTCCAGCTGAATACTGATGAATCTTATTTAGTTTTCAGTCACGTATTCAGTGTCATTTGATGTTTAAGTAATAACTTCACATTTAGACGCATTCTAATTTACATCCTTACATCACAATATTTTAATGGGTTTACTTCTAAGAGTAATGGTTGACCTTTAAATAAACAAGTATGATGTGATTGCAAGAATCAAAGTTCAATTTTATCGTTATGTTATGTATGGATAAATTGCACAAGAATATGATAGGGTAAGCAACATTGGAAAGGGACTGTATTTCATTTTGTTTCTTCAAAAGTTTAAAGATTCAAGTCCTGGCTCATATAATGGAAAATGTATCATTTTTACTTACACCCATATGTATAATTTTTACTTGCACCCATATATGTAAAGTGCAAATTTAATTTATCTTCAGAGGTGTTTATATACCGCATAAAAAAACCAGGTTATAAAAATATACTTATTAATGAGGATGAGAAATGAACTGCATCATCTAGTTTAATCATGCTTACTCTTTTCCCACAGTAGATTTTTTTTTTAACAGATGCATTAACTGGATATTTAGAAGGATAATTCCAGAATTTTGGGCTGCCCATGAATTCATTTCATTTTCCAATAAAAAGAATTTCAGAATTGGAGATAGTGAGGGCTTTTGAGCTTGAAATCTGTTATATTATTTGCTAACTTTTTTTCTTTTTTTTGTCTTCATGGGCTGAAAATATTTAGTAGAGTGCTTAACAGAATGATTAATAAAATAAAATAAATATATTATTCCATATTAACCTCTACACTCAACTATTGACTCCGATTGCATTGGATTTCTTTTTTGACCAAATCCATTCTCACAAATTCACAGAGCATAAGAAATCCTTCCTCAATAATGCATCCTCTTCTTGGAACCTGTGAGATTCCTGTGCTCAGGATGTGCACAGATGCGTGGTCAGCTGTTCATGCTTCATCTTGTGATGCACTGAACCAAAGGCATGTGAGCTGCTCAGCGAGCCCCTGTACCACATGTAACTCCCAGGGTGTGCTCCTTATAAAAATAATGAACAAAAGAGAAGGAAATTATTTGTATTTGGAAAAATCTTATAATTTTGAAGCAGCTCAGTATTTTATCTCATGGAAGCTGGACAGTGATGCCACTCATGTAAAGATACAGAAAATCATTACATCCTTCCCATGACTCTCATGCTTGGAGCCTTCCCCTCCTGACTGAGGTATGGTGCTCACATTCCATATCTACAGGAGCTACAATGGAGTTCCATTAGTTAGAAGTGTCCAATATGTGCTCAATACACATAGGGAGTAAATCTGTCAGCTAAAGTATGAACAGGAAGAAACATCTTATCTCTGATAAAAAACTGACTTCTGGCTGTAACAGCACTTGAAACGGCTCACAACAGATTAAACTGCAACTTTTCTTTTTTTTTTTTTTTTTAAAAAAGAAGACAAAAAACTTTTTTCCACTCTCCCTTTCCCACAGAAAATTTCTTCAAATTGGGCTGAATAACTGGAATCTAGGGGAAAAAAATCTCTAAGTATATGAAGAAAGCTCTGGTGAAGTGTCAGATACTGTAATTCACCTAAGCTCTCAGAGGGGAACTGTGATGATACTCCCTGTCAAGTTCACATGAAGATCTCTTACCCAAAGAGATAAACTGTCTCTGCTTTCATTTGAAAAAGCCTGTCATGATTTGATGAATCAAGAGAAGTTGGATGGACTGTTTCTTAGGAATCTTGCAGCTCCTCCAGCTAATCAATCTGTTCATGAAAAAATGGAAACATAAGCTCTTTTCACTCTTATTCATCTTGAAAGAGGTTAACAGTGATGCAATGTGACCCTTGGTTTATACTGGCCCATCTCTAAAAGAGAAAAAACATCCAGCTTATATTACACTTCTACTGGTTAACAGTAGTCAAAGTGTCACTGACACCACCACTTTGTCTGTCACTGTGAGAAGGCATGGCAATCCAGATAAATTATAACTATTAGACTAGTAGAAAAAGTTCTGTGCTGAAGGCAAAAAAATTACAAACAAGAATTCAAGGAGATCCACATCAATGCTAGTGAAATTTAAGTAATAACAACATTAATTAACAAAGGAAAGTATTTGACACAAAAGTATCTGCTCTCAGAAAACAATTTCTCATAATAACTGTGAAAATCTAACAGTGTAAATATGTCAGATTGTTCATTTTATATTAGTGAATTGGATTTAGAGTTTATTGTTTAAACACTATTATATATGTAAATTCCTGAAGAAATAAAGAATTAAATATTAGTGCACAGTCAATATAAAAAATCCTAAAGAGTCAATTTCAGTGGCTTAAAACACCCTTGACTGAAAATAAAGACATGTTAAAGTTGGGCCCATCTTTATATCACAGTTCATTACATACATGCTTTTCAATTGGCACTGTTAGAGAAAATTATAGATACTTTGATTCTGAATCTAGCATTCTTCTGTTACTATTTTTCTGCTGTTCTGGGTATTTTTAACATTAAAGATAAATTCATGCTTTTTGGTTTCCTTGTAGCATCTGTTTTATGGAAGCAACACACAGTGTGTGTCATGTATTGTAGCCAAGGAACATATGCTGCGAATAAACAAGAAATGTATGAATTTGTATTTAACACTAGGAATCTAGAGATTCTCCCATCAGAGATAATCCACTAGAAATAAAAATGCTGCATGGTTCCTGCAGAAATTATATGAGCAATACTGAGAGTAGGACAATATATTCCTGTATTTTCAAGGTTAGCCTTCAAAAATCCCTGCCTAACAGTATGTTGCCAAGTTTTACTGCTGAAACCAACAATTAGGATTTTTTCCTCTGGCACTTTGGCTGATGCATAGTGCCTAGTAAAGTGGATAGTGTATGTGCACAAAGTCTTTAGTCTCTATAGTGCTGATTCATATCAAGATCAAGACAGTTGTGATTTGTGATTAAAAATTCTCACCTTGCCTGCCCAGACCCGAGGCTGTCCATAGGGCCAGCCAGCAGAGCAGCCGTGGCGTGTGGCTGTTTGGTTTGCCATGCCAAACCATCCCACCAGGTGAGCCAAACACCTGGGACAGGACAAGAAACTGATCAGAGGGATGACCCCATTTCCTTCCTTTCACTGTGCAAAAAGTTTTGTGCCTTCATCTTTAACCCCCAACCCCAAAATCAGGCATTTAAGGAGGAGAGTCTGCTACCCAAGTGAAGTGAGTGGAGCACCAAAGGAAGGTAAATTATTTCTAAACAAATCAGCTCTGCTCACATCATGAACTTGGAGATAGCTCCCAATCACAGCTTTTTACCTGAAGGAACCTCATGGGCATGATGCAGAGAAGAGACTGGATTCCTTCCTGGGAAGTTGTTCATCTGTCCATGATGAAAGTCCTCACATATGTGAGATCGAGACTGCCAACCTAAAAGGCAGTATGCGAGGTTATAGTTGAGAACAGGTTCATTTGGATTTGGGAATAGGAGACATATTTTTTTTCTCCTTTTAATGTTGAAAACAATTAAATTATTAATATTTACTGGGTATTTAATGGGTATACACATCACTGTACCTAGTAAATTCTTAAATATCAGTTTATGACCAAGACTCAGCATTACAGATTTTTCTTAATTTTTTTCTTTGTTCTGGTTCTTTTTTACTTGATCTCCTATACCTTCTCCCTGTAAGCATAAACAGTCCCAGAAAGACACACAGTTAGTTTATAAACTGATTCCTAGAAGGATTACACTTTTCAAACAAAGAAACACACAACTACACCAAAGCTGTGAATTGTGATGTGGGCAGGGAAGAGGATTTTTTTTCATTTGAGGTTTGAAGGTAGAATGAATCTTGATTTGAAACAATATGCCTACAATGCTAAGCATACCATTACATACTTTTAATATGCAGCAGATTCATCTGAAAGGAAAACAACCTTACACTTCACAGAGATTATGGACCATCAGACATCTCAGGTCAGTTTTTCAGCTCCTCTGAAAAATGTATGTATAACATGCAAATTTCACATTTTATCGATACTTGACAAAAAGCTCAGTGAATTATGTGAGTCAATAGTTAACCAGTCTACAATTGCTATTAATTTTCATAACCCAGGAACAAGTTAGATTCCCATCTGTGTCTCTACCTGGCTTAAAGGTTTTTCCCATGTGATTTGACTCCTAGCTACATTTTATATGTAGATTCAACAACGAATTTAATTATAGTAAGCTCATTAGGAATGGAGCCATTGCTTATCTTAAGTTTTATAACATAGTGTATATTTACAGCAGTGTATAAGCAGTACTTAATAATTAATTCTCTGTACTCTGTTATATTAATGTGAAAGCATAAAAGGATTATCAGAGGTAGGGAAGGCTTTATACTTCTGTGAAGAATACAGAGATGAGTCTCTTTGAAAATGAGAATGGAAAATTAAAGCCTGATGAAATGTGACCTTTTTGTGTTTCTTTCCAACAGCTTAGAGCTGGATATTTTATTATAAGACTAGATTTTTAGTTCTTTATCGAGTTTAACTTCCCTTGGAATAGTGGCTGACAATGATGGAAGAATAAGAAAATTGTTCCAGAAATACTTATTAAAATATCAGATATCTCTAATATTTTATTACTGTACACTTGATCAAACACCTCAATTGCCAAAAATAAGATAAACAGGAATAGCTTGTGTGATTATATAGACTGAAGAGAAAACAGACTTCAAAAGCAGAGAATTGTTGATGCAGCTTGCGAAGAGCACAGAAAAGAGATTTTCCCTCATACTCTCTTCCCTTCCTTCCTTCCTTCCTTCCTTCCTTCCTTCCTTCCTTCCTTCCTTCCTTCCTTCCTTCCTTCCTTCCTTC
>JAWWMS010000120.1:11789522-11835426 GCA_035048045.1 Chlorospingus semifuscus
TTCCTTCCTTCCTTCCTTCCTTCCTTCCTTCCTTCCTTCCTTCCTTCCTTCCCTTCCCTTCCCTTCCCTTCCCTTCCTCCCTCCCTTTCTTCACTGTATTTTCTATCAAAATTTATTCAATGGCAAATGATACTCTCAAAAATATAAAATTAAAATGATACTCTCAAAAAATATAAAATCTTTAAAGCTTTCAGAATACTCTATGAGAGGTCAGTGTTAAATTTACACTGTGATCAGTGATGTAGCTAGAAGAGGAATTGTTTTTTTTGGTTGGGAATTGGTTAAAAAGCAAAAAAAAAAAGTCAAAAATGACATTTTCATGAGCATGAATTGATGCAATGTGTTCAGGTCAGAAGAAACGTGTATCACTGTATGTTTCCAGCATGAAGCTGACATTTCTGTCATCCTGCAAAGAAATTTAAAGTGACATTCCTTTATTTTCCACAGAGACAGCTGCTATAGTTCCCAGCTGAAAATTGGCCTCAGCTGGCATGTAATAAATGGGAAAACATGTAGATAATAGTCATGAACTAGTGAGCACTGCTGGCTGACCAGTTATCAAATTGCTGATAAGCTGTACTTTCAGCTGTACCTCAAGATGACACACATGCTCTTTTCTCCTTTTGTCTCTCATCATTTACATTTGCAGTAAAATTATGATTTAGGTGCACATCAAGACCTAGCTGTCTATAATTATACTTTTGGTGTAAGAGAGCTGATGAATAGTCTTTTAAAAGGAAAAATAACATTCCTGGAAGATTTTTTTTTCTGGTAAGTATCCGGAAAATGTCAAAATGTAAGTTCCCTTACAATAACCAGATGCAAACACAGATATCTGCTCTTACACAGCTCAGTCCTCTGCAAAAAACCGTCAGGATTTTTGCAGCTTACTTCTATATGGAGAATGATGCTTTGTCAAAACTGAAGCATCGCATGGAAATAGATTCATTTTGATGGAAATAGAATGATTTTGGTGCACTTTCACCAGAGCAGAGTTTGGCTGGGAGTTCAGATTTCAAAGAAATATCTTTTCAGGCCACTTATGACCTGTAGATCAGATATAGCATACCCTCCTGCTGCCTGCAGCTGAGCCCCATCATTCACCTGCAACTCCTGGAGATGCTGCTCATGTGCAGCAGGAAATTGCTCAGGGAGCAGCAAGATGTTGAATTTCATTTCCATGCAACCAAGTCGAAATATTTGTTTTCCTGATATTTTTTTTTTAATTTCCCTTACATGGAAAGTGTGGAAATAACTTATTTTCTTTCTGAAGAGAAAGAAAATGTTAATTTTTCCTGCGGTAGAAAAGTGTATACACTTATTAGTCCTAATTCCAAAGCCGAGAAGTTGGTGAGGGTTGAATGAATGGTTGAATGAATAAAGCAGAAATTATTCAGCAGCAAACATTGATTTCAGTGACAGATAAACAAGAATGTCTGGTTTTAGAAATCATTTAAGTGATGATGAAGTGTGCATACTACCTGTGATATTTCTACTGAAGTAAATCAAATAATACTGAGGATGTAATTAGACTTTAGGGTGGCAATGCCCTTCTTGGGCTGACCCTGTCTTTGGCTGTGTTGGGTTTGACCTTCTCTCCTTCTCAGCCTTGTGCAGCTCTGCTTGCTGTGCTTGTCTCCCTCTTGGCTCCACAGAGTGTCTCCTGCTGTTTCCTCTGTTCTTGTCCTCACACTGAGCCACGTGTCACAGTAAAATCTCAGTCTTTCCCTGATCCTGACTCTTTTGCTGCAACTCTGGCAGGTGTGATAATTCTTCCTCTGCATCTTTACTCAGAACTTCATTTGGTTTTCTTTTCTATAGGCAACAATGACTGAAAATAGCATACAAAAAATTGGAAAATTAATCAATGGGTCTATGTGTGTATATATATATATGTATGTGTGTGTGCATACATGTAATTTTAATGCAAAAAGTGGATTAAAAATATTATCCTTATTTGACAGTCGATTCCTTCTCCCTCCCCTCAGCCACTCTTGTCTCTTAGTGTGGATGGCTGGGAGGAAGGTTACCCTGCAGCATCCAGCACCCATGTCCACATGCCCAAATCCCACATGAGCCCTTGAGTCCAGTGTTTCATACCAATTTATTGCCTTCAGAAGTCTTGTCTAAGCCATTGGGAAGCACTATGCAGAAGTGGTATTTATTACTTTTGCCACACAGAAAAACAACAGCCCAGCTACTTATAGAAATTTATAGGGAAATTTATAGAAAGAAGGGATTAATGCAAATCAAATCTCTAAAACACGCATTCATATAATGTCTAATGAATGTGAGAATGAAAATAGAACTGTATTTTTTTATTAATTGATCAGATGAGTTTTCTGGCATTTTCATCAACTAAATGAAAAAAGAGACAGAAAAGGAAATAAATAATATTTAGCAGAAAAACAAAGGAATAGTGAACTTAAATAAATTGATTTTATTATAGAAAATTATTACAATATTACAATATTACAATTATTAGTTTTTTTTAACCAGAAGTTTTATTGTGATTCTTCTTGTCTACTGAAGATGCTCAAGGATATCTTTATCAAACTGGAAGTTAAACCATTATCATTTTTATGCAATGTGCATTTGCAATGTGAAATTCTCTGATCCAGTCTTATATTTTTTCTCTCTTTTTTTCTCTATTTTTGCTTTCTTTTTTTTTTTTTTTCCTTCTCACCAAGCCCCATGTGGAATGCCCACAAGAATGGCAGCTGGAATTGATGGGTTTAAGTAAGGATTTTTTCTCTGCAGAGTAATCCTGCTGTGGAACGGCAGAGCAGATCTGCAGAGCTCTGCTGCCTAATGAGAGACAGGATAAAACAGGAGGAGACCACACTCCCAGTGGTGGCTCCGGGAAGGCTTCAGCTGGAGACTGAAGGTCCAAAGAGCTGAGTGCTGCAAGGGAGAAGCTGGATTTTGAGCCTGTTGACAGGTTTGAAATCAATGTTTCCCATGCATTTCAGAGGGATAGGACAGAGAATAATAAAAATGTTCAGGAATTATGTCGATTTACAGCTCTTAAATTTATAAAATATTGGTGATATCACTTAAATGCACCCCAAAAATTGTAGAGTTATTATCTTCACCACAGGCTTTTACTGAAAAGTTTAACTTACATTATTGAGAAATGAATAAATTCTGAGTTTAAAGGGAGATGGATGGCTTAGATTAGATTAATAGGAACATGATTTTGCCAAGAGTAAATGCTTTTGACTGTAGAGAGGTCAAACTTCAGATTTAGGAAGCCTCCACAGAGAGAAAAATGTCTATCCTTAAATACTGTTTCTGAGATTTTTTCTTGAAATACAAGTATCCACATGGTAGAAACTGCACATTCGTTTCCTGAGGAATTCATGGTGTGATAAAGAAAATGAGAGCCTCTGAGGGAATAATTGCTTCACCATGGGAAACTCATGCAACTTAACTTGAACTTTAAATCGATCTGCCTTCATATTTGTTACTGCTGGCACACAGCATTATGAGGAGGAAATTGTGCAGCCATAAAATGGATGTTTTTTATATTATGCAGCATGGTAATGTTGTGACTATTTCTATAAATGTGTGTTTGTTGGGTGGGAAATTTTTGCCATCTCAGTTCTAAACAAATTTACATAAACACCAAAAATATAGAACTAGGTGCTTTTAATTATGAATAGCAACAATTGTTCTGAGCCCATTCAAAAGACTTGAATAGTGACTCTCTCCCTATTTTTAAAAAGTTTTCATTATTTTCATTTGTTTCCTGGGCTGCAGAACTGTGATCATTACCATATTTCGATAGGTGCCCCTGTGTGCTCATGCTATGACTGGGCAGAGGGCTTACAGGATTACATGCTTGATTTCCCCTGAAAGCCTCTCTTTCCAGTAAATATTGTGGCAATTTGAAGGGATTACTTTCTTATGTCCCTTTCAATTTTTCCAGCCATTTTTGATTTGATAGCAGCAGCTGGTAGTCACTTAAGGGTGACAGCAGCACTCTCATCATCTCCTTGTAAGGTGGACACACACTGTGCTCCCCACATCGCAGCCAGGGCTCTCAGGAGCTGAGGGACACAGCAGATATGGCAGCAAAGAGATTCAGTTTTGTCCCAGAGACTGTAAGCACATTCTTTTTCTTTAACAAAATGCTGCCTACTAAATGCCATGATTTCCAGCTATTAATTGATATTTCTAGGTATTAACAATAAGTTCAAAAAGCACAGTTAATTCAGCTAGGAAGAAATTTTCATATTAAAGCCATTTTACAGCTTCAGTTATTCAAGGAGGATGGAAGATTTGCTGTCTTTTGATCTGTCTTTTCACTAATTGTGCCACCTTTATCTTTTCTTTTTTTTTTGGCAGAGGTTTTCATAATTGATTCCCCATCCTTAAAAACTAAAATACACACATTCTCCTGGTCTTGTAGAACAAGACTGAACAGTGAATCATGTGAAGGAACGGCAGTAAAAATACTGAAATATTTGCCCCAAATCATTTTGTGATAGGTACAGAACTGGTATTCAGTACTGTTGTTTCCTCTACAACTGTGCTTCATCAGGACATTTAGCTTAGCTGAAGATTGGGGAATTGATCCTTATTCCTCACTTTGTTCAAGGATTTATTTGTTGGATGATGAAAAAGCAAAGAATCTCTATTGTAGATTAAGAAGAGAGATGAAGTAACATGACCAATTTCACATTATAAATCTGTGAAGGAGTTTAGAATTTGACACATTTTTTACTTAGTCTTGGTACTGGAATTTAATCATATAAACCCCTCCTTGCACCTATATCACTGATTCTGAATGTAAAATAAGATTGCTCAAGCATTTTAAATGCTCCTTTAGAAGAGATCCTACTCATAATTTTCATCCTAAGACAGCAACTTCTTACCGTGAATAACTCCATATTCTGGGAAGACTTATGTATAAAATACATGTAGCCAAAATAGCAACACGAACATTACTGGCTTTGACTCATCACCAAGGCATATTTTTTCCAAAAATGCTCAGGTTTCTCACCTCTATATTAATTAAATTTTCCCCACTACACCTGGGAACTATTTGGTCCCCCTTTTTAAATAAATAGGAATCTCATAAATGCTGTTCTAGTAAGAACCATCAAATGACATTTTTTTTTTATCATTTGCTGGACTTGAGTAGCTCCATGAAATGCACAAATGAGAGATCTTAGATGCTGAGTAATCCTTTAAAAAGGCATTTTTTACTGAACAGATATATAAAGCAGATATTTAAACAAAAATATCTAGGATAAAGTAAAGGTAAGTCTGAGTTTAGGCCCAGAAAATTGTAGGTTTAAGAACATCCAGGTACAAATACCAGTGGTGCTAGTTCAATCTGCACAAGTACAATTTAGAAAATAAAATAAAAAAAAAAAAGAAAAGAAATTTGTGTTTAAAAATGTTAGTTTTCTTCTGGCAGGTCTTTTATTTTATTGAGAGTTCTGTGTTCAGAGGCAATCCCAGACTTCAATGGAATTGGAAACAAAAAATGTGTTATTTAAATGTTTGTGGTTGGTGGGCTTTTACAGTTTTCAAACATAATGTGAACAGTGAAAATACTTCGATTTTCCCACTTCAACCAATGGTGTGACTCGTGGGTCACCCACAAATCTCTTGCTAACAGATTTTATCTCTACACAGAAAGGGAAGAAAATGAAGAAAATTCATCCAATGTTGATTTGGGAAGTAATTTCAGAATCCTAAATAAAAGGGAATAAATTCTGGCAGAAAAGAAGAGGCTGTCAGGCTGGATAGACCCTACACAGCTTACACAGCAGGAACAATGAAATAGGCTTATTACTTTTTTATGCCTTTCCTGATTTTTGTGTTCTAGGGAGAAGAAGAAACAGAATTATAAGAACATAGTGAGAAAAATCTGCTTGTATCAGCCAGAAAGACTGCAATATTAGGTTTTGTTTTAGCTTTCTGTTATTCTTCTTACTATTAACTTATAGCACATGTTGTTGATTTAATATTGTTAGTAGTTTCAGATAAAAACCACATCAAATGTGCATGTATTTTAAAATGAGTTGGACTTTGGAATTTATCTTTTTGGTGTTTGCTTGTCCCAGTTACCATTTCCACACATGATCTGTGATGTGGCACTTTTCTGTCAAGCCAGTCTGGGTGTGCCATCATATCAGGTGTAGAAGCACAGGACAGAATGAGATATCTGCACTTCACGCCATATACAATTTGCATTTTCAAATTCTTGCAGTGCATGTAAACAATGTTAAAATGCCCCAGAGACAGTATTTACTGTTTATTTTGGGAGTTGAAATGACTTTCAGATGTGTGAATAGTTGGCATACTTCAATGCAATTTATTACAAAATAATATTTTGTCTCTATACTACATTAGAAGTGCTTCACAGTCTTGCTAATATTTAATTACTTCAGTGCAAAGTAGGGCAGGAGATAATCATAACTGAATTTTGCACAGAGATTCTCATGTTCTTCCCTTCTGCAATCAGTCATTATCAAAGAAACCATGTGGTTAGGGAGAAAATCACAAATAACACTTACCTTTAACTGTAAGGGACCATTACTTTCCCTGATAATTGGTAAAACCTGCTGAAGTGGATGAATGATTGGAAATAATTTAAATGAATCATTAATTGATTCATTTTAAACCCTAATCCTAAATCTTCCAATGCAAAAGAAATCCCCCTAGGGATTCATTCTGAAGAACTTAAATATTTTCAAAAGTCACTTTGGCCACACTCATGGTTTCTCTGCCTTAGACATGTGCAAAGCTGGCAGCTGTGTGGCTTTTGCTGGGAAAAAAGCTGACTTTGCTGTGATGGGGCAGCTGGGAAGTGAGAATTCCAGAGAGAGCAGGGGAAAAGATAAGAAACTGGAAACAAGAGCATAGTTTGAGATCTGTTGGTATTCAGAGAGACCCAAATGTCCCATAAGCCTGAATATAATGCCCAAGTCCCTTCTTCTCACAGACCTTGTTTTCTCTTGTTCCTTTCACATCCAGGCTCCTTGAATCACTTATCCTGAAACCCCTCTGTCCTTCCAACCCTAAATCCCAGCTCTTTTTGGTGTCCTAAAACCACTCTGCCCCCCAGGATCTCTGCTACTCCGTCCTTTACAGCAATAAACTCTGCTACTCTCACAGCACCGAACACAGGTCAGGATCCTTGGGCCAGCCAAGGGGTCCTCAGAATTACTTCAAGATTGAGACAACAGCAAAAATAGTTTTCTGAGAATGTAAGTGGAGCTAAAAATAAGAAAAGTAACATTTTCCCACATTCATATGACATTCCACATAATTTTATTTGACCTGATGTTTGCTTAATAATCTCTTCTCCTCTGAAACATCTGTTTAAATAGATTTTGTTTTATTGCAGAATATGATTAGAAAAGTTTCAGTCTGTGTGATGAAGAGATGAAAAAAATCTTTAATCTGACAGATTTTCATTTTAATCTTAACTGAGAGGAAAAAGTAGTGAGTTGTGGCTCTCAGTTTATTGCACTTTTTCTGTTCTTAAGAAAGGAGTTTTTTAATGTGACTCAAAAATCAAACATTTATACCATTCATCAAACAATTTGTTTCCAAAAACATTTTTCCTCTACGTGTCCTCTTTAACTCTAGATCTTATTCTCCCATTGTAAGTGAATTTTTTTCCCTCTCTGGTTCATCCAAGCTGGCAACAATTATTTGCAAATTCTAGTTCTGTTTTTCACATCCAGTCACTTGCTAAATCCATCAGTTTTTAAAAGACTACCTTTCCTGCTCACCCAGCATTCCAGCTCTGTCTTACCTACTATGAAACATGGATTTCTCACCTATCTGAATACTTTATCTCATATTTCTGGCATTTGTTTTATCCTACAGTGATTTGTCCACCTTCCCATGAGTCACAGCTATACAATATGCTGTTAAAACCCTGGTTTTTTTGCTTTGTTTCTACCAAGTTCTAACAATATAGAAGACAATATTTTTATCCAAGAACATTTAAAATAATATTTACAATGTACCTCCTTAAATATATTTCTGAAGTTTCCTACTTATAACAACAATACCCTTTTACACCTATTTTTCGTGTAATTCCTGATTTCTCAGATTTCGTATGTTCTGTTCTTGTAAAGCCTGTTCTGTCTTGACTCATACTTCTTATTCCTATCTAGACATATTCTCTTGGAAAGCCAAGAGTAAATGGCATCCGATCTAAACCAGAATTAATAACATTAAAAAAAAAAACCTTAAAGTCCATATGTCTTTATATATAATAAGGTTGATTTCTCTTTCCATAAGGTTTATAATCTATAAAGCCCATATTCAGTATCCCTATTAAAAAATCACATGTAAATTAACTTAAACTAGTTACTTTGACCATTCCCTCACCTTGTCCAGAAGATTTATCATCAGAAGTTAAAAAACTCATTGTGTGGAAACATGGTCCAACTTGTAAAGTCGACTGTGTAAAATGTTTAAAGGATTTGGTTCTTGAGCACAGAGATAGATTCTTGGGAAAGCTGCAGAATAAAGACAGCTCAGAATGACTACATGCCATGTAAATCTAACTACCTAAATACACCTGGTGTTTTTCTCCAAAGATGGACCAGTTGAGGTTATCCTAACATCCTATTAGCCTCTAGGAGAACTGTTTATTTACTGGGTTTTTTTTTCAGATATGAACTTGAGGGGTTTATGTATATTTTTATGTGATATGTGTTTACTGCCCTACGTGCAAAGAGTTGGTGGCAGAAAGACCTCACTCCCCCAGTTGAATCTCATGTTTTCTTCAAAATTTTGACAGCTTTGAAGGTCACTGAGAGACACCAAGTGGAAGAGCAATTTTTTATCCCCTTCTTTCAAACCTTGCACAATAATGATTTTGACACCTAGAAAATTATGTGAAGAGGATTTTTTTTATTCAGCTATCCCCTGGATCTCTTGAGAAGTCCAGTTATAATTAAAATAGAATTACTGATTGCAAATGCAAAACACTTAGGTCATGTTTCAGAGAGCACCAAGATGTTGCTTTTGGGATCTAGCAGAGCTTTAATCAACAATGCCATTTGGCATGGTACTGCACTCTTTTTGCTATGCCCTGTGATATGGCTGCAGTGCTCATGGGCTGCCCACACCACACTGAGGTTTGCAGGCATGTTTGACTGACACAGAGGTGTGTTCAAGTCATCTGCTCCATTGTCCAGAGTAGCAGTGAATTAGGATGTAAACTCCCATTAAATTTTCATCTGCACTTGAAAAATTAAGACTTTCTTTTTGGTATTTAACTGTACTGTATGTGAGCTGTCAAACTTTCAATAGAAAACACTATAATTAAGTCTTCATTTTATGACGTGATTTCACAGACTGAGGTAGATTAGCAGAAGTTTTGACATTTGATTTTACCTTTGAAGAAATCATCCTCTGAAAAGCTGGTTTTGGTACCTTGTGTAGCACAGGATCCTGTCTGCATAAATCAACAGTAACCTCTCCAGCAGTTTAGAGCTACAATTATATTCACTTGTCCACTTTAATGTGTTTTGCTTATGTTTACTTTCATACCTGTATTGATTTTTATCAATAAAGCGTTCCTTGCTTTTGCTTACTCCACATCATATATTAGAAATTGAAAGTGAAAACACTTTGTTAAGTTTCCATTTCCATTTAGTATGATGTTTAGCTCTTTTGCGTAGCAGCTAAGAAAGAAAAAATCAGAGCTTTGACCACATAGAAATAATGATTTTTCTCTTTCTTAAAACTTTAATTGTTCTAACAGGTAAATTGTTTTGTGAATTTCATTTTTATTCCATATAGTTGATTTTTAAAATACTTTGTAATATTTTTAGGGTTTTTTTTTTTGTTTGTTCTTAACAATATCAGTTTTATCCCAGCAGTTTCTCTCTTCCTATTTACAAGGGAGCTTAAAGAACATACACTACTTTCTTATTGTATTATAAATTATTACCTACTTGCTCACCAGAAAGCAGCAGGAAATGCCCTGAGATCTCAAGCAAAGCAGTCTCTTCATAGAGTTCTGTTCAGCAGTTACTGCACCCCAAAGGCTGTATCAATTTCCCTTCTTCCTCCTTTGGTGAAAAATACTGATACTTTATTTAGCTCATGACTTTGAGCCTGGCTGTTCTCACTGGTCCTGCTTGCAGAATAAAGGCTGCAATCTCTGGAGTGAGCTGTCATGGGGAGAGAAGAAAATCCTTGTTAGAATTCCTGAGCAAGGGCAAAAGGAAATGCAAAAAGGGAAGGACGTAGCTGGTGTGTCCCAGAGGTGTTTCCAACAGTGTGTGTGCTTTTCCTTTATTTAATAATTCAAAGGAACAAAACTAAAAATCAGAAAACTTAAGTCCAGTGCTGAAATATCAAGAAAAAAAAAAAAAAAACAAACCAAAAAACTGTCTTTTCTGATTCTTGCACAAGAACAAGCAAGCAAGCAAGCTGCTTTCCCAAGAACTGGCCTGCCCTGCACACACAGACTTGCCAAGTCCCATCTCCTCCACAAATGCTGAGAGAAGCTATTGCAATGACAGCAAAAGCTTAGGGGTTGGACAGAGGTGCTGGAAAAGGAGTCGCTACAAGGCATCAGGGAGACCAGAGAGGATGTGCTCTGCTCTCAAGCCTCATTCAGAAGATCCCATCCTGTACTGCAGAAAAATAGGCTTCAAGTGATATTTCTACTCACTTTAAAATATAATTAATCTTCTCTGTTCTTTAGCATCATTTTCACTGTACACTAGCCAGTTCTATCAGACTAATAGGGAAAGTCAATGACTTATATTCTTCCTACCAGATAAGACATAATCACTGAGGAAGCAGTAAAAAGAATGTGCAGGGAGTGTGCAAAAATAGTAGAGAATGATTCTTATACTAAGAACTTCAGCACTTCTTCAGTGCTGAGCTAATAACTTCAGCTCCAGAACAGCAGGTTATTCTGTAAATCTGAATGTATAGACAGCAGGATATACCCTGAGGATATATCTAACTGAGTCACTTCCAGTTTGCAAACTTATTAGACATCACTCATATTTCCACCAAAAGCTATTAGCTGCTGTTTAGAAATGTGTAAGTGCTTCATCTGTGCTTGTCTGTAGGTATGAGGAGCAAATACTTCACACTGGGAATCCTCTTATTGAAGATGACTGGGAACCCAGAATAGAACAAAGAGAGAGCATTTAATCAGTGCAGGTTTCATCTCCATAAGGCTTTTTGAGGAATTTTATGCTGACAGATTTTCTAAAGCACAGATTGATGCAGGTCTATACGTGTTACACGACATTTCACAGTTCTATATTATCAAAATTCATCCTGCTCTGCCACATGCACGTAAACTGTAGAGACTTTCCCATGGACATTATTTGTGCAGACCTTTCTCAGTAACTTTTATCTTGGGTGGACTAAATTTTAATTCCCTCACTATTATCTAAAATAGCCAGGCTCCAACCCCCTGAATCACTTCATAACAGAAATACTGACTGAGTCTTTATTCTGGACACATGCATGGTATAGTGGTAACATCAATGTTGATGACAGATGTCATTAGTTTAATGACCATGGTTATCTATTGTCATATTTAAGTGAGGTTACTTAATGGAGTTAAATCTACTTTCCTTAATGGCCAGAATTAAGGAACTATGTCACATCTACATTAAGCTTATTATGTGTAATTTGTACAAAGAAACCCCTAAATTGAATAATTACCCCTACTTAATATACCATTAACCAAAAATTGATTGAGACTTAGTAGAGTCTATTTGTGATTTCCAGATTTGTTTAGCATCCCTGTTTGGACGCTCACATGTGACTTCATTAATTTTTTATATTTAAATTGGCTGAAATGGTCTTCACTGAGGAGTAATTTGATTGGTGTACTGTGATGATAAAGCAACTTTGTAAATGGATAATATATGTTATATGTTTAAATTCTTGTTTTTTCTTCAAGTGCTCTGTTATTTTAGTGACTTGACTCTGAGTTCAACAAAATTATGGGTAAGATAATAGACAGCTTCTCTGAGATCTTGATCTCTTACTTACATTGGTAAGCCCATTGACTGCTCTTCCAAGTTCCCTTATTCTCTCTTTAGTCTTCTTCCAAGTACAGTAATAGTTTGAAAACAGTTTCTTTGAAAGAAATAAAATAGTTCAATCAAATTATTTTTCTTTTATAATCACCATTTCTGCATTTTATTTTTTTAATGTGAAATTAATAATATTAAGCAAAAAGTAGAGACAGGCATTATACAAAGGAATAAATTTGAAATTGACAAGGAGCATCATGGAAAACATAACCCATTCCTAGGCAAACAAAAACCTGCGCTCTTTAGCCTAATGGCAGAGTGCTTTCTCTCTCTAGCATTTTCTTCAATAATATATGAAGAAAATTCCGTGTCAATGTATAAACCAGCCATTCCTTTATCTATGGGTTCAGCTCCATCTAATGTTAAACTTTTTTAATTATGTGTCCACCTTAAATCTAAGACGTAAAATAAAGGAGCAGTATCTGCTATTTGCATGAATTGAAAGACTCTGACCAGAACTAGTTGATAAGAAGGAAGGTCACCAGGGTTGCTCTGCTGTCCCCCTGCAGGCTCCTTCAGGCTCACTGAGGTGCCATAGGCTGTCTGAAACCCTGTGTGAAAAACATTGACACCAAATTTTGTCCACAGAATAAAATTAGCTCTTGCAATACATTCATTTACTTAAAAGGATTTTTTTTCTATCATCCTTGTACTATTCCTTCCCCTCCCATAGCTCAATGAAGCTGAAGATGGTCCTTCACATGTCTTTTCTCTTCCTTTTCTCATCTAACTAGAAAACCTCTTTCTTTTAAAGTCTTGGCTCTGAACTGAATTGTCTACCAGGGACAGAAAGTCTACGTTCTGACCTCATCATATTTGTTTTACTATATATTTTCCATAAATCCTACCTCTTCTCAGCATTTTAGCACTTTCTGAAATTTCTGTAGTCAAAGTGCATTAAACGCACAAAATAAAACCAAAAACGGAAACCATAAAATATCAACTTTGAAAACAAAATATTAATAAATTTTTTTCTGTCATTTATTTGTATTACTAAACTTTTTGTCCCATATCCTGTTCAGCACAATTCTCTGTGGTTACTCAAAAAGGAAAAAACGAAGAAGAATGGTAATGGGAAAAAGCAGGAATGTGTAGCTGACTCCTTGATATTTCTAAACAAGAGAAAAAAGATGGAAAAGATTTTATCATTTGATACACAAAAAACCCCCAACCAACAAATATTTTGAGTCAGTCTCTGACAATTTTTATGAATGATGATTTTCAATAGATTTCATTGCCTAATCTGGCAAGTCAAGTTTCTGTTTGCAGTTGGTTAGGGTGCTTTCTTCACCCACTTTTTATTGCTAAAGAATGTAACAAAAATGTGGAGAATCAAATAAATTATTCTTCTTTTAACAAGAAGAAAATTATCTGTACACCATATTTTCAACATATTCCTTTAACAGAAGATTAAAATTTAATATGAATAAATATTCTGAATTAAACTTCTTATTGTGTTGGATAGGACAAGATTGTCCCTGAGTCTAAGACCAAATTAAAGGGTTTAGTCACACTGCCATTTCCACATATTTTAATGGGAAGTTTGTCTGAATCAGGATTAGGGCACCAGGTATCTTACTAAATTATCCCTTTATGTAGCACTATTAATGTAGGCTGATCCTTTCATCCGTGAACTGAGAAATTAAAAATATATTAATATCAAAGCCTCCATAATAACTGCATTGATGGACAACACATAGTTTATATTTAATCACCTCTTATTCATAACATGTCATAATCATCCATCATGGCAGAAAGAAAATTGTCCAGCCTAACTCCTACGCTGAATGTAGTAATGAAAATATAATAGAGGAAAGAAGTTCAAGGGGAAACCTCATTGCATAATTGATGTCATGGACTGGTGATCTTACAGAAGATGATGTCTGTATTGTGCACTAGGGTATTTTATTCAAGCACAGATACATGTGTGAAGATGTATAGAAATTACATCTCTCTGACATTTCATGCTAAGCTTCTCATATGAAAAATCATGGATTAACTTTCATGAAGCATTCAATTTCATTGAACAACAAAAACCATCATCAATTTGATATTTTTAGTTTTCTTTTGATTTCTAGTTTCAAATATGCTTTTGAATTCTCAAGAAAAAAGGACTCTACTTCCTTTTTCTACCTTAGTATTTTATTTAATGCAGTGGTCAAAGTAGATTTCATAAACAGTCCTGTTCTCCTTTAGAGCTGTACCAGCTCTCCTGAAGTGTATTCTGTAGCTATAATTTATTTTGCATGTTTCAAAGGGTTTTGCAGATGTAGATGACAATGATTGTAGTTTATTAAGTTCTTGAATGCATTACCTTGTAATATATTATAAGCAACAAGTCCCATTCCTTTTGTTGTCTTCTCCCTGGCTATGGGTTTACTGTGTCACGTTCATCCTCTGACCTCTAGCAGTGTTTTAACTTTCCTAATTAAGGCTCTGTTGCCAGCTTTTTCTAGGCAAAGGAGAGTTCATTTCATTCCACTTAATAGCAGGTTGATAGAGGTAGAGTTATATTTTTTGGTGTCAGACTCATCCTTTGCTGTGGTTATTTCATTCTCATCAGTACCCACTTTATCAACACCAGGCCCAGTGCCACACTGATAAGGTCTCTTTATTTCAATGCAGAAGCTTCAAAGATCTCAGTGAATGATGGTATGAGTCATGGAGGCTGCAAATATTGCATTAGCAGCACAATAAAATCTGTCATACAGTCATTGGTTTAAGAAATTTATGTGCAAGAACTTCCACGAGCTTGAATGGGCACATCCACACTTGTGCAGCTGTCCATATTCTTCCATCAGTCAGAGATTTGGGAAGGAAGCTATGACAGTTACACTGGTATGATCTTCACAGTTTCTAAATGAAAAAAAAAAAAAAATCGAAATAAACCAAAACTAAACCAAAAAAACACCAAAAACAAACAAACAAAAAAAACCAAAATAAAGCACCAACCAAAAAACCCAGAGATGTTAATCACCTCATACAGCAAGGACAAATATAAAATAGATTAAAAAATTCAAACTTCTTGATCTGTTAATATACTACTTATCATCTGAAGAATTTGTACCCAAAAGGTGAGTTCTTGCACTAAGAATAATTTGTACTGCAAATTATTTCCTTTATATTCTCCCTTTTTCTAAAGTATATGGCTAATCCAGCCTGTGAAAACTTCCATTTAGTTTAGAAATCATGGCCCTTTATGACTAATTTCCTGTGCCAAACTATAATTACTTTAATTCTACATTGCTGGAGAGAATTCGAAAACAGGATTTCTTTAGAACAAAATTAACTTATATAATGAGTGAAAAGATAAATCATATTAGCTTAATTACAGTATATTAACATTTTTGTTGCATATGAATAAAAAATCAGACACTATGAAAGAAGGTTTCTCATGAAAAGAAAATTTATGGAGATTTATGAAATTTTAGGAACTTGTAAAATTCCATTACTTAACATCTCTATTAAGATCTTTACAAGCATACATAATGAAAGACCTAATAAAATATTTAATAAATGGACTTCTGTTTGAAGTCACTTTGATTCAATATGAGCAAAGGATTTGAAGTTAATTTGGAAGAAAGGGATAATCAGTAGTTAAAATAAAGATAGTTAGTATTTTTTTCAGGATTGTAAAGCAAATATAGAACAAGCAAACACTGCCTTAAAATGCTTTTTAAGTCACTCCAGCACTGATATTTTAAATATTTATTTTACCTGAAGTTTCAATGTATGTCGGACCATGGATTATCTGAAAATCTACTTGGACAACAAATTCTCTTTCAATAGAAATTTTAATTTAAAACTGAACCCATTAGAGAGGTTACCCATCAATAAGGATGATTTACCTGTCAGGACTATTCAGGCTAATGCATATTATCTCAGGGTTTCCTTGTTGTCTTCCAGTAATTTACTTTCTCATTGATTTATGCCTAAAAAGTAATGAGCTTTTTTAGTTTTTTCTTTATGAAATATCCTGCAAAATGAAGTCCACAGCAAAATATATTAGTTCTCCTGTCACACGTAAAGGTAATATCAATGTTGTATTTCTATATTGTTTATGCCCAAATCTTTTTCTGATTTTTCAGCTAAATTTTGCTACTCAGTTATCTCAGAACTCTCCTGATGCATGTGGAAAATTAGCTGGTGATGTAGGTGAACGTGTGACTAGCATAAATGTTCCATTGTGTCAATTTGTTTTGTCCAGTGGGGTACCTCTAGTCCACAAACATCTTTTTTATCATGATGCTCTACAGTGGAATCTGCAGTTTCTGTCCCTTTTGCTAAGGCATGTAAGATGGGGAGGTGATGCTGGAGGATGAGTTGACACTTTAGTTCTGTCAGAACTTCAGAATATTTTTAAGACTCTTATTGTCTGGATGAAGTTGTCTTCTAGAATTTTGATGATATGGTGTTATATATAGCAAAAAATTGTTCACGTGCACACATCTCTTCCTTTGATCACTTGATTGATATAACCTAGTTGGTTAATTTAAGAGAACTGGAAAATTTTTTCTGCTTGTCTTCAGAGAAACTTTAGTGTCTTCAGGATACATACATGGCAATATAACACAAGAGGTCTCTTCAGGGAGATGGTCTCAATTCCTTCTCCTTATCTGCTCCCCAGCCCTGAGCAGGCATCTGGTTGTAGTATCCAATTTAGCAACTGTGTATCTTGTCCATAAAAATTTGGAGTAAGGATAACATTGATTAAACAAGATACCTAGTGATAATAAGGTACACTTCCTTTCATTTCATGTTCAAAGGGAATATAATGTCACTTTTACTTTCAGGTTTGCAACCATTCAATTATAATGTCAAAATTCATTTGACAGAAAGTATCAATCAGAATAGATCCTGAAACAGACAAACCCTTTTATCTTAGCAGATACTAAAATGTTTGCAAATTATACAGTTTTGAGGTTTCTGAAACCATCTTCCTGGCATAAAGGCTTCATGGGAAAAATCTGTAATTAAACAGATTTGCATAATTCAGACAGGCTTTTTTGATCATTGTGTTGAGGTACCCTGAATCTTATTTTGCTATTAAAAGAGCACCTTTTGTCTGACTTTGTCAATGTCATACAGACAATAGACATTCATGGAAAAAAAGGAAATAATCCACTCTACACAGAATAAGCAAACTGTAGCATAAAAAATGTAAAAATATATGGCAAAGCACCCTGCCTGGCGAACTGTCAAAGATGAGACAATAGTCAGGTTTAGATGTAAAATCTAAAACCAGTTACAGAAGGAAGAACAGACTGTGGCATAGAGAGAACAGAAACCTCTGATATTGCTATTTCACTATTTAAAAGGCTGAAATTGCCTTCTGTCTTCAGGCAGCTGCTTCAGCTGGCCAAGGGTATTTGTCTCCACAGTGTCTAGAGAAAGCATTCATGGAGAAACCTGAAACATCTGTTGTTTGTCAGAGAATCACAAAATGGTTGGAGTCAGAAAGGACCTCTGGAGATCATCTTGTTGAACCCCTCTGCTAACGCAGGTTCATTTAGAGCAGGTTGCACTGTTCATGTCTGGGTGGGTTTTGAAAATCTCAAGGAGACTCCACATTCTCTCTGGGCTGCCTGCTCCAGTGCTCCATTGTCTTGGTTTGAAAAGACAGATGTCTGCTAAGGAAGGTAGGAGTTTCTCCTGAAATGGAAAATGTAAACCTCCTCTTTCTGAATTATTATCATTTTGAAATTTAGGGGCTCTTAGGTAAAGATTTGGGAGCAGGAATAATGGTTGTTTATTAGGGAGGAAAATAAAAATAAAATAAAAAATGCAGTAATACAAAACAACACTAACAGAGTCAGAATATGACCTGACACCCTTTGGTCAGGGTGTTGGTAGCAGTCTAATTAAATGGTGGCTGTAGCCTTGGAGTGACAGGTGTGGTTCTGTTGAAGCAGTGATCTTGTGGGAGAGTGTAGCTTTCTTCTGGAGATCTAGTGGTGGTGTAGACCGGCTTGGTCCTCCTCTGGGGATCCAGTGGAAAAGGCTGACTGAGGTGTTCCAGGTCTCAGATTATATCCATTTAGGAATGCTTGGCTCTTCCCCCTGGGTGGAGCTTCTCCCAATGGGATGATGTAATTTTATCAGCCATGCAGTGACACTCAATGGCCCATTAACAGAAGATATTTCCCAGAGGGAGGATTGGTTGTGGAAGAGATAAAGCAAACTGCCTAATAAACAGAAGATAACTGCCCTACCTCTAACAGATGGGAAATAGGATGCACACCCCCAAACCACATCTTACAACCCAGGACACCCATCAAAGTGGCTTTTCCTTGTATTCAGATACAACTTCCTGCCTTCTGTTTGTGCCCATCATTCCTTATCTTGTCATTGGGCACCACTGCAAGGGCTGGCCCCATCCTCTTGTCCTTCCTTCTACATTCTATTATTTAGAGCTCTGTCTTTGACTAATGTGTAAATAGGCTGAAAAATCATAAATCTCAAGGACTAAGCCCAAGGAACTCAGCAGCAGTTGAGATGGCAGTAATAATAATACAGTGGACTGAGTTAGCCTACTAACTAAAAATTAATAAAAGCAATTTCTAAGTTTGAAGTACCAGTATCAGTTCATGACCTAACTGTATCTCACTACTGGTGTTGCTCTTATCTCCTGCTATGTGCTCTTTGGACTGAGGTGGGAACAACACAAATATTTGACCTCCAAACATCCTCCAAAGGAATAAAATTCTTCCTCTGAAGGGCAGGAGGAGACAATGAATTACCTTTCTGAAGCCCTTCACATGCCCTCTGGAGTTATGAGCCTCTCCCTTGCTCTTACCAGCCTTGAATGGTTGAGGTGGTGTTTGAAAATTCTCACAGAGGTTCACAGTAAACTCCATGTACCTGATGGCTTCAGGAAAGACACTACTATTAACATTCCTGCTAGAGAGAAAGAAAAAGTTAAATTTAATAAATAGAGTAATTATATAATTCTGGAAGTACTGAATGTGAGTTTTCACCATGTTCATAGTGATGTAGAAATTTTTGAATATGATCCCCCTGAAAAAAGGAGGAGTATATATAAAGCATGAACGGCAATGTATTTCAGTATGTATACAAAGCTTTAAAGCTGAAAAAAAATTATGGAGTATATATTTGAGTTATTTATTTCACAAAATCCTGGGATGGTTATCTTCAAAAGAGAAGTAAATGTCAATTTCCAGGATTTCTGTGCACTAGGAACTCATCTTTTAAGTGTGCTGCAATGCTCAAAATTGATAAAATTTGATGCTGTTTTTAAGGGTATAAGAACAGTAATGTTTTTGCGGTTTCTTTTCAGTGGAAAGTATCACTTCCAAAGTAAATTTGAATTTGCAATTTTATATAACCCATGTTTATGAATTGGAAACAACGATTAGCAAGACTATCAGAGATGATGTTGACTATGGAGCACTACAGTAATAAACTATTAACCTCATGCTAAAAAGGTGGCATTTGTTTTATACTTAGTTTCACACACAAAGAATTATATAAAAATGAAAATATAAAAATTGTCATGTTTAATAATATTAATCAAATAATTTCCTAAAAAACTTTTACAACAGGTTTGATAGCCACATTTTCTTAAATATTAGCAAGTTTTCAAATGTTTAATATTTTACCACAAACTATGCAGCTTTTTCTAGTATTTTGAAAGGCAGTTGAAAATTGTAAGAAAAAGAGAAAAAAGAAAGGAAAATCTCCCACTTTTTCCTAGGCTTTCTTAACCTTACTTAAAAGTGTAAGGCTGGGACAAGGTCTCTGACAGATTGGAATGGCTCAGGGGATTGCTAATGGGCTATGGGGTTATATACCTCTAGGTCATCATTTCAAATCTGGAGTGTTACTAATTAAAGACATAGCACACTCTGTTATTTGTATTTTTAAGGTCTATAAACTTCTTTGGGCTTCTTGGTTAATGACTTGAATTAAATTGATTGTGAAAAGGAACGTCTGTCCTTGAATGACTTTACTGAAGCCTGAGGTAAGAGATTATTTCTCAGTAGAATAGCAACAATTCTGTTGTTAGATGTAGAAAATAAATATTTCAGCTCTTAATAGCTTAATGGAACTGATGAGGGGATGATTTGTTCACAAGTAAGGGCAACTAGGAACACCCTGGAATATTTATTAACATCTAATGTTACCTGTCCAGTTACCTCCTGCTTTCTTCCTATAAAATTAACAATTCATTTGTACAAAACTCATATTCTTGTAACATAATGCTGAATATGGAAACATAATCCAAGCAAAAGAGAGGTAGAAGAGAGGGGAAGAAAATGGCAAGTAGACAAATACTTTCCTGTAAACTGTGAGAAAAAAGGACACTGAGAGAATATGACAATTCCTGTGTTCTCAGTTTAAAATTATTTTAGGCTCCTGCTGTATCTTAGGGAGTATTGAGATTTTGAGGTAAAAAACAAAGCAAGTTTTTCTCAGACAGGAAAGTTGATGGAGGGGAAACTGTATAATTTTAATTGCCTTAGATCTCAGAGTAATTAGGAACCCAGCCTTGCACACAATTACAGAGTTGTCTCTGGTCGCACAGATGACTGAATTCACAAGTCATTTCAAAAGAGTTTCAATTCACACAAATGCCAAATTAAGAAACTTCTTAGATAAATGATTATAACAACACTCCTTTGCCTGTCTTTCATGCCACTAACTACATCTTTCATGACAAAAAATATTTCATCTCTCTTTTGGAATGCCTGCTTTTGTAAAGAAATCTCAGGATTTGACAAAGACCATCATGAGTCCTCCTTGATCCCCTGGGAATATGAGATATCTCCTCTTTCAGAAGCATATTGAAATTATATGTTTAATTTAAAAGGGCCAAAATTAATATAAATTCTCAAGTAATAAATAGCATTAGGACTGAATAACATAGAACTTATTGCATTTCCATTTTCTAGAGGGTAGAGTAGAGCTTTAGTCACAAAATCAGGAAATTCAAGCCCTTAAAGATTTCATGTTCATCTTTTATATGTGGAGGATGAGGAAGAGAAGGAGAAAGAGGGGCATGTGAGACTAAGTTTTCCATACTTTCCCCAAACATATTCTCTTCCTTAGTTTGAAATGTTTATTTCCAGCAGCTTAATCAAATGCAGAACACTTCACTGAAATTTAAATACTGCTCTAAATAACAAGAAATACCATGCAAAATTTCCTATGTCAGTTTCTTCAAAAGTCTATGTTATTCTTGAAAACAGGTTTATTATAGTACTCAAAACTATGCTCAAAAATATCCTTTCTCTTAACTTGAACTCTTTCATCATCTTGCCCTGAAGTTTTCAGTTACAACCTGCTCTACTGCAGATACCAACTCTGTTTCTGGTATTCTTTAACACAGATTTTTACTCATGGCTGCTAAGATAAAAAAGCTATTTCAGTTTTTTTATCCATGCTTTTAGAAATGTGGGCACCTTTGAATAATGTTAATGGTTCTTCATGGTTTGCTTCTGGGGACGGATTTTGGCCCCTTCTAAAAATGGCAAAACACACAACAATTCTTACTCTGTTTGGCCTTGTCTGTGTACAATGAAAAGACAGGAGCAACTACCATATGTGCCATCAACTCAAATTTTCTCTGCCAAAAGTGGAAAAATAAACCTATTTGCTTTCAGACATTTCTTGTTCACTTTCATGGGATGCAGGCAGAATCTGCCACAGTGAGGAATGAAGACATGTTCCCCTCTCCCCGTGTCCAGCTGGAACCAGCCTCTGGACTCTTCTTTTTGTCAGGTCATATCTTCCCATCATGAGTCCAGATGGTACAATTTTTTCCCTCTTACATTTCTTCCTCAATTCCGAAAAAAAGGAGCCCAAAGCAATGTTCTATTATTTTAGTGTGAGAGCTCTCTCTAGTGGCAAGGATGTTATTTGCCTTTATGTTTGTTTGAGTTCTAAAACATTCCAAAAGTTTGCCTGAATTTGTCCGTGCTGGAAGCATTGTTGTTGCATTAACACTGACAAATATTTTTGAATATTCTCTTAATTTTTATTCCAGATTTTTTTTATAGTAGCATGGCTACAAACTGTTCTCAACACAAACCAACAGGATTTATATCTGTTTTCAACTCAGCCACTAGAATCTTTAATTGTTTTCAGCTTATAATCTTAAAACACTCTGATGTGAAGAATATGAGGACATTGAGAATACACATGGGCATCCTTTGAGACTTCATGGGAAAGTACAGAGGGAGTAGGTTTGAAAACAGCCCTCATATTTAGAAACAAAACAAAACAAAACAAACAAACAAACAAACAAACTACAATAAAATACCCAGAACTTTTGTTAAGATTCCTTAGTACAGGTGGAATTAAGATCAGGAGAAAGAGTTCAGGTGGATAAAAGTGGACCTGCTTTAACAGTCATTGCTGATAGTCAGGATACAATTTCTCCAAAAATAATTAGGAATCTAGTCAAATCCTATAACAGAAAAATGTTCATCAACAGGTAACAAGGGAGAATACCAAAATAGGAGAGAGTTGCAAAGAAACAATTAAAAAGTTTGATACAGCTTTTATAAACAGGCAGAATATTAGAATATTTATGTTTTAAATTACATGTAGTTCTTCTCTGGTCTTTTAATTTAAGGGTAAATTAAATTTGGAAAGTATTTTTCTTGAAACAAGAATAAAGACTCAGAAAAAATGCTGGTGTTCCATTTTATCCTCTTAATGTTAGAAGTTTCTGTTTTAACATTGAGAAAAATGAAACTAAACTCAAATAAAATGTTTAAAATGTAAAAATATTTCAAGCTGATCAAAACAGTTATTCTGAAATAAGCTTTTTCACAAAATTTTGGTTGAGGAACGTGATCAAAATGCAATCATGTGAATAGCTCTATGTAAAATGCCATTTTAAATAACTTCTGCATTAAACCTGTGTACTGCTGTATCTAATTTAAACTTCGGACTTCATTAAAATTAGTGTGGTCTCATTCAAATAATCCTCTATAGTAGCAGTTGACTGGAAAATTACCTGAATGTCAAACTGAAATTTAGCTTCTCTACTTCACACACAACCTAAAATCATCCCAAACTCTCAGCAACAATTCTAAGGAATGCTAAGGTGCATACACAGTGGTAAAGATAAGTGCATTTGGATTGTATTTCACAAATAATTTCCTTATTCAAAGGAAATTATTCAAATTCCCTTTGTACTGTATTTGTTGATGCTCTTTAAGCATCAATATTTGTTGATCCATTTGTTGATGCTCTTTAAGCATGGAAGCATGTTCTCATATACATGTTCTCCAACAATTTTAGATTTCCTGCAGTGACCAGTGACCAGGTCTGGGCTTAGGCTTGCCAGGAGGAGGATGGTTTGTGGCAGTGAGGGTCTGGGCTTTGCTCACTGAGGAGCTCATGCTTCCCAGTACTGCATTTCATTCCCCAGAGCTGTTACCCTGCTGCTCTCCCCCTTTGCAGCCCTGCCCAGGTGCAGTGTGGTGAGTATGGATATCCCTGCAGGTTTCATTCAGAAGCCCCCAAAGCCTGAATTAGCTTGTTCAAAGAGCACTCAGACTAGCGAGCATGTCTGAATGACATATTCTCCCTGACAATGGTAAATTAGCACATTTTTATCTCTAAATCATCTCAGATATTTCAGCGATGAGCAAGTACTTGCAGTTTCATTTCTGCTTATCCTTGCTGACTCTCAAATTATTCTGAAGCCACCAGCATTTCTAAAAGCAAGACACATTGATTTCCTCATTATATTAGGAAACGGCAAGTTAAGCAAATTTCAGAAGTCTTTTCAAACTCCAAAGTCTGTTCAGAAGTGATAAGACAAGACATCATATTCAGCTCGGTAAGCTTTTGTGTGGAGACAGTTATGAGCAAAAGTATTTCTGTCCTAAGGAAAAAAAAGAAAAAACTATTTCCCTTTTCCAGCTGGAAAAGGAAGAAGAGGATGGAATCTTCAAATTTTAATTCATGTACTACAACTGCTTTCCTTGCTTTTTTCTATTTTAAGGAAACAGAGAATTTTGTATGCTAAAATCGACTTTTACACTGCAACTCACCATGCAAAATTCTTGTAGCCTCAACTGTGCTTATCAAATACCTACAGACTAAATAAATAAATAAATAAAAATTATTATCACTATAGCAAATTACTTCTGTTCAGAAAAGAAAATGGCAATGATTTCTCATCACTAAAAACATTCTAATATTGTATAAGTGAAAATCATTCCAACAGATGAAATCTTTCTGTATTTGCCCAACAAATGGCTTACAGCATGTTCATTTATTTCATATAAATTCCCCAGTGAATTTACAATAATTACTGGTTGTATTAGCCACATAGCAATGACTATTGCTATGTGACTGTTGCGATGACTATTGCTATTGACAATATCACAAACACAAAGCAAATGCTTCCTACCATTTACTGCAGGTTGTTGGACCCTGGTGGTGTCTTGTATTTCAGGTATTGGCATATGATGAGCATAAAGCATGGAGATTACTGTGGAAATCATAATAGTTTTTACTGCAACTACACAATCTCTTAAAATTGTATTATTTTTACAACGAAATATGTGTGAGAAAGATATCTACTCAAAAGACAGTTTCAATTTCTACTTTTATTTCATCTTATTCTGCTTATTATATTCAAAATACCTCATAGTTATGGGTATAAGAAGAGACAATACCATTCCCTCTGGTTTTTTTGGGGGTTGGTTTTGGGTTATGTGCGTGTGTGTGTGACTTGTGTAGGTTTGGAAAAAATATTTATTTATCCAAGTTTACTTGTGAAATAACAAGTGGCCCCAGGTTTACTAGAGAGCCACTTGACTTGGGTTTTCTGTGGGTTTTCTGTGGGTTTTCTGTGACCTCTGTGTGGAGAAGGAAATGCTACCTGCAGCATTTACAGGGTCACTTTAAAACCTCACACTGCAAAACAGTTTGAGTAGCATCCTATGAAGGATAATTCATTTATTCTTGTGTTTAACAGTACAATGTGTACAAACATAATAAGAGCAGGGTATATGCAAAACAACATGGCTGAGAATGAGCAAATTATCCCAAAGGGAATAATATAGCTGTCTAAGCATCATTCCTCCAATAGTTTGACTTGTAAAACAGATGTTTGAAACCTTCTGGCTAAAGCAAACTGACCTTCTCTTGGAGTAAATACATTCAAAAACATATATTTATCTTGATCTTTGGGTGAGTACTCACTCCTTGAAATAACAGTATGCATTCATTTGCTCATGCAGTCAGGTAACTCCATTCCAATTTTAATAGACAAAAGCATCCACTCCCATCAGTTTACATTGATTTGCTGGAAAAAAAAGGCTGTGCTGCCCCGAAGTGCCAAACATCAACAGAATACAAGGCTGTGTAGAGATGAAGCAACCTTTCCTCGTGTTTGAAAAGACACATTGCAGTTGAGGTAACACACAGCTACACAGACTCCAGGTGCACTGACCTCTGCTCCTGCAGGCTTTGGCATGTGCTGAGTACATCAGCAGAATGTCTACAACCATATTAGCTGTGGGAAACAGGGCTGAGCTGACAAGGAGGTCAGCCAGATCCCAGAGCCTGAAACCTTAGCAGGCGAGGTAACTAGAAACAGCAGCAAGGGGGCTGGAAGATGTTTCACCTACATGCGTCTGTGCAGCCACTGAATCTTAATTTTTAAAGGATGGAAATGACAGCCCCTGGGAAAACGTAACAGTTATGTAAAGAACTAGAAATTACAAGAAGGCTGTGAGTGATCTGAAAGGTCAAAAGAATAAAAAATTGATTTCTTTGGTGAGCTGTATGTTTCTGAACTGTGGGAGAAATTCTGCACCTTAAGACAAAAAGGGCAAATTTGACATTAGTATAGTTTTCTTTGACAAATTGGTCTTTCATTTTTGATCAGTGAAGAACTTAGAGTGTTCACCTCTTGATTTTTGTGTCTGTCAATGCTGCTTCAAAAATGAAAATTTCATTAACACCTATGTTCTTTCTTTGTAGAGCAGAATATACACAAAGAGACTTAATAGGATTTACAAACTCTACAAAGTTTAGAAAACTTGATATGCTAACAGTACAAAAAGAACAAAACTAAACTCCACAATTACAAAATGCTAACAAAACCAATAGTGAAGTCCATTTTTCTACATGTCATGGGTTAAAATGTCCATTTTTTGTGAAGTGCTGCTTTTTTCAGCATTTTTTTACATCAACACAGATCTCAGAAGTAGTTTTACTTTTAGCAAGTCTCTTGATTTATACTAAAGTATTCATTTTTTTTTTTTCTGTTTCAATTCAAATGTATAACTCCTATTTCAAGAACATGGCTGTCTTTAATCATCCCTATGCATCTTCACTCAAATGACTCATTTTCTATTACAAAATAAAATTACTTTCTGGGCAAGTTCTTCATTCCTAATGAAGGAAAAAAGATCAGGTACTGATTTTGATACCATTAGGTTGCCCACCTATTAATGTAATTTTTATTACATTCCATTAAATCTTTGAATGCAAATTTACAGAGTTTATGATCATTTGGGTCGTATACTCCATTGGATCATTGCTGTTTTCCACATTTACATGCTACTTCACCTTTTTGAATCTTCCTTCCCTCTTCCTGTTCTGAAGTCTTTCCCAGCAGCATTTTGTACTGCCACAATGATGCCAGTATGGCATCTTCAGTAACACTAAAAACTGAACATAGGGATGCAATTATCTTAGGTGTCTTTTAATCTTCTGCATTTCCACATCATTCTTCTTAGTGAAGTTTAACTTATCTGAGGTTATTTCTTTTGCTTCTTTAGGGATGAGCTAATTTTTGTGGCATTTCTAGGGTGGGCCTTTGCCCATGTGGTTTTAACTCCCTAAAGCAGCAGGAAAGCTTTTATTTTTTTAAACATATTGCTGTTAAATCTTTAGAATCATAGAATCAGAATATATTGGCTTTAAGCCAAGTCCTGTAGACTTCTCTGAAGCAAGTCCAGGGCTGAGGTGCTCTTCTGCGCCTCTTATCTGGTCACTCCATGAAAACACCTAAAAATTTAATCTCTGATTCACATTCCAGTGTGACATCTGACCAGTCTGGATGGCGGTAATTGCAGTACAGTTGTTTTTCTGCCCTTGGTACCTCTGATTTCTCTCAGCATATCACAGTCAATGAACACATGTCAGTCAGACAATTGGTAACACAGACTCTGCTTCATTTGTTCTTTTGAGGCTTCTTACACAGATTCTGTGCTAGTTACTGAAGTGGTTAAAATGTTTCTTTCCTTTGCTTTGATCTCAAGGTCTTTTAACACACAAGAAATTTTTGCTGACAGCAAAATTACATCTCTTTTCTGTATGTTTGGTATCATGATATTACAGTGTCCTCCTTGCTCTCTTCACATGTCTTTCTGACAGGTCTTGTCTATTGACATCTTCATTTGAGGCTAAAGAGTCAAATTCCTCTTTCTTCACTTACATTTCTAACGTTTGTAGAAAGTCACAATCATGCTGGAAATGATTACTGATTTTGATTTGAAATGGCAATATGGATTGGACTGGGGGCCTTATCCTCTTAATTTGACCACTTGTTGTAGCAGCAGACAGTGAGCTCCTTTGAACTGATACAGAGAGCCAGAACTGAATTCTCTTTTGACTCAACAATAAAAAGTGTAATAATAATTTCCTAAAAGCAACTCAGTTGTATTTCCTGGTGTCTTCTGCTCCAATAATCTTATATTATATGCTAATAGCAACAGAACCTATGAATCTGTCAAGTAATCAAAACTGTAAAAAAAGTAATTCTTGGTATGGTAAGTAAAGCAAAGACAAAAATACTTTATCCAATAGGATATATTGCTATTATTATTATTATTATTATTATTATTATTATTATTATTATTATTATTATTATTATTATTATAATCTAGGCTATTTCTAACAGACTATTAAAGTCCAAATCACATATGCCAGTGCTCATAATTATTCTGCATGTCTTTCAGATGTCTGCTTCATCAGCTCATTATTGATCTTTACAGAAACAGAGCTAAGAAGGGAATTATCTTCAGTCCTGAAATAGGACATGGTTATGAAGAGAAAAAAAAAAGGTTAAAAAATCAAAAAGAAAAGAAATGTTGGCATAGATTTGGTGAGGGAATTTCATTCTTTTGTTTCATCCTCTAAGTACTCAGGAAGCTGAGTACTTAGAGATTTTAGCTTAGAGATTTTTTAAAGAAAATCCCACATTTTTTGCAGAAACTTATATTTTATTAGGAAGTTAAAAAATTGTAAAAGCCTATGATAGATCGATTGATACACACACACATATAAATATAGATAACTATTGAAAAAGGAAGGAAAGGGCTTTGAAGTGCAGCAAAGAATCCTTCAGAAGGTAACAGATGAAACAGAAATCCCATTTCCAGGGGATTCCATCTGCATCCCATACACAAGCCCAGCTCTGCAGCACAGCAATCAGCAGCAGCTGCCTGCACGCTGTTCCTGAGGTACAAAACACCTTTCCTTGCTCTTCACACAGCACATTAGGACTAGGGGTTTTTTTCAACAAATGGTGTCTTAAAGTCTGTTTCCCATACACCATTCCTGTGGCTAGAAATGTAAGAAAGATCTTTGGTTAAGGGTTATGGGTGCAGGGGCTGCTGGGGTGCACAGGGGTTCTGCTGTTCCCCCAATGCCCAAGTGGCTGAGTCGCAGAGCCTGGATCTCTTCAAAGGACATGTGGATGTGGCATTCAGGGACAATGTTTGGTGGGGGATATGGCAGTGACAGTGGTAGGTTTATGACTGAACAAATGATCTTAAGGGTCTTTTCCAACGTTAACAGTTCTGATTCTAGGTATCTGACACCAGCTCTCTGAGCACACTAGCTTGCTCTGAAACCATCTGCTCTTACAGAAATGAAAACTTCCCAATCTCTAACCCTGGATATTTGTTTCACAACTTCCTATGGCTTTATGCCTCAATCTTTGCTCGTTGTTTTTTTTGTTTTTATTTTGCAAGGGACAGTTCCCCGAGCCACTGATGCAAATCACTCACAGATTTTCTTAGGCCACACTTCTCTTTCATTCCTTTCAAGCTGCACTGCCAAAGTTTCTAGAGATGGCTCTGTTTGTAATAAAGATATACTCAAGCATGAAAAGCAGGCATGGCCCCATCAAAACATTGTGTGAATGTTTATTTGATGTCAAAGGGCATGGAGGGAATGGCCAAGTGAAAACCCAAAAGACCATAAATTTTGAATATGGAACTTTGAACTAAAGTCTGGCTGGTGGCAGATCTTCTTTTTAGAGAGATTTATCTGGTTTATGTGCAGAAAGTTATATTAAATAAACAAACAAATAAACATAATTGCTCATTCCAAACTCACAACACTTTCTTTTGGAAAGGCTTAAAATATTTTCATTAGAATATATCTTGCAGGACTTGAGTGTATTTTGCATTTGGACAAGGGTCTCAGCTGTTTCATACCCAACCTAAGCAGTTCTCCAGCATTCCCTTGCTGTAGCTGGATCTAAAATTCACCTCTGATGTGTTTCCAGGCAACAGAATTATTTATGAAGTTTCTGCAAATCTGAAATATGGACTATCCCAAATTACTTAAAAGGCAAAGGTAATTCATGAAGTGCACCATGAAAGTATTGGGGTGTGGTCATCACATACTCTTTGAACAGAGAGAGACCTAATTCTCTCTCACAGGATTTTTCCTGGGGAAGGCAATGAGAAAGCTCAGAGAGGGAAGAGAAAACAATTCTTATCTCTACTTGCTGTGCCTGTTGCTTGGCACATGTGGAATGTGTTATGGAGATTGTTTACTGAAGAGTGATTTGTTAATTGGTCTCTGCTGATGGTTGTTTGGACTGTTTGACCAATCAGGTCAAAGCTGGGTCATGACTGTCTGAAAGGGTCATGGATTTTTCTTTAGTATAGAATAGTATTATTATTTTCTTTAGTTAGGTTAGTATTAGTGTAGTGTAGAATGTAATATAATACAGTCTAGCTTAATAAAGCAATTGTTCAGCCTCCTGAATCATGGAGTTAGAGCAGGTTATTCCCTGGCTGGGAGTTATCCTGCATTGATATCGGGGGTTTTTTTGTTAAACAGGTTTTCTTTTGTGGACAGCTGTTCAGGCTTGCAGAATCAGAATACCATTCAGAATATCATTGAGTCCAAGCCTCTGCTCCTCCCAGTACTGCCCAACACTAAACAGGATCACCAAGAGCATTCTCTAAATGTTCCCTGGACACTGGCAGGTTTGGTGCTGCAGCCCCTCCGTTTGGGAGCCTGTGACCAGCCACCTTCTGGGTGAAGGGTCTTCTCCTGGTGTCCTGTCTGAGCTTCCCCTGATGCAGCTCCATTCCATTTCCATGTGTCCTCTTGCTGATCACCAGGAAGAGAAGATCAGCATCCCTCTGCTGGCCCCCCACCACCAGGAAGCTGCAACTGCAATGAGGAACCACTCAGCCTTTAGTTCTACTTTTACTGTGTGCCACTGTGGCAGAATGGCATCTCAAATCAGGACTTCAGTGTACTCTTGTACTGACATTTCAAATTTCACTGCTGCCTGTCCTGCTGTTTCCAATTCCATGTACTGCATGTCAGTGGTGTATTTTTGCATTTGTTGATGGGTGGATGAGAAAGAGTGCTAGGTATTCGAGGGTAGGATTATGCCCTTTGTAAGCTTTGCTGTATAGTCAGAGCCTGCTCTTGCCTCCTGTACAGTTGCTGAGTCTTGTCATTTCCATCTTGCCCTTGAAACGATCTCTAATGAAATGCAGCAGAATCTTGTTCCCATGGGAGATTGATTATTGTGCAGTTTCACACTCATTTAGCTCTCCCTTTTCTGTTAGAAGGGTATGAGCTGATTATTTGCACCACTGTCCACAGCCTTCTGCTTTCTCCATTAGGAAGCTTCTACAGCTTGTTTCTTAATGGAAACAACTTTATTTTCTGAGATTCTTTATTGTATCATCATCTAGGAAAAAAAAGTTGTTTCTCCCCTATAAAAAAAGATAAATACTAAAATATTTAGTAGAAATAAAATATCTAATGCACTTAAAGTGAAAAAATAATTAGCATATAACAGGCAAGAAAGGCAGAGGAAAACAGTGATGATCAACAGTGTGAGAACAGGAATAAAAAAAATAAGGAAAGGGGAGAAGGAGGAATGGAGACAAAAAGGAATCTTAATCTTATAATGAAATTAAAATCAAGTTAATGCCACTTCTATGTATTCTGCCTCTTGTCATTGAAATTTTAAATGACTTTTACCCGATGAGGAAAGCTGGAGAAAGAGCATTCACAGCCATGAAATAGAGAAAGCATTTCTACAAGAGAGAAAAACATATCTCTTTAAAGGGCAAGGAGGCGCAAGACGTTGAAAGGGAAGGAGAATATAAGCACCTTGGGCTCCAGTTGTGAAATCAGTTTTAGAAAAAGACTGAATGCCTGATAAAACTGTACCTAAATTACCTACACTTGATTATGCAATATATGCACACATGACATGCATCCTGAAGCACATCAACTCTGTTTAAATCTTCAAATCCTTATAATCTGCAATTTAATCTTAGGCAGTTCCACAAAATTTACTGTGCATTCTGAAACTTACTGTTACCTTCTCTGTGGAGACTGAACCATGTTATCCTGAAAATTCAAGGAGATATTGTGTTTGTATATATAGATTATGCAAAATAATATTGTATATACAATTTATAACTGTTTATTGGCTAGCTTAACAGTAGCTATGTATGGATATAGTTCTATATAGAGGGTATGTCACTCCTACTCAAGACTGGAATTTCTCTCAGTGTTTTGTGTAATTCTAGAAGACTTCTTTCAAAGCAGGTATTGATATTTTCTAGCCTCATTAGGGCCCTGCCATCTGCTGCCTTGATGACTTTGCAAGGAATGCTGAGTGATTTAGGATGCTTTTTGACAGTATCAAAGATTTTCTTTTAACTTCATTGTTCTGTGCTCTGCTCTATTGATGAATCCCTCTTGCTTTGCCTCATCAGTTGTATCTCCCAATCAAAGTCCCCACACACCACTCATTCATTTTCACTCTATGATATTTCCCTGATTTCAGCACTTGTCTCCCATTCACAATACCTTGTCCCTCAGACAATATCCATGCTTATTCTATGCACCTTATTTCTGATCCTGGCATATGACAACCTGTTTCAGAACAATGATTCTTTAATCTTTCCAGAATTGATGTTACTTGTTCCCTTTTTGATGTCTCAGATCACTTATAAATGACTGCCCAATAGTTATAACATATTCACACAAGCATATTCTGAAAAGTTTTTTGTTGTAATTTATAATTTGATAATGTGTAATATAGAAGCTGTAATTTCAGCAAGCTACAAAACAACTGTGCAACCATAGCTGTCATAACCAGTTTCACCTTAGAGAAAAATGGAATAATCATATGGATTAATAGCACATGTAAACAAGTGCTGTTCCATATATAAGTAAGTCTGGTTCCTGGATTTGTTGGTTTGTTTGCTTAGTTTTTTGTTTGCTTTAATTTTAAGTGGGAGATGGATAAAGGCTAGGGGGAAACACAAAATTACAATAGAGCCATTTCTTTAAGCCACAGGTGAGTTCTTATTGTTTTTTGTAAATCTGCATTTCAATCAAATGTGGTTTTTAATATAGTTAACTACTATTTATGCTATTGCTGTTGAACACCTAAATATTCTAACATAAATATAATTTTCTCTAAGGGAGGAAAAAGAGGGAAAAATCTATGTGAAGTCTTCAACTAAAAGACTCATACAGCTTTATATATCACCTAAAACTTTAAAAGCAGTTTAAAACAAAATATTTTATATATTTTACTATCTTAAACATTTTATCCTTCTTTATCCTACCCCTGATACAGTAAATGATGAAAACTATTAGAAGACAATGCATAAGAGAACAAAAACAATGATCAAAGAACTAGCAAACAAGTTTTCTGAAAGCTAGTAAGAACTAGGTTTCTCTTAGAGAGCTGGCCACACAGGAGAAATATGACAGGTTTTCAGAAGTGTGAAAATTTGCAGTGGGGACAAGTGGGAATAAAGTTCTAACTTTGTTCTTTTTAGATAAAAGCAAGAGGTAAGGACTTTAAATCACTTCAAAGAAGATCTACGTTGGAAATTATGAAGAGAAACATCTTGCAACAGGACCATTTAAGATCACAGACAGGATCTGGGAAGGGCCCAGAATTTGTATTACATAAACATTTACATAAGACAAACATCTGTCAGGAAAGGTTTGGTTTATGTGATGATCTTCCTTGTGGGGCCAAATAGGAAAAAAGTATTTGATTCTGTAAATACAGTATGAAGAATTGACATCTCGATCTTCTGCTAAAACAACTGAATGTAATTAATAAAACAATGAAAAGATTCAGACTCAATTACAAGCAAGCAAAACAAGTGTGTTGAAGCAGAGAAGGTAACATGCCTGTCTTACCTGCTGTGTTGATGTATATAACCTTGAAATTCTGGAAATGAAAATTACTTCCACAGAGCTAGCAGCAGATAACTGTGAGGATCAAGAGAAGATTTGTGGCAGGATTATCCATAATACAAAATGTGTAGGTAGCAATATGGTTCTTAGCTCTGGTACCAAAAGTGATCAAAGCAAGCTATCAGAAAAAGGAACTTCAGTGAAATATGAAACAGTCAATCCAGAAATGACAAATAATGAAGACCTCAAAAATCCCATAAAAATGGTAAGAAAAAGGGATACTCAAAGAGGTTCCAAAGGGAGTTGTGGTATAAATTGTTATGTAACCAGTATTAGTATACTTGTTCTTGCACCATGTCAGAAAGCGTTTGAAATTAATCAGAATTTTGAAATAGATTTGATTTATCAAGCTAATGAAATGGAAACCTAAAATGTCATTTTCTTTCATAACATAATTGAAAACCATATTTATTAAAATGTCAGCATGTGCAAAGAGCTAGCAGTTTTGCTGTTTCTGAACATTTTTTCCCTCTACTCAGCTGAAAGGTAAATATTTGCCTTACATAGTGGATACTATTGTATCTTTATATATATATATGTATATGGATACTATTTGTATCTTTATAGCTATGTTGAGAATGAGTTGTCCTGTATCAGGCAAGGGTTCATCTTGCTATTTGTGATTACTAGGGTTGGATGCTTGGGATTAGCATATAAAATGTAGTCAAACAGAGAGAAATTATTTGCTTCCAGTATGCTTCCCTAGTTTTCAGAAAATTTCTGTCAAAAAGAATTCCTAACACTTTTGTTTAAAATATTTTCTTTCAAGAATTTGCATAATTATTTTTTGAAACTATCTAAAATATGGTATCAAGACAAAATGTTGCATGGTGTAATTGAGTGACGCTGATGTTTCTTTTAATGTCTACCTGACAAATTCCTCCAAACCATCTCCATCCCCTTTAGCTCTGTTGGGGAAACAGTGAATAAATAATTCCCTAAGTAGACTCTTCATGGTTCTAATTTCTTTCCTCTAGTCATGTCAAATTTCTAGTCATCTCTTCCCAGACTAAGAATGAGACTTTCCAGACACAGATTGATATTCCCTGCTGTAAAAATACAGGATTCCCTACCTTTGATCGTCCTCTTCATTCTTCACTTTATTATTTTCATTCTAGTGTTTCATTTTTTGAAGTGTGAGAATCACAGGTATTCCTGAAATGTGGAATCAACACATTTCACGTTGTCTTTAAAACAGCAGCAGACTTCTACTACAAAAGCAGCTCTGTACTAGTGTAGAAAGGTTGTTCAAGAACACATTAGCTCTTGCTATGCAGACACTGTTAATGTTAAAGAATAGATCAAAATTTAAAGTACTGAAACCCGTAATATCAGTTACCCATACATTTTTACAAAAGCTGTCAGAATGTGAAAACCTATTGTATTTCTTGACGTACCAATGCTTCTTAATTCAAATCACATACAAAATATAAATTACTGATCTCTGCTCCAACTACTCCCCATTATGTCTCCATCCTTCCAAAATGCATGAGCATCTACTTCCAGTTATTATCTGTATACTACTGTAAATATCAACAGGTTCTCTTTACCTTATTGCTCAGGGATGACTGCAGCAAATCTACTTTGGAATCACATGTTATTAAACAGAAGCAATGATATGTGTGCCTGGAAAAAGAGGAGTAAAGAGAGAAAAAAAAGCCACTTCTCTTTTTTCTTTAGGCTTTTGAAAAAGTTTGAGTTTTAGCTGAAAGTGTCTCTTGTTATCAGCTTGTCCAGACTCATTTCTCAGACCTAAGTTTCAGTTTCTGGTTTTCTTTATGTTAAATTGCACCAGCTCTTTGCTTAGAAGACTGTCTCTCTCTCTTCTCCTGAGTTTGCATCTCTGAGTCTGTTTTCTTCTGGTAAAAGATTCTCTAGGAGCAGCCCAATTTATCTGAAACAGTTCTGTCTATATCCTCTCTTTTGCCAATTTTGTAAGTCCATTTTTGTCTTAGTGTTTTGTTCTCTGCTTCTAGTAATCTTCACTCCTCATATTTTTAGAAAATTCAGCTATGTCACTGTGAAGTCTCCTCTTCTTAAATGAGGAAAAAAGCTGAACTTCTTTAATCTTGCTTCATAACTAGTATTAATTTAGCTTATTTCACTTGCATTCCTCTAAAGCAATTATAGCCACTCTTCTTCTTAAGCGCAGATGCAAATTAGGATAAAGGCAGTATGGATTTTCCTACCCACTTTTTATTCCTAGCGATTTGTATTAACCATATATCCCTGCTTTCCTCCTTCCATGACTCAGAATGAAACATATACTGTATCTTAAATTAGAAAAATGTAATCTCTAACAACCAAAGTACAGTACTTAAATGTCCTTAATCCCTGTTTTTACATTCCTTAGAGCAGTTGCTCCCTCCACAGAGTTTCATCTGACAACTTGGATATTTGGCTGTTAAATATCCTTTCCAAAAGCACTCATGCTTTTATAGCCAAACTTTTAGCCAAAGTTTCCAGTGCTAACCTGCAGAGCATTCAGATTTTATTTAGAAGATGGTAATTTCTTCCCTGCTTTCTTACTTTTCTTGCTTAGTTTTTCACTTAGATCAAAACTAACAGGTGTCCTACAAACTTATTCACCATTAGCACTGTATCAAGCAGGTATGCAAAACAAATGTCAGTAAAATGCTATTTGGGAGCACTCCATATTCAAACAGGAAAAATCTAGTTGCATTCATTTGTTAAATAAAAGGATTCAAAACAATACCTTTTTCACTTATTAAATAAATGAGGAAAAATTTAAATTACTCTTCTGGCAATTTGAAACAATTTATCTGATCAGAGAGTTTAGATATGCTTTTTAAAATTAGTTGGTTTTATTTGGGCAAGTTCTCTGCACTTAACATTTTAAATTTAAGGATCCCTGACAAGAAAAGTCAAAGAAATGTCTTGAAAATAATTATAAAACCAAATGAGGATTTCTTGTCTCACAGGAGTAATTTTGATTTTTTTCTTCCTTTAAAAAATATTTAAATATTTAAATATTTAAAATAATAAAATGTAAGCTCAGAGTTCTAAATAACAACTTTTTCCTGTGAAGACAGATTGAATACATATTTTTTTATAAGCTTCACTAAGCAGTTAAATATCAATGGGCAGAAGAACAAAGTGGCAATTAAAAAAATTCTTTAAACTACATGACCAAGGCATTTGATATGCATCTGATTAAATATTATGAGCTTATGAAAAATCATGAGACTTTTAAATACTTCCCTGGTTTGAAAAGAATGTATTTTGTATTTTTATGTACTATTATTTTCATTACCTGCCTTCCCCAGACTAACAGGCTGGGGTGTATAAACCTAGGGTGTTTTAGCTATCTATATTCAGGAAAGGTTTTGCCAAGGAAACAATTTCAAAGTTTGCCTTCCCAATTAAGGCTGAGTCAGGGAGGAGCAGCCCCTTGAGTCTTGTGCTATTATTAAACTATTGGATATCAGCAGTATGTCCCTTGCAGGCACCACAAACCAGGTGATTTTTGTCCTCTTCCTCTCTGCCCCCCTTGTCCCTGCAACAATTGTTCCTCATGTTCATCCTGTTGTGAGCTGGGTCAGGTCAGCAGCTGTTCACAGAGCTAAGTGTGTAACACACAGCAGCCACTTCATTAGCACATGTTATTCTTCCTATTATTGTCATAACTTAGTTTTGTTGAAAAATTTCTCCAACAGAAACATCCAGCAAATATGATATACAATCACGCTCAACACTTCTTTTTTTCAACTGCACATACTTTTTTAAATGTTTAAATCTTCACACTGTTGTTGATAGAAAAGGATTTTTAAAATTTGCAATAAATAGATAGGCCTCTATTCCCATTTCTTTTTTTCAAATTCAAATATAAATATTTGAAAATAAAAAAGCTTAAAAAGCTGAAATTTTCCCCTGAGATATGTTGCCCAGAGAGAGGATTCTTTCAGTAAACTTCCTATATAGCTTAGCAGAAACGGATTACAAAAGCTTTGCATTCCAAGCCTATAAAATATTTCCCTTCTTTTTCAATTAAAATATTTCTATTTTTGTGCAAGTCAGCATCTAATGCACAAAGTCCTAGACAAACTCGAAAAAATATACAACTCTCCCTATAACAACTTGCAATGGTACATAGTGTTGAGGAGATTTTTTGGGGTGTAGATACGAATTTAACTCACAGTTCCCTCATCCCACCACTTTATATACATTACATATATCTCATGGGACATTATACCTACTCTTAATTCAGTGTATACCTGACACACTCACAGAAATTCTCATTCTGACTAAGCCACCTACACTAGACAAAGCCAGAAATCCAATTCATCCTTTCTGTAGTTTATTGTTTCAGTCTTGTTGGCCAGTCAACAAGAGAAGCCATAAACTTTTGTAGCAGCAAATATTCATTTAATTTGGGAAAACTGCCAAAAAATAATAGAAATTGTAATACCAATGGTAATGATAATTACAGATAGCATTATTCAGATTGCCATAAGAATAATGTTACAAAAAGTCTATCTCTTAAAAATGAAAAAAGAATCTTAGAATTTCTTGTGCCTGATCCCTTCATCCATTACACAAGCCCAAGTCCACTGATACCAGTAGCAGAATAGCCTTATTTAAAGCTGATGCATTGGAAGAGAGAATCAAGCCTTTGCCACAATCCTCACAGACTTGCCATTAGTAATATTATTCCCAGAATGCCTGATATAATCTCCTGGGCTGAGTTTGTTTGTTTGTTTGTTTGTTTGTTTGTTTGTTTGTTTGTTTGTTTTCTTAGCAAGATACTATTAGATGTTTTGCATTTGATAATGGCCATGTGAGAATGGGGCCCTGAGCAAACTGATCTAATGGATGGCATTTCTTCTCATGACAAGTGGATTGGAACTGGATGGATTTTGGAGATCTCTGCCAACACAAATCATTCTGTGATCTTCTGTTGATCCTGAGCCTTTTAACATTAACAGACAAAGTCTCTTGGCCCTGACTGCACTGAGTCAAAGCCAGTGCTAAGGGGTTTGAGTTGCTTGCTCTGTGATGGATTTCCAGCAATTTATAAAGCTGGCAAGTGCAGAAAATTTACGTCACCAAATAAACTTATGCTACCCAATTAATCTGAAACCTGAAAAATATCACATGTCACTTCATGCCCATTTTCCTCCCAGCTCTGTCAGTCCTCTCCCAAGCAGGGATGATGGTGTTGCACAGCCCTGTTATGACATGTGGCCAAAGAACATCTCAATCTGCAGCATAAATGGGACACAAGCACCCTGAACATTGGGCTGAAACTCTCCATGGAGCTATATGCCAAAATAGACAGTTTCTGAAATGAAACAAAATATTTTTTGTATTCACTGATCCAAAGTGTGCAGTATTTCACATTGTAATCCTCTCAACTAATACTCAGTTCAGCAGCAAGTTTCAACATTATTGTGATAAGGATAATTTCAGGGGTCCTAGTTCCATTACTGGTGTCTAATTGAGTGTATTTTTAACTTTCAATTTAACTTAATAGGAACTAATTAGTAAAATCTAATTAGATGCCTACTAACAATTTCTGAATCACTGTTTGTTCCTGAAGTCTTATTTTGTGTCACTAGAAACCTAGTGGGAAAGCAAGTTGTCCTGAAATAGATGGGACTATTTGAGAATCCAGGTACTACTCTGTGCCAGTAAAGCCTTAAATAAAGTGACATGATCACAGGCACATAAAATAGAAAATAAAACTTCTGGCCTGAGAAAAATGTGTCTCAAAAATATGGCTACTAAAATTTTCTTCTATTTCACTATGGTTCTGACCAAAGATGTACATATTGTTTGAGTTACCTGTCTCTCTCTTTTTTTTTTAAACTCTAAGTTACTGCTGCAGAAAAGGCCACTTTCTTCTGTTTTATTACAGGTAACACATCCTCAATAGAGTACCATTTCAAAAAGCTTCAAAGAGTCAATATATTCTCCATATAGTTTGTTGGTTTTTTTCACAAAGACTGTTTTTGGAGTGACAATAATAAATTCTAGGTGAGAAAGAAAACAAACTTCTAATCCTCTTTATTATCAGCATTAAACAACTACTTTTAACTTAATATTTTTTTCTGTTGGTTTGAGTTTTCATTCTTTTTTTGTTTCTTCAGGGTGTCTTTCATTTCTTCTAATCTGTATATGAATACAGGTAATGTGCAGAAGTGTTTCCCCAGCTGCTGCTTCTTCCTCTTGAGGTGCTCAGGTGATGCTGCAGCTCACTGGGCACCTGTCCAGGTGTCTGTACCAGTGTGCACTGCTCTGATGGAAGCTGATGGTCAGTGTTAGTAAGTCAGCAGTGGGGGAAATTAAACCAACAAAAATTTATAAAAAATCATAGATTAGAGGCATTATTTTGTGTTTCACATGGTTCTCTCAGCAGCGCAATGCCAAGAATCTATCCAATTCTTTATTTCTTATGTTGTAGTTACTAAAAATTCCATACCTCTAAAGACAATAAAATTATTAAATAATATTATATCCTGCATGAGCTCTTTGGAAAAGAGATTCTTTCACCGAGAATATTTCTAATAGGCATTCTGCGCTGGGAAATAGGTTTACTTTAAGGTTGTCCGATGCATTCTAGGAAAATCCCACAAATAATAATTCCAGTACCCAGATTCTCAGGAGCACTGCTGCATTTCTAGGTACATGACTAGACTTGCAATCCCAGCTGTTAACCTGTGTTGTAACTGAATTTCCCTTTTTAAGTGATTCAATCTGGCTCAGACTGGTGTCCAGCAGCTTGGAAAGGCTGTTAATGTGATGTGACAATCTTGACATTAACTGCCTTGGTTAAGGCCAAGAAACAAATCACACAGAGTTTAACAGATCAGAGACAGCACCTTGAATTTTACATAGAAATGGACTGAAAAAAATGGAGATTCTGGCTAAATGAAACTGATGCTTCCTGGATGGGCAAATGTATTATGAAGAGTTTTGTTGTTCTTACAGTGTCTGCAGTAAATTGAGCACCGTGCAGTCATGCAGTACAGCACTCTCAATGACTTGGAGGCATCCTTTGAAGGCTACATTTGACAGAAAAGATGATAAATGCCAGGATAAATGGAGATTTAATGAAGCCTTTGGGCACTAATGACAATGGACTTTTGGAAGAGGTTTAATTCCATTGGCATGTCCAAATTTACTCCTTCCCTTTACTGTATGTAGAATTTTATTTAGCTACACTCTGCTGACCAGAGGTTTTAAGCCCCATCATGGCTCAGTGGGTGAGTGACAGGCCCACAGCTCAGATCCAAGAGAGATGCAGACCAGGGCATTTGGCAAAAGGCAGCTGGGCAGCCTGCCTCCCTCCATCAGGCAGCAGATACTGAGTGAGAAACCAGGGGAAAACATGGTCTGGTGAATAAAGTGTGAGAGAGATGATCACAGGCCATGAGTAGCTCAGGACACTTACCCTGAGGTCTTCCCCAGGAGGGGAAGGGAGAAACAACCACTCCACCAGGCTCCAAAATGACAGCAACTGACAGAACCAGAGGACAGAGTCTCAAGCTGCATCAAGGAAAATGTAGGTTGGATATTAGGAAGAAGATTTTTACAGAAAGGGTGATAAAGTCCTAGTATGGTCTGCCCAGGGAGGTGGTGGAGTCACCATCCCTGGATGTGTTTAAGAAAAGCCTGGATGTGGCACTGGGTGCCATGGTTTAGTTGAGGTGTTAGGGCTGGGATAGACTTGATGATCTTTAAGGTCTCTTCCAACCTTGTGATTCTGAATTCTGCCTGTCCCCTGCCATAGACTCACTCAGCCAGGCAGACTCAGGGCATGGATTGCTTGCTCCAGCCCCATGGGATAAGTGTGAAAACAAAGCTAAGTGATGTCCTTAAATTCTTTTTCTTTTTTTTTTAATTTTCAAAACAGGAACAATTAGAAAATGAGTCCACTTATCCTGCCATTATACATTGTAGGGATGCCCTTAGGTGAGAGCTAGAAGTAATAGACTGAGGCAATAAACTAGAAAGCTAGAAAATGTTCTGGTATTTCTAACTAACTGTTCTTTATTCTCAGTCTGGTAAACAATAACAACCACAGGAGGCCTTGACCTGCCAGTTCCATTCACTGTCTATGCCACTATTCTAGCACAAGGGAAATAGACTGGACTGCAGTACTGTGGTTTGTCTCTTATTTGTTTCAATGTCTGGATGCCCAAATAAAGCACAGATGATAATCTCAGCAGAGGGGTAACTGATAGAAGAGCTGTGAAGAGGTACATTTACATTTAAATTTTGTTTGTCTCATGCCATTCTAAACATTTCTTTCTATTTCTTTAGGCTAGTATTATCTGCAACAATAAGATGTAAGAAAATGAAACTGGATGCCTTGAGTTCTGCAGATTGGGGATGGGGGCAAACATGTAGGTGTGCATAAAACATCATGTAACTTCTGAGGGGTTACTGGTGCTGGCTGAATATGAGCAAGTCCAAAGCAGTGCGTGGCTTTGGATACATGTCCAGCTGAGCCTCTTCTGCCATGACTGCATTTCAAGGGGCACAGAGGAGCACCTGCTGCTGTGGTCTGAACATGAATGATAAGTTGACAGATGTGCACTTGCCAAATGCCCAGGACACTTCACAAACCTCATGGATTTGTAAAGGGTAAATAAGAAAACGTCTGGAAGCCAAATCAAACATACTGGGAGAGTGATTCCTCATGAAGCATTTGGCCACAAACTCTGTTTGCACTGTGGTGACTTCATTTATTCATGAACAACTGCAGTCTAATTGTTTTGTCACATGAAAAGGTTTGCTGACTTCACTGCTACCCACAGAAGCGACAGAAGGGTTGCATTTCTCCCTTTCACTGTCTCATCAGCTACAGGCCTTTGTAACAGCAGTATCCTTCAAAACTAGTAGCCCATGTTTTGGCAAAAGCAATTAGGAATTTTGCAAGCTATCACACGGGGATTGAGCATTCACCTCTAGGTCCCACCATCTTAAGAATGAATTATTGGAAACAACAGTGAACATGACAGTGTGGCTTTTCCTTGGCGTAAAAAATAACACTCCTGTATCCCATGCAGATGTTGAGATTGTTCTTTAATTTATAATTTAAAATCATATAGCTACTTTAAGCCCAGGGCAAGGATATTTCGTTCATGCTAAATAAAGTGATCCTTCTTTATAAAAAAACTAGATTGAGTTTGGCTATTGAAAAACAGTTTTGTATATGAAAAATGTCCATACAAGAAAGCAAAATAGGACAAATTTAAGCACTAGATTATTTTATTTGTGCTCAGGTCAAGGTGTAAACAGGAAAGGAAAAAAAATTAATTGAATATATAATTGAAGTGTTCACAATATAAATACATTATTGTTATCAATATATTCATTTTTATTATATTTATACATATCTGCAACAGTGAAAAATTAACTATATATGCAATGTCTTGAATTTAACTCCTTAAGGAGAAAAACTTTTCCTTGGAAAGCGCTTTCATTAAACAGAGGAATACCAGGGAGAGAAAAGAGGATATATGGGGATACAAGAGTTTAAAAGATAAAGCTAATAATCTGACTTATTATATCAATAGGAAAGAAAATTCTTTGAAGATTATAATCAGCAGTTATGCATCCCACAAGATATTTGGTGGAAAAAAACTTTATGAAAGTACAGGCCAGGTTAAAAAAAAAAGAAAGAACACCAAAAAACCCCATCCTAACAGTGAAATGATCCAGGAAAAAAAATCTCTGAGATTTTGAAAAATCTCAGTTTTGCAACTCGTTTAGTATTCTGTGCAGAAATAAATTTCAAAAATAGTTTACTTCAAAGAGGCTTTCAATATAATAAAATTAAAACACTTCACAAGAAACCTTTTGATAGGTTGTGGGGTTTTTTAGTAAAAACTATGACTTGTCAAAGGCACTAAAAAAGGAATTGCCATAAAGGCCACTTCATGTACCTACTAATAAAGACTGCCAATGTTACATTTAAAATGTGTCAGAAATTCACATAGTCAAAGACCTAGTTCAATGCTAATTTTGACATAAAGCTCTAAAAGATGTTTTACTGTGTTATATTCTGTTATTTATAATGATAAACTATTTATCTCCATTTCTGTCACCTAAACTATATAGCAGTGATTTTTAGAAAATATCATAGATATTAAGGACTGTAAGATGATTTCAAGTATTTGGAAATATTCATTTCCAGCACGAGTAAATATCAGTTTCTTATATGTACCATATACTGTATGTTGGAAGCAGTGGCAAGAAAGATAATAAGGAAATGGGTCTCTTCTTCCTCCTGACTAAATCAGAAAGACGTTGAAGAGCTATTGCAAGACAGCAGCCTGAGTTCTGACTTTGTGTTTTGGGAATTATTGGAAAAAATATGAAAAAGCCTGTAGGTAAGTCTATTGAGGTCTATTTCCAGTTGGTAAATTATGGATTTATTTCCTAGATAGTGATTCTTCATGAATTCATTTAAACAGTGCGCAAGGACCTGGCCCTTCTCTAAGTATTCCCTTCACACCACAGTTACATTCATCTGTGTATGTATATTTATGCTGATGCTCCTGTCCCTGAATTGCTCTGCACTGGTCGGTAGTTATTGGCACCCCCTTTCAAAACTGTGGAATCAGGTCCCTCTGATCTCGTGATGGAATTAGGTCTACAATGCAATATCTCTCAGCAGTGTATGCAAAAATCTCCAGCTCATGCAATACATTTTATGCAGTTTCCACTTTCTTCATAAGGCATTAGCAGTGAGTACCAACAAGAAGGTAGAATTTGGTACCAGTGCTCAAGACTATGGCCATTCCAATCTTCTCCCTTAAAGCAGTCTTCTAAAACAATTAAGGGTCTAGAAAGACCGTTTAATTGCTTCTTCCCATGATCACAGTGGAAATCAGCAGAGCCTGTGATGATTGTTTTGCAAGACATGCTCATGAGATACAGCCCTGTGCACGCAGCTCTCTATTATTTTACTTTTTCAATTGAAAGAGAGGAGATTTTTCATCTTTAAAGGCTTTTTTTTTTTCCCAGTAAATACAGCCAACTCTTGGAAATTTCCCAAGACTGCTCTTGACCCAGAGGTACCCTTCAGAGGAGGACAGAGACCTCTCAGCTCCTCTGGTCCCACGTGATGTGAGAACTGTCAGCTGTGGTTTGGCACAGCAAGTTTGTTCAATATGGGACAAGGAAGCCTTGCTGACAGCCTTTGGGTGAATTCCTTGCCAGCTTAGAGAGCTATGGAACAGTGTCATTTTGCTGCTCTCACATTGCTCTATTCTTTCTCAAATGTCCACCTGGGCTGCCTTGCTAACATGTGTTAGACTGGGTTTGTTTTCTTTTCAAAAGATGGCATTTGGCAAGATGTCCAGTGGTTTTTGCAGATATCCTGGAATGAAAGCTGTACTTTTTCTCTGTATGTGACATATGCCATGGAAACAACTCCTCTTGCTGCATCTCTTTGCTTCTCTGGTATTTTCACTTAATATAAGTGAAAGATAATCACACAATAAAAGGAACACTGCTGCATTGCTTTATAAAACTCATTATAAAAGTAGACTCTGCAGCTAAAGATTATTTTGTGGGTTCTCTACATATACTTGATGATATTATATCTAAGATTAATACTGCTATAAAAATAGGACACCCTGAGCTTAAAAAAAAAAAAGAAAACCCAAACAACAGCATGAAAGTTTGTGGGGATTTTTTTGGTTTTGTTTTTTGCATTTTATATGACTGTTTTAACACTTATGTTTTTCTTTCTTACCAGTTTGAAATTTTCCGTAAAATTTGCCTCCAGAATAGATGGAATAGACATAAATGTGGAGGAGAATTGTGGAGAACACTTAATTTTTGCATTATTATTTTTAGGACAAATAATTCTTTAAAAAGAGTGTATACTTAATTCCATATACTTACAAGAAAGTGACACAATATTTTCAGAGAAGAGCATTACTGAGAGTAAACTATATGCACAAATTTTATTACAAAAACAGTCTTTCATATTTTACTTCTCATATATATTTATACATATAGGTATAACACAGGTAAATTATAATATAGAGTTAAAAATATATAAACACTATTGAATGTATCTCTGTGGGTCTTCAAATTGTTGAAAAATCATGTCCATGGTGTTTTGGTTTGGAAAGACAGGAGTCTGCTAAGGAAGACAGGAGCCTCCCCTGAAATGGAGAATGTAAACCCTCCCCATCCCTCCGAATTGCTATAAATTTTAAATTAAGGGGCTCTCAGGCAAAAATATGGGAGCAGGAAATAACAGTTTTTTAATAGGGAAGAAAAAAAATGAAAGGATAAAATAAACAATGCAGTACACTAGAACAACACTGACAGAGTCAGAACCCAACCTGACACCCTGTGGGTCA
>JAWWMS010000120.1:11835541-11852550 GCA_035048045.1 Chlorospingus semifuscus
TAACAAACCAATTCACACACAACTCATAACTAAACTATAATTAAACATTTTGTTAAATTTCATTTCTTTTCCAACAAGGGGAGGTTAAATACGGCCAGGGATGCCAATGCCAAAAAAGCCTTCAACCTGTACATAGGGGAAAGAAGGAAGATTGAGGAAAATGTGGGCCCATTGTTCAGCAATACAGAGTACCTTATTAGATAGAGAAAAGGCTGATTTACCAAATGTCAGATCACCTCCCAGATATCTCAGGTCCCAGAGGCCATGGCAAAGGCTGGACCAATGAAAATTTATCTTCAGTGTAAAGGGTGAGGTCAGGGAATGCTTAAAGAGAGCTGGACATGTACAAGTCCATGGGCCCTGATGGGGTGAACTTACCTGTGCTGATGGAGCTTTCATAGACCACTGCAAGGCCACTATGGATAATCTTTGCTCAGTTATGCTTATAATTTCATTCAACAAACAAATTAAAATAAGGTGCTCAATGTGGTTATGTCTCACAGGCAAGCACAGCTCGTGCTGAGGCCTGCACTGAGGATGGGAGCTGAACAAATATTCCATTCCAAAGATGTGGCTGAGCTCCTTGTGAGGGATCTTCCCTGTGCTCAGTGTACCCCAGTGCCCATCAGGACTCACACAGCCCTTACTGCACCTCAGGTTTAAATTCATGTTTACTACCAGGTTTCTTTAGCTGTTTTTTCCTCAGGAAGGTAGAGTGTAAATCCATTGCACTACCTTAAAATGAGCAAAACTAGAGAAACCATAAAAAGGCTTCAAAAACAAAAAGAATTGTTTTTCAAAGATTGCAGAATGGTTTGTAAGAACTGCACAGAGCTTCTCAGTAAATGTCGTAATAAAGGTTCATTGATTAAAAGAAATTGGTTCTATTGCTCATAATAGCATCTCATTGATTGAAAAGCATTGCCTGGAATGGTTTCCTCCAAAGCAGCATCTGTTATGTATTAACCTTTCAGCCTTCAGAATCATGGGATATGAATTTCTTGCTCAAACTACTGGTCAGATGACCCATCCATGACATTTAATAAATTGCAACTCTGCACATAGATTTAGGATTTCATAAAACAGGGAAAAATACATTATAATGACAGCACAGTTTTCATGATGCATGGTATAACTGAGTTCTTTATGTTAAAAAACCAAAATTATCTAAACTTGGAGTGTAAATTCTATTTTTTTAAAAGCATGAAACAAAGTTTAGGATTATCATCCAACCTTTAATGGTAAACAGCAATGTAATGATTGAACATTGAATGAAAGAAAATCCATCATGTCTAGTTTGTTAGGAAAAACTATACAAGGACAAGGCAGCTTTGATTTAATCTTTGGAGTAGTTAAAATGAATGTAGTTCCCTATCACACTGACATTAGTCATAGCATGTGTAGATGATTTTAGAAATACATTCCTTATTTTCTCTACTTTTGTTTGCTATTTTAAAAAATCTTTTAAAAGCGGTGCAGTTTATTGTTTTTATCAGGTTTCAGGAGAGAATTCATCTAATAAAACCACAATAAGGGTAGTTTTATTAAAGAGATTTGATTGTCTTCAGTTAATCACTAAAATACGTTTTACATTTTTGTTTTTCATTCTGCATAGGAACTACTTGCAAATCTGAGATTGAGATCTAAATTATCTTTACTGGAAACTAAATAAAGTGTGAAGAGGAAAATTTTATTATTAAGTCTATTTATTTTCTAACTAATGAGACATAGCTCAAAGCAGTTCACTGACTGTCCTGCTGTACAGTTGTGGCATAAACAATAATTTAACACCTAAAGATATTTATATTTGTGACTTTACAGTACAATATCTGACACAAAACTATGCATCAAACTATTTGATAAAATAGTTTATTAAAAATTAAGTCTTAAGCAGTCTTCCAGGGGCTCCAGTTCAGGAGTTAAGTGTAGTCTTACTTCAATAATGTTAAACAGTACACAGACAGATACGTTTTAAGCAGTTCACAGATCTGTGGTGTCTGAGTCACACAAGAAGGAAAACCAACATTGTGCTGTTAATGTGCTTTGGTGCCAATTTCATGGCTAATACCACCAGTGTGGACTATAAATAAAACCAGGAAAAAACTAAGAAGAAAAAAAGCAATATCTAAACCAAATAGCACACAGCAAATTTGAGAATATGAAAAATTAAAAGGATGTTGAATAAGGAAGTGGGAGGCATAAAAGTAGTGAAGGACTAATATATCCTCAAAGAGGGTCAGTCAGTGCAACTTCTGGTCAAGCAGATTATCTGTGTGCAGCACAGCACAGGAACAGATAATGCCCAGCAGCATATCCAAAGCTCTAGATGGAAGCACCAGGGTGCTGAGCTCTTATAAAATCCTAAAGTATGAGGCCCAGATAGGCAGTAGTATTTATATTCTTAAAGTGAGATGTACACTGGTAAATCTAATAGTATCAACCTGACCCCAGCACTCAAGTATAATTTAATGACAGCCATCCAGACTCATCAGTGCCCACTTTGCACATGAAAATTTTATGAGTGCTCAGGGGTGTTCTCTGTACCTAAAATTGTGCCTTGAAAACTCTGAAAAATGTGATCATTGCAATAAGTTAATAATAACACAGAAACTAGATATTTCTCTTATAAAGCCTTCTAAGGATTGTGTCCCGGAGTTGAGCTCAGAGACACCTATCACAAATCTGAAAATCCAAGTTCCCCAACAAAAGCAATTGCAGTGGCAATATCTTTTAAGTGAAGAAGGAACAGGCTTGGAGAAAATGTTGCTGCTTCCCACATTTCATATCTGCAGTGAGGAGCAACTGGTTCTGTATCACCTTTCTTCTTTTTGAGGTTCAGGTCAACATACCTCAGCTGTAAGAAGAATATTGCTAAAGTTGCCAGCCTGTCATAGTCTGGATATAAGGTGGTATATATATCTTATATCCATCTTATATCCACCTTATATCCAGAGATATAAAGTGGATATAAGATATATATACCACCCCCCCATGGGAATCTATTGCAGAGATTCCCATGGTGACATAAAAAGAATTATGCCAAATTTACAGATTTCTTTGGGACTTCTGTGCACTATGGTTTATTACCAGAAATACAGTCCCTAGACTCCAAGTTAGGAAAATATTTAAGCCAAGTATTTAGACAGCAAAATTTTCTTGATTAGGGTAAACTCCAAATTTGGAGTCACTAGTGCCTTACTGTGATAGTGAGAATCATGTGGACAAATCAGGTTGTTCAATACACATTTTCTAGATGTGTGTCAGGTGGTAGAATAGGAACTTCGAAAATGTATTTTCTTCCTATCAGTGATAGGAAGTATTGCTGATTATAAAACTTGAACTGTCTTTTAACTGCAGCTTATGATTAAAAATAAAAGTCAAAAATATAAAATTCAACTGTTGGATTATATACAACATCCCAAAGTAAGTTTTTCACTTATTTAAATTTTTTTCTTTGTTATGTATTTTCATCTTGTTTCCAGACTGAATGTGTGATATATCAGCTTTCAACTTCTGGATCCATTAATACTTTCTTTTCTGCTAGATTAAAAATTAATCTACTATCTGAAATACTTTTTCTGTAGCATAGGATCAAGAGAGCTCTTAATCTCTTAGATAAATTAAATGGATGCAGAATTTCTGTATTTTATAGCAGACTTTCCAGACCTTGAGCATTCTTGTAGGTCATTTCCTTGCTGCATTCCAGTTTGTTAACATAATCTTTGAAGTGTGGATTCCAGAACAAAGAACTGTGTTACACTGACATCTTGATGACTGCACCATAATGGGCTATTGAGAGATATTCAGGTAATATCATTATGGGTGTAAGATGCATATTTAAAAAAAAGTGGAAAAATGGTGAAATTAATGCTGAGAATTAGATCAAAGGCTAAATTGTGTCTAGATTTCAATAGATTGGAGGTGTAATAAAGACTTGGGCTTTCTATTTTTGCTTTACCATTTAAACAATAAATAACACCTAAATAATAAAAAAAGAATACTTTAGAATCATTAACAACTGGCATATTTTAGTGACTTTTATGTTCTACTGACAGAGTTTACCAAAGAAAGAAAACTTTCAGTAGAGGTTTGTAAGTATCCTATCCTTGTTTCTCAGTATAGGGTGATAACAATCAATGAGAGAAATAGACTTTCTGGAGAATCTCATATCTGGGAGGAAGCGTAACCAGAAATACTTCTGTTTGCATCTCTGTCTATGCAACTGGTAAAATCAGTCTGTTACTAAATACATATTTGTATACAAAAAGAACAGATTTTTCTGTATTTTCGTAACTTTTATTAAAAACTTATAGACATTTTTGTCTCACATGAAGTTATAAATCCATTAATCTGCCTGAATACTCCTTGATGTATAATTGTTGCTTTTGTTTTTGTTGCTTTGTTTGGGTTCTTGTGGTTTTTTCTCCAACTGTAGGTTGTATTTTTAACATACATAGTTTTTCTTAAATTTATAACTACTTTCACAACACTTGCAAGTTTCACCCTTGGATTCAGGTAATTAATATTCTACTCATTCTCCATCATACTTATTCAGTTTATTAAAGTTCTGCAGTTTAGGGGGAAAGAAGTTTGTACAAAATAGGGAATGAGACACAGTGGACATAATTTCACATATCTCTGACAATGCTGGGGACACAGCTGGAGCAGATAATTATTTACGCATTTTTGTGTCAAATAACACCGACTAAACAAACTCAAAATATGAGAAGTTTCTTTTTTACTCTTTTGAGTGCTAAAACTTAGAGGGTCCAACAAGCATATAGGGGGGCTTTACTATTCTATCTCATTCATAATTATTGACATTACGTTAATTATTAATGCAGAAACAGGCCCCAGAAAGATGAAGAAAATAAAACCTTTAACTGTCAAGCTAAAATAATCCAGTTGCAGTAAGTCAGTGTGCCCTCTTCTCTTTAAATCTGTGTGGGGAGTGGGAAGAGGCAAAAGGTTCTACTGACACATTTTGTCTGTTCTTGTCTGGCAGGAACACAATTCTTTTCTCTGGATACCTTAATATTACTAAATTACCTTAATATATCTAAAAGATAATATTTTAAGTTCTTTGGAATCATAACTTTAATTTACTTCTCTGTAAGTAATTCCAACCTGACATCCAGAACATGAGTGGAACTGACTTTCCTGGTGGTCTTAGTTTTAAGGTTACGCCAGCTATCAAGACATAATGGTCTAGAAATCAAACATTAATTTAACAAAAGAGAAATAAATTATATGGAGAATATTAAATTGAAACTCTGTTACATGTTCCCTCATGCTTATTACATTTCCTTTTTATAACATGCACAGCTGCTTCCAAGGAATTCAGTGAGAACACTTTCAATGAATGAATGTATGAGGGAATGAATAAATGAATGAATAAATTTCAACCATGAAATACCAAATTCTGGGTTTAGTTCTACTGTTATTGTAACATTCTCATTAAGTTCAAAATTTCTCACACCTTGCTGGACAGAGATCTGTTAAGCTGGTCCTAGATTTTATAGAATTCATATGATACAAAAATATAATAACATATTGGAAATGACACTGTGACTTACTTAATTTTGGTTCATATTTCCCTGTATTCTGACACCATATATTAATTTGAACAGGCTGAGATAAGTTGAATTAAGATGACAAGCAGAAGAGGACTTTGGGACCTCCAGAACTGTCAAATATAAAAATATTGCTTTCCTCTGATTTCATTTTAAGGAACTAACATTATTATCTGGCCCTGAAGTATTGTGGCCATAAAATGATAAAATTATCCAGAAATGCCTCAGAGACATCTGAGCATTCCCAGTTTGAACAGCAATATGCTGAGGAATAAATTTACATTTTGAGTAGCTTAGTTCTACTTTATATATCCCCTAAAGGGCAATGTTGTTCAATATACTTTGTTGAAGCAAAATATGGCTGCTTAGTGTGTTTATTTAACTAGCTAATGCTCGTTTACTTATCTGACACCTAAAGTCACTAATGCTGCATTGAGCCTTGTGTCACTTGTATATTATTACCTACAGGGGAAGGAGAGAAATCCTATGGCTTGTTTGAAATCCTCTGGGAGAATAGTAAAATATCTGATCTCGTGCTGAGGCTGGGACCTCTCGATGGCTCTACTGCAGCAAGGGCTTTCACCTGACATCAAATGCTCTTTCCCATTCAGGGGCACAGCACATGCCTTGTCCATGGAATGATCACAAAGACGGGTCCCAGAATAATCATGTGAAATACCACAGCATAGGCCACAGCACATGTCACAGCTGAGATGGCCGCAATACACAGAGTGTCACCATACAGCTTCAGAAGGCTTTAAGCATTCACCCATACAGGGCAAGACCATACCTCGTCAGAATAAAGCTTCAAGCATCTGCCCTTCTTGTTCTTTAGCCCAACATTTTGTTGTAGATGGATAATGAGATGATTTTTTGCTATGTGTGGCATGCTTTTAAATTTGTAATCTTAGTATCTTCCACCACAATGAAAAATCTAGGCTGAAGCAAGAGAAAGTGCTGTCTTTAGTTTCCAGCATTTTGCACTTTATGCAAACATGCTGAAGTCCCACAAAATACTAAGCATACAAATTCTACTACTAATAGCAATTGTCAGTCAAATCATGTCTGAAACATTCCCAAAATACTTGTTTACACAGAAAGGAAGTATAATTCTCACAGGCATTTGTGCTGGTTTTGACTGGGATGGAGTTAATTTTTTTGACAGCAGACGGCATGGTACTGTATTTTGGATTTGAGCTGGAAACAGTGTTGATGATTTAGAATGTTTTTGTTATTGCTGAGCAGGGCTTACCCAGAGCCAAGGCCTTTTCTGCCTCTCATCCACCCCACCAGCGAGGAGGCTGGCGCCTCAGGAGTCTGGGAGGTGACACAACTGGGACAGCTGATACCCTGACCAAAGATAGATGTCCCACACCCTATGGGGTCATGGTCTGTGTATAAAGATGTGGGGAGAGGAAGGAAAGATGGGAACATTTGGACTGATGGCATTTTTCTTCCCAAATCACGCTTGCATGTGATGGGACCCTGGAGATGGCTGAACTGGACCTGCTGCCTGGAGATAGCTGAACACCTGCCTGACAATGAAAAGTGGTGAATAAATTCCTTATTTTGCCTCCCCTACTAAACTGCCTTTATCTCAATCCATGAGTTTTCTCACTTTCATTCTTGCAATTGTCTCCCCATCCGTTGGGTGAGAGGGGTGAGTGAGTGAGTGAGTGGCTCTGTGGGGCTTAGCTGCCAGCTGGAGTTAAAACACAACAGCATCTGTGAATACTTAAAAACTTATCTCAACATAGTTACCCTACTCTCACATTTTCTCTTTTCTATTGTTTTTTTTTTAGAAAACATTTCCCACAATTTGTTCTCCTTCAGATTACTCATTTTGACACACAGAAAGACAAGCCATCAAGAACTGTTGCCAGCAAGTACCTGTTCCACTTAAAATTTTCTGGGCTGCAACCCATTTATTGCCCAGACCTACTCTCCCCTGGAACTTCAGTGAAACACAGTGCACTTCACTGCAGTGATGCTATAGGAGATTTTGAAGTGCAATGTTCTAGACAGCTCTAATCTTCCAAGTCCTTCATGTCCACTTAGCAGGCATATCCTCCAGGATTCCTCTTTATGTTTCACAGATGTTGGGTGAAAGGAAGCAGACAATACATGGGGCACATAATGATGTGTCTTGACATGTGGCAACACCGCTTCTACATCCCAACGCCACTTCCACTCTTCCAAAGCACACGTCACTGACGCTTTAAAGTCCTTAGGGTGAAGATGAATGTCTCCTTTTTCTTGGCTATCAGCCCAGTAAAAGGCTCCAAAATGCATGGAAGCAGAGAGCAAACTGGACCTTCAAAAATGATTGATGGTCTCACAACACTACTGTGGACTTGTCTACAAGGCAAAAGTATTTCCTTTTTATTCCAGAAAAGCAGACAAAAAGGTGACAGTAATCTGATCACATATAGATATTTGGAATGTAGAGATGAGTGTTTGAACAGAGCTCCATAGAATTCTTCCATACGTGATGACCTTCCATATGATGACCTGTTAATGCTTTATGTCCAGGGCGTGGGAAGAGGATCAGACTGGCAGAGCACCTGAGGATATGTGCTCAATAGACTTCTGTGGCCTTACAACACTTCATGCAGGGTACAATCTTTATATTTTCAGTATTCTATATGGTACATACAATGCTGCCAAGCTAATGGATACTTGGAAAGGACTACTGGAGTTTGTGATTTTTTTACTGTCAGTTGAAGCCTCTCTGGTCTGCTAGGTGTTTGTGGGAGGCTGTACATGATATATTACAAGAAAAGATATAATGGTAGCTGAATTTTTAAAAAGAAACCCCGATACATGTGGATGTATCAATTTCAAAGGAATCCACCTTAAGACTGCATCACAGTGGTAGTAAGAGTTTTCAGTTCAATAACATTAAATCAATGCAATTAAAGAGAACAAACTGGATCAATGTGACACCTTGGAGAAGACATGGCCTTATTTTTCATTGCTGACAAAAAATCCTTTTGAAAGAACTATTCATTTAACTATTCAGAAAATGAAAAATATATAACTGGATAAAAAAAAATCATGCCTTTTGTTCTTTACCTAAAAGATTATTAATAATTGGTGTGGCAATCATGTAAACACTCTCAGAGCCTGCCATATGTTAGTGCCAGCAATGCTAATGTTATTCAGACTGAATTGGCATCAGAATAAATACAGGAGAAAATATATGGTATTTTTGCAGGAAATAATTGTGCATAGCTTCATCACACTCCTCTCCTCCTCCTTCCTATAAAACCATTTTTAAATATCTCCTTTCAAATGCAGATTCTGACCACTTCTTACTACTATGTGCAGTTGTTTCCATGAATTAATAAAAAATATTTTTAATTAAAGATATTAAAAGAGATTTAAAAAAACCCCCACAAACTCTAGTAGTTGTTGCAAAAAAATGGTATTGCCCAGGCAGTTTTAACCTCTGAAGACTTAGCAACTGGTTGTTCTTTCCTGTTCAACACAAAATTTCTATCCCAAGGAATAATTCTCTTTGGAAATAAGCCTGGGTACAGATTCCTTAGCTTTAGACACTTAAGTGCAGGTAAAAGCAACTATTTTCCATCAGGATCTTGTGCAGAAGACAAACTGTAAGAGAAAATATGTCTGCTGAGCAGTGTCTATGCCTGTGTACATCCTGCTTTTTGTAAACATCTTGTGCTTTTCATAAACATACCAGAGCATCTCCTGACCTGGAGATGACCTTTTGTTTTTTTATCTAAGAAACCTGGAAAACCCAAACTTCATCTTTTTTATTCACTTTTTGACCGAGCTTAGGCTAAAAGCAATTCCAAGTTTAATTTGGTTGATAATTAAGTTTATGACTCCATTCTGAGACATCCAGGATGTAGCTAGGGTCATTCCTAGTTTACAGGTGGCCTAAATCCTTTGTGGGTACAAAAGATAATTTCACTCAAGTAACTAAAAAGTGGTCTGTCTAATGAGCTATGGTGTGATAATATGATCATTACCATCAGAACAGAAGAAGGAGACAGAAGCAACTAGACTCACACTGGATATTCCTCTGCCTGCACAGAGAAAGGGCTATGGCATTTACTGAGGCATTCCCTGAGCATGCACTTGTGCCTATGTAATACATAGAAAACAGATAAATTTCTAGTAGAGAATTGCAATGGAAAGGAATTAATTGCTGCTTTTTGTTCCCAGCAAGTTTACTGTAGAGATGGAGTCTGTACTTTTGGACAAAAGATGACAAAATGAGCAAAAAGAAGAGAAATAATGAACAAAAATTGTGGCAAGAGGAATTCCACTAAGATAAAATAAAAAAGTCACATAATGCAGATGGGGAAACACTGAAACAGGTTGAACTCACAACTCTCTTGGACACATCCCTGAGCCTTTTAATTTAACCTGAAACTAGTCCTGCTTTGGACTGGGGACTCCAGGCTTTCTGTTCAGCCTACCCAATGATGTCATAGACATTTATCCACCCCAGAGAGATGGCACAGATATGTTCTACTTACAGGAGAAGATTGCAGCATCTACAACAGCAGCTGTAGCACTCCTGCTTCCTGCTGCTTCTAAACACTATGACATACAGAACACACCACAGGCCAGTTTGCCACAGGATTCAAAGGTTTATAATCCTTTATCTTCACTGTTTGATATATCTGGCATCCCTTGTGACAGGATAGGAAAAAGTCCGTGCATTGTGCATCCTTTCTATCAAAATTTGTGTGCATTCAGGCTTTTGTATATCTTTTAGAGAATGAATTGTAGAGAGTGCCATTCAGCATTTCTCTAGATTTAAGTTGCAAGGCGCCATAGCACTTTTGTTTAGGCATGTTATGTTCTTGAATGAGCTTGCAGCACGTTTGAGCATGATTAGAAAGGTAGTTTATGACATTCAGCACAGAATAAAACAGATTATGAATTCTGTCCAGAAACAGTTGCTACACTGGCTTTCTCCCAATACTATTTAAAACCCATTATTTAGCTGTTGGCTCCAACTTCTGGGTCTTGTTGTTCGGTGGGGTTTTTTTTCTAGCACTCTTTTGAGAATAATTTAAAAGAACTTCTGCTGCAGAGGCTGGTAGCTGTTTTAGAAATGCTTCATAAAAGCCATTGCATCTGCTGATGAAAGTGTGGCTGTGTGGTGATACCATGCAATACTGTTGAGGGGGATTTACTGAGAGTGTAAGGATGAAGTCTTCTGAATTTTGCATTTAAAATAAAATGAGAACTTTTCTTTAAGGATGGCAATATCCTTCCCATGAAATTCCCAGGAATCTTAAAGCTGTGGTTTGATTTGTAACTGCATAAAGTTTCAATGAAATATCCTACTAATCTAATAAAAGTTGTTAAATTCTAGTAAGATGACATAATCTGATTTTGCTTTAAAAGTCATGCAACATAAGCAACATAAGCAAGTATGGCCTGAAGTAATATACTGAATGCAGTAGTCTAGTTATACAGCCCTGATTTATAGCAGTTGATATTCTGGGAATGTCCTTATACTCCTCTTCCTTTTTGTTGACCCCTGAAGATACACTTGTAAAAAGAAAAGCATACTGCATGTTCTTTGCTTAGCCTCACATCAGAAGGATTAGAATTCCTAACTGACCTGAGCAAAACCTGTGCAGGTATAAATCTTTGATTTTCACTTATTCTTTGGCTAAGGCCCATAAAATTACCATGTGGTTTGCAACCTAGTGGATTTCAGAATGCTATTTGGTTTGGTTGATAAAATTAAGTTAAATGAAAGAACAAATACCTATAAACAATTCAAATACAATTCCGTAATTAAAGAAATTGATGTTTATTTAAATCTTATGCTGAAGATATGGACATGTGCAAATACATGACATTTAGTAAAGCTGGAATAGTGTAATGACATCTGTTTTGGGAAGCATAAAGGTCTAGAGGTTTACATCAGTGTACAACAGCTGAAAGGTTCCAGATATATTTAAGAATACCATGATGATTTACCTTAGCTGGATTTCTGACTACTGTTTACCTTACTGTCTATTTTCAACTTAAGTTGCACTATTTAAAAAAAAAAAAAATCACCCAAACTCAAGCTTAAAAATTGAACTTAAACTCCCCAAATTAACAGCTTCCTTTAGATATGAAATAATGACTTATCCTTGTTACATGACAAAACAATGTAGTCCCATGAACCCACAAATGTCAAAAGCATGCCTACAAAACTGAGGAAAAAAATCCCAGCATTTTTAAGAATTCCCCCTTATTCCAGAATTTGAGTTAAATCTGAAATATAATTGCCTATTTCCCAGTGTATAACTGCAGTTATAGAATTTGCAAGCAGAAATAGTTCTGTGTCTATTAATATATTGACTAAAATGAAATAACACTTGAAAGGCATTTGAGCCATACATCAATCAGGACAGTTTGTAAATGAACTAGCACAGTGTACTTGAAGATGAATGTGAATGTTTTTTCAGACTTTATTGTTCATCCCTCTGGGCAGTGCTGACCCAATAAAATGTTTTACTAACTGTCTTCATAGCTCTGATTTTGTACCTATAAAAATGGGTTGCTCAGCTGGACAAGAGGACCAGTTTCCTTTTCTTTCCTGATAATAAGTGACTCGGGGAAGTTGACAGGACCGAAGTATTTTATTTTACTACCCTTCTACTCTTTGTTTTAACTTTCTTTTCCCTACCTCTGAAGATGAACTAAACTCCATGCTGAAAATTTTACATATAGGAATGCAAGGACATAGACACACAAGCAGGGCTGTTTAAAGCAATAAATACATTTGGCAAGGATGCACCATGGACCACTAAAGTCTTGATTTTGCAAGGAATGTGAAGTCTGGATGTTTTCTTTCATTATTGTTACCAGCTCCTGCACACTTAGATATCAATCAGCTCCCCCATCCCTATCAACTACATTCCCACCTCCAAAACATGATAAAACAATAGCATAAACCTGAAGGAAAATGATCAAAATATCATATTCTTTTATATTTACCTGGCTATATACAGCTCTTCACAGATCATGATAGAGAACAAAGAGAAACATAAATATTCCACATTTTCAAAGTCTTGCTCTTTGTTTATAAGTCATTAATTGTTAAATGCTCGGTGCAGTTGCTGTTGCAAAAAATATTTTCAACTAAAGTTTAAATAAATGTATATAATATTCCAGTAAGAAAAGGCTAATATTTGCCTATCTGAAGTAAAATATTTTCTTTTACAGCCTACTCAGGCCTAACATACAGCAGGCAGTCTGTAACCATAGCAATCAGCTGTATTGACAAAGAACCCAGCTAGGCTAAGCAAAAAGAGGAATTGCAGAGCAAGGAAAGATCTGATTAGTGCAGCTGTGCATGCTATGGACAGCATGAGGATATTGGCTCCTGTTGGCTGGAGATGCTCAAACAGTGAAAGATATTTCAGCAAATGTTAGCTAAACATTAGAAAGTGCTTCATTTCAACTCTGTTCACTTTTGCTGCAGAGCTTTGGGATTCACTTGAATTTCTTGAAACTTTTTATTTGCATATCAACCTGCATAACAAGATTGAGTATTATAAGCATTTGTACAGAAAATAATATGGGGTAGATGGTGAGTTAGTCTACAGATCATGTTATGAAAAAAGGATCTCCAAATGAAGTTAGGAGCTGAATATACCAAAGATAACCAATCACATCTTCAGCAACTGCTCAGGTATGACCTGGCAGCAACTTGAAAATGTATCCCCCTCTGAGGCTATGAAACATTGAGCACAACTGAACAAGGACATAAAACTCTGCCTGTTGCTATGATTTTGATCAGTTATAACTAAGTTTGGGGGGAAAAGGATCAAACTAGCAGACCCATAAAACAGTTATTATAACAGTTTAGGGTGTCAGTGACATTACCATTTTCTTTTATTACGGTCATTCTTGCTGTCTCAGTATTAAAAATAAGAATGTGTTGATTTCTGAGCTCTAAATTCCCCAGCTGAAGTGAGATCTTCTGGCAACTATATCTTCCAGGCTGGAGGTTTGTTTGTGTTCTGGTACAGAAAAGATCAAGTCCATCTATAATCTCCTGGTTGACAATTTATGACAAGGATAAACTCTTTCAAGGATCATCCATCTTTCATCCCAGCATCCAGAGCATCTAATAAAAGAAAATAAAAGAAAAACCCAATCCATATTTAGTATCTCAAGTAATTATTTTTACCAGCAGTTCTGAAGGATTCCAGTTTTAGGCATTATGTTGGGTAAATTACGCTACATTACATTAGAAATAAATTTGTAAATTAAGGTCTACATATGAATTCATTGTAAAGACCAGTGACACAGGACACAAGGAGCCACCATCCCAAACAGTGGTTGCACACCATCATCTGGCTATTATCCAGTACCAATGGCCTAATGGGAAGGACTGGCTGGCAGAATGTATAAGACTCAGCAGCATCTGGAATATGGACGGGACCTACTGATTATTTCTCCTTCTTCCTTCAAGATATTTAAAATATTTCTTATTAGTGGCAGATTAAAACATGACTCTTGAATTTCAGCAGTGAAAATTTCCTCAGGGGCCTTTAAATGAGCCCGGCAGGGTGGGAAGAAAACAAGACCCACTTCAACAGACTCTAGACCATACCACACTCTCACAAATATAAATACACAGTATATATATATTTATATAAAAATATAAATATACAGTATACATACCACACCATATGTATTGCAGAGCGATCCCAGATGCTAAATGACCTGCATCCTTCTGTGTGTTTGCGTGCATAAACGCTGATGTGTTTCTGCACCTGTGAGCGCAGTCATGCACACATTAGGTGCTCATTCTTTAAATAAAGTCCAGAAAGCACAATTTCTATATTGCAGTTGAGAGTTTATACGATTACATTGATTTCTTAATACTAATAAGATGGGAAACAGATGACTGAGGATTCAAAAGTCACACCTTCACATCTTGGTGAAATTTAATTTAAAAAATGAACATCCGAATGTATTATATACTCCTGAGTGGTACAGAGATAATTTTTTTTCAAAGACAAAAATAAAAAAAAAGACAAAGACAAAATTTTATAATTGCATCTTTCTCAGTTAAGCACAGAATTCATGAGGATATTTTTGTCCTGGAAAGGAAGACAGAAGAGCTACAGGAATTACTTCTACATATTTAATTCTCATTTCAGCTTCAATTTTGCTAAAGGTATGTGCTGTAGCATTAAACTTAGGTAAAAATACTGATAACAGTGTTAGGATTTGTAGCCTGGAAATGGCTTACAGTGTGAGGAATTACAGCTAGAAGGTGCTCCCTAGATTAATTTATTATTGTCAAATTCTTCCTGAATAGAAAAGATTATTTTCCAGCAAATTTCAAAAATTATTTTACTAGTTCATCAAATATTTGAACAGAGCTGATCAATAGCTAATTCACTCCAGACAAGACTGGTTCATGGTGTGGTTCTATTTTGTTAATTCTGTTAGACGTTCATGTTAATCTTAGCACCTATGCCTTCCTGTAAGCTTACACTTTAAAATATCATCTCATAAAAAAGCTCTGTTGGTCTATTTAGTGATCTATTGGCTCTGTAATAGTAAAACCACCCTTGTTGTGTAAATCAGTTCAAATTTAGCTACCTGTGTTTTATTTCTTTTATCTGTGGCTCATCTATCAGGAACAAATATGTGTACAAATTTCAGAGTCCCGAGTCTACAGAATCCACAATATAGAAAACATTAACACAGATAATCTAGAATGAAGATCTTGACTCACTGAAAGGAATGACAAGACAAGCATGGTGCTACACAATATGCAGCTATAGACCAAAAATCTGGTAGAGACCACGTAGATTCCAGTTTGAAATTTTGCACATCAGGTCACACATTTTCCGAAAACACTTCCCACCCCCACTTCCCAAAAGTGTAAAGTACATACTTGAGAAAAATACCCTGTTTCTATTGCTGCTGGCATGCAGCTGAACAAAATTCTCCAGAATTTTTCATGTGGTTAACTGTGTTCACTAAACACTGCATTAGCATTGTCATGTTCATTTGCAGACTTCATTCTCAATCTCATTTTGTCTGTGTAAAGTAGATTGAGGATCCATCTATTATCAATTTTCTTCTGCTGCATAGGAAGCACACCCTTTAACCTTCTCTTTGGTAAGATAAACAGCCAGAGATCCTTCCTTCTTTCAGAATAGAGGCAAATTATATGGTCCTTTAGTCACAGCTTTCCTCTGAGCCCTCTTCAGTTTATTAACATCCTTCTTGAATTACAAATAGAGCTGTGAGAAAAGGATCCTTCTGTTCTCAGAAATTCCGCATACCTTTATTCATCTGCTTAGACAATTTGCTGACTGGAGGTGGTTTCAAAAATGTCTCCATTGCCCTCTTCCTTGTATTGGGCAAATTTCCTGCATATGGCAATTATTTCAGTCAGCTGTGGTTGTTAAACCTAATCGTGCAAAGTTCCCTTTAAAGGACATTGAATACAAACCTCATGTTTTACTCATACTTGCATTTATGTGCTCTTGAGCCCATTTGACACTGAAGTTTCTTGTTGAGTCCAGGGTTGTTCTGGCTTCCAGAGCTGCTCCTCTTAAGAGAAAAAATTTTGAGCCCTGCTTCACAACTCACTTAGAGAGGAGAAAAAGATTTCTTCAGCCTTAGATATGGACCCACTCACCTGAAAAGCAACATGACTTACCAGGGAGAAAGTGCTTAGAATGTGTGCTGCAAGTTTGCACAGACATGCAGATGCATCTGTTTAAGCATACAGGTTCATAACGGCATTATTCATATTGTGCCAATTTAGTGTGGAGAAAAAAAAAATCAAACTTTAGCCATGGAAGTCAATTTTCACATTGAATAATTAAATATATGTTAAAAAGCAGATTCAGTCTTGCTTGACTGTCAATGGAAATCATAGCTTAAGTCATGGGCTTATAAAATTCCTTCTTACTTAGGCTTTCAAATATTTTCTGCCCCAAAGAATCACTGTCTTTACAAGTACACCTACTGCATAATTATATGAATGTCTTTATCAGCAAAGTGAATTTAATTTTGATTTCTAGACACAAAGGATAAATTACATAAGATTTTATTAAAAATTAATTAATTATTTCATTTTCCAAGGAGGGAAGACAAGAAAAACATACTGGGAATCTAGGTTTGAGGAAAAGGGATTTTTTTTTTTAATTTATTGCCTATCCTTTATCAAAATGTCTCCTGCTATATTCAGCTTTTCAACTATAATGAAGCAGACCTTCAGGTGTGCTTCTCTTTGTTGCATATTTTCTGCCTTTGATGAATCCCCATCTAATACATGTTTATCTATTCAATATATCAGAACACTGGAAGATTCTTTGTTGTGGTGCGTTTAGTTTGTACATTTTCAAGGATTCCTTATTCGTGTAAAATCCCCCTGTTAAGTTGTTAAATGGTTCTGCCCCCATTGTTTTC
>JAWWMS010000120.1:11858144-11921809 GCA_035048045.1 Chlorospingus semifuscus
AAGAAAGAAAGAAAGAAAGAAAGAAAGAAAGAAAGAAAGAAAGAAAGAAAGAAAGAAAGAAAGAAAGAAAGAGAAAGGAAAACCAAACTCTTAGGTCCATTGTAGAATATATTTCCTGTAGGAGACAGGAGACAAGATTCTGACAGAAGATAATCCTGAGGAGGATTTTCTGTTGGGCTTTGGGAAAGGTTATTCATAAAGACATTTTTAGATCTCAGACAAGACCACAGCCACATGAAGTAAAAAGCAACAGAATAACAACTCTTATCCTTCTCAAATGTCTGGCAAAGCAAACACACCTCACAGCACATCCTACAGCTAATTTCATCACCACTGCAGGATTAGAAAAATACAGCTGCCCCAGAAACCAAGGATTATCTGGTAATTTTGTACACTGACAAAAAGTACATGTACTACATGTCCCACATGTACTATTGCGAAAGTCTGCATTTACCTTTTATATTTACATACATACATATCTATTAGTGTACATGTGTAGGTAGAAAATTTCACATTGGCTAGAAATATAATTTCATCAAAAAACCCCAAATATTTAAAAAACTTGAACCATCATTTACTCCTTTATCAACAATATCTCTTCCTGCCTCATACTTGTACTTTTTCATTCTTGCATTTTTATTTGTATTACTTTCATGAGCTTTAATCACCAGCAAAAGAGAAAACTAGAATCTCCAATTCTTGTCAGATGTATTACAGTCTGCAGCTCTGGACTGTCTCTTTATGTTATAATCCTTCACAGTTATATCCTTAGATAAACTTTACTTCAGTTTTATTCTAGTTTTTGTTGTTATCCTCTCTTGAAACTTCTTACATTTCAGTGTGCTGAGGAGGAGGCCTTTTCTTTTCAGACTAAGATAATGCGATTTCAGAAGTCTGTTTGATTTCTTAACATCAAAGAAATCTCCATTTCATTCAGCATATTTTTGTACTAAACAATCCCTGCTTCCTTTTGTTGGTATTATATGTGCTTGATTTGTTAAAAGGGATATTTAATTATACATTAAATGGATCTTCATTCCTTCCTGTAACCTGACTTTTCATGACTAATTTCCTGGCCAATAGAATTAGCAACTCCCTCACCATTCCTTTTTACTCTCCTCCCATCTTCCATTGTCAGGAGATTAATTCAAAACAGATGGCTTTACAAAGATGTTACTTTGTAAATATCTTAAACTGCATTGACACCCATAAGATGTTTTAAAAATTGTTTGTAATCGTGGGGGACTGTAAAGATTTTCTTGATTTTATGGTTGGATTTTTGTCCCCATTTTCTATTGGTCTTTTGCATGTATTAACACTATGGCAAAGCCAGTAGTTTTGGGAACATACTGCACTACACAGAATTAAAGGATAATGATTATAATTAGGAGAATTTGAAGTATTTTCACTGGTAATGAAAGGATAATGCCAGGTAAAATCTTTGACCTTTAGTAAAATCCACATGTGCTTCTTTCCAACCAAAACTATTCTACGATTCCTTGATCCTTTGCATGAACTGTTGCCATGAATACTTGAAATATCTTTGTAAGTTCACACAGAGTCCACAGGGGAATATGGGCACTGGAACAGCACAGAAGTGAAGCACTTTCTGCAATCACTACAACTAGTCAACTTTTCAGATGTTTTCTACAGTAAAACTGAATGGCAATTTACACAGTGGTGTGCTGGTCAATGGCAATACACTCAAAAACAGTGTCAAAAATACTGAGTGACAAAACACACTGTGTCACTTAATGCTTCACTCTCAGTTTTCACAGACATTTTCTGCTTATTTCCTGCTTTCTGTTATATGTTAGTAATAGGCAATCCACAGAATTACTGCCATTTCAGTTTTGAATTGGAAACATTTATTGACATATTGATGGAAGACAATTTAATATTGAAAATTTTTCATTTTTGCTGTTCCCCATTTAAAGTCTTCCTTCTAGCCTTCCATTGATCTTACTGTCCTGACTTAGTTTGAGCTTTCCTTTCTTGAAACCTATATTCACCAGTATTTGTTTTCCTGTTTCAGCCCCTAAAATGTCAGTTTTGTTTTCTCTACCAGTGCTCCTTGAAAATAAACAGGATGAGATTTCCTGGAGCACTTGGTCTGGCCTGAGGCAGCTGGTCCAACTAAAGAGGTGGAGATGTAGGACTATTAATTTTCTCTGAGAATCATGAGTTACTGTCTTGGTCAGACTGGCCAAAAATTTTCTGTGCTCTCACTTTGAGGAACACTTTAAAACAGTTGGATACCCATACTCACTGTATTGAGAAGCAGGAAAATAGTTATTCCCAGGGCAAGAGAGGGAACATATATATGTATTGATGCGCATTTTTAAAGCATTTAACAATTTCCATTAGCAACTGAAACCAGAATTTGCTACTTTCATCGAGAATGAACTTTTATCTTCTGTTAGTTCAAAATCTAACAAGAAGTTAATATGAGGTAAAACTTAAATATGTCATTCCAAAGGTTTGTTAAACATGAAAAATAATAATGCATAAAAAAGAACTTTCTAATTACTTACAGGCCCATTCTTCTTCCTTGTCAGCATGGTTAACACCACACTACATGAACAATTATTGTCTTCTTTTGAGGTACTTGTACAATCAATTCTTGACATCCAGGTAGGGGCTGGTGACACAGATTCAGTAAGACTCTCACTAAGATTTACTCCAGAAAAAGAGACCTGAAGGCTCACACCTTATGTTAAGAGGAACTGGATATTCTGTTTAAATGATTGCAAGATCTAGCTGGTCTCCAGAGAGTTTTACAGCACAGGCCTTGGCCATGCTTAAGTCCATGTTAGTTGGAATAGAGTCCAAATAGAGTTGGACAGTTAATTGTTAAAATATAAATACAGTTAATTGTACTCTGGCACTGTCACCTGCAGATTCATGGGACACTGTCACAGTTTAGGTTGACCTTCACCCTTGCTGTTTCTCCAAAGCAATGGCACTGGCTTCCTCCTTTTAGAGATGTCTTTTCTTTCCTCTCTTCTTTTTCACAATATTGAAGATCTTTTCCTGCATGTAGAAAAAGCTCTTTCAATTTTAAAATATTATTTCATTGCTATGAGCTCTTCCATTACAGGAAAACATGCTCTTCTTCAATCAGGGTATCCTTGTGAATGATTTCTTTGCCACACTGTTTTCATTGTGTCTGTGACATTTAGTCACTGAGATGTAATTGTACACATCCCTGAGTGCTCTGAGACAAGGATCACAGCTTTCTAAGTGACACTGCTGTTAAATTAGTGCTCAGAATACTGTGTGGACAGAGTACTATTACAAGCACACAAATATACACAAAACATAAAAGGCAATGGTACAAGTCAAGCTACATTAATGGAGAAATTTTCAGTTTATTAAACTGAATTACTAAAAAACCCTCTGACTTTAATGTACCAGTTAGACAGAGACAGTGCAAGACTTTCTTTTGTTTTAGTTGATTAATTAGTCAGCGTGCGTGCAGCAGCACAAGCATAAGCTGATATGTAAATGCTAAATGGCGTTGCTCATACTGTGCTAAGCAGGCAGTTTAAAAACATGTTTTATTGATCAGATTCCTTCCTGGAGGGAAAAGTGATGATAAACATTACTGGCAGGGCTATGACTATTGGGAGGTGGACTGATGTTTGCCTCAGATGCTTCAGATGTTTATGAAGCCAAAGATAAGGGTCCTGTGAAGAGCCATTCCCATGCTGTGCTTGTGCTCCTTTGCACCTCTTAGGCTGAATTCATTTTCTGTGAAACTGAATATTAACATCTTTTTTGCAAGTTGTCTTCTTACAAAGGGAAGTCCATTCCTCCTGATGTTGTGCTAGGCACTGCATATTATGGATTTCATCCAATGGTTGTTAAAGTAAAACACAGAAACCTCCCTATCAGCAACAGGGGGAGGAAGGGTGGCAAGATTGAGCAGGCAGTGGTGGCTGAGCTCCTACTTGAGAATTGAAGAGCTTTTTCATGTAATCTGTGCAGGAGACATATCAATAATATTTTATTTATTATGTATATATATATTTGAAATTTCATATTTCTCTATCAGATGTTCATATCTGATGAAGATATGAAACACTTCTCTATTTTTCACCTTTTTAAATGAAGTTAGTGTAGGATTTGGCATTAAGTAAATATGAAGTATGATGATATAGGTCCTTCATAGAGGTGGTGATCTCAGCCCCATGAGTATTTTAAAACTTGCCACATTCAATGTTTTACCTGTGTATTGCATTTTTATAAACATTAATAGTATAAAAACATAAAAATATATTAAAAGTCATTTACATGGAGTGCCACAGAGTGAAAATATTCAGTTGCACAGAAGCATAAGGTTCAGTCATGTCAGTTCTAGTAGTGTTTTGATATATGAGATTAGATACACAGTAAATCAACTGGTTAATTTTACCTCAATTTTTAAAAGGCTTGGAGTACTGAAATTTGTGTATTTCTGCAGTGATTTGTACAAGAAAATACCAACTTTTCTTTCACTGGGTAGTACAACCCAGCATAGTTCCCTGAACATTTATTTAACTATTAAATCATTACTCTGTAAGAAAGAGATATCATAGATTTCCTTGTGGCATTGTTTTTTAGGAGAACAGTGAAAAAAGAAGGGTGTAGGAAGCCAAGCCATAAATGGGTTAATGAGTCCAAGGAGCCCAGGTGTTTGGCTATGAAGGTGGCAAACCTTGAGGCGAGCAAAAGTCTCTTCACTAGTCCCTCCAACAGAAATTTTCTTGAAGATATTTTTCAGCAATTTTCAATTATGAAATTTTAAAATTTTAGTTTTAAAATTCATTTAAATATTTTATACTTAAAAAGAGTTTTAAAAGAAAGTAATTTTCTTTGTGGTAACAAGTCACAACTGCTCTGTATCCCAGGAGAAGGACCTCATGGTGTACAGAAGAAATATTTCTCTCAGCTCAAGACCACAGGCTACTCCAGAGCACATCACATCAGTTCATGTTTTTGTTCTCATTTGCTGGAATGTCTTGGCCTTATGATTCAGCCTGCAAGGAGAGAGAATTGTCCACCTTGGTGAAATACATGTGTCAGATAAACACAAAAGATTTTTTTTCAGGCTTGTCATTTTAATGACCCACAGACATCAGGGCAACATGTGTCAGCAGAGTGAGCACCGTGCAGATAGGGAGATAATAAAAATGTGTGTGAATGTGTATGACTCCCTTCGACTCCTAGCTCTGACACCTTCCAGCCTACAATATACACATAATTCACCCTTAAAGATGGCCTAGAGATTCATTTCTAGGGCTGTAAGCAGCCACGTTGCCTTCCCCAGCTCCTTTGACAAAATGGCTGAAAAGCAACAACAAAAAATAAAAGGCTCAATATCTGATGGAAATAGGATTACAACAACAGAGTTTAGAGGAAAGGGAAGGGGAAAAGCAAAACCATTTCTTTGCTTTCTTAAGAGTCTGGGATGATATGAATTGCACATCAAGAGTGTTATAAAATAATTTTGTAGTGAGTGCTATTCAAACCTTCCCTTCCTGCTTACTTTATATTTAGGGGTGCATATTTTTCCCTGTATTTTCATTTTTTTATTTCTTATAATAGAAAATCATATCAAAAAAATAGTCTTTTTCCCACAGAGCAAAGCGTAGTATTTCTGCCTAGTAATATTTTCAGAAAAAACACTTAATGTTTAAATGACAAAGGGGTCTGAAACAAATATACCTTATTTGACCATGTATACTGAATAGATCATTTACATCTATATCTGGCTGTTACACAGGTTAATGTTACACTATATTAATTTACTAATTTTTCATATTTACCTGTTTGAGTGTATTTCTTCATACTTCATGTAATTTCTTATTGCACTCAGTGTGTTTCACTCAAATAAAAGAGTAAGAAGCTGACTACAAGACAGCACACAACTGTCTGCTAGAAGCTATGACCTAAAATATTTATTGTAAACAGCGCTACTCTGTTTCGCATCTTTGTTAGCTTTGCTTCATGTCCAGAACCTGAATTTTCTCTAGTGGGTGTGAAGGACTGGTTTCAGCTTTGTATCAGAGAGCACAACCAAAAACCAGGGAAACAAATGCTTTGTGACTGCACAAGAGCATCCACTTAATGCATTCTGTAGACTTTAACCTTCTTGTGGTTAAATGTTTTGGATTATTATTCAAATTCCTTTATTATATTTAGACTACTCTTTCAGAAAATCAACAGGCAACTGCTATGGTATAGTTGTGTATCAGGCATGGTGAAAAATAAATAAGTAGATTGTACAGTCAAAATTCTCCCATTACAAACATTTAAACCTCAGATAAATGCATTAAAACATTACATAACTGATAACTCTAAGTAAATAGAGTTAATATTAAAATTTTTAGTATCTAACTTCCACAGTTATTACTTTTCTTGGAACTGTCATTGAAATTCTCTAGGCATTCAGGAAATTAGGTTCTACAGCTGAAGCTAATGTGTTACCATGATAAATTTTTCACTTTCAATATGAATAGAAGCAAGGTTGAACATTTAATTGCTAGATTCTCAGTGACCTCTAGGATATTTTTTTAACCTGAAAAAATTATAATCACAAACTAGATAAAGTATTAGCCAAATGGTCTCAAAGATACTAATGGAAAATTAAAGTCATAATTTTCCTTTAAAAATAAACACATCCACTTGGGTATGTTCAGTTTATATATCAAAGATGCTTGTTTTATTTAGCTACCCATACCAGAGGTACCCCAGCTATTTTAAATGATGAATTGCACATGTCCATACACATGTTTATTGTGGCTTTTGATGCAGTAGCCATAAGATTTTTGGGAATGCTCCTACTTCACTGTACTTGACTTTGCATCAGCATGATTGATGATAGTTGCTGTTTTTCATCAGCAGGGCCAGTTTTGAAAGCCTGGAGGACCTATAGCTGTAGGCTGCTGGGGAAAAGAGAGAGACAAGAAGTGATGGTTAGATGTTTTTGCAGTCCCAGTCTGAACTGCAATTTGTCCAAGTCAGTCTTTGCATGTCCTTACTTCATCCTTGATATCTCCCTCCCCTCAGTATTTCCTTTACTTCCTTCTCTTTCACCTCAAAGTTCTTGTCCATGCCTTTTTCATGTTGTGCAGTGTCCTCAGAAATGTCTGGGACCTTTAGAGAACTGGTTTATGAAGATGCACAAAAAATTATTTTACATACAAAGGTATTTGAGGTCTCAGCTCTTTTGCTTGGCAAAAGTCCTTTAAGAGTCCTTTAAGAAAAGGTGAATTTGAGATACAGCCTTTTTCTTTCAACTGAGAATTAAGAAATGCAGAGAGATCAAAACAACACATGTGAAGATGATAAACTGAAACTCCAAATTATTATAGAACAGGGAGAAGCTAGGATCCCAACCTTATTTCATCTTAAGACATTTGCTTGACTATAAAGAAGGATACACAGAGCTGAATGCAAGGCTTTTCTGCTAAGGACAGCTGTGAATGTTAAAGGAAAAATATGATATTGAAGCAATAAATCAAGGAGAGAACCCCAGAATTTATTCTGCCACCATCATCACTGTCAGCAGGCATCAGAATCCTGATGGTGAGAGGAAGGCATCACCGAATGGAATATTTTGAACAAATGAAGTCTGGTGCCAAGGGAAATTACAGACTTTTCCAAGAATGTCACCCTCACAGTCATGGAGCTGGAGACCTTCAGAAAGGAAACTGAAGTTCAAGTAATATATATACTAAAAGTACTTTGACACAAGTGTATCAGATTTTCAGCACTGTGATCATTGGACTACTCCCCAAAAGAGACTTTTGTATATATATAAAACTAACTTTGTTTATGCAATCACATTGAATATATATTATCAGAAATAAAAAACAAAACAGCAGCAAAAAAACCCTCCACTTAACAAAAATTAATTAATGCTAAAATACTTAGTAAAGACAGGAACAGTGAGAAACATTCATTGCTCAAGTTTATCCACATACAAGTACACCTTCCATAGTCCCTAAATTAAAATCAAACATTAAGACAGGAAGGGTCAGTCAGTGGAAATGTAACTAGCAAGGGGATTGCTGAGTAAGGTAAGGAAAGATAGATGAATTAGTGTTGTTTGGAAAAATTTCTTTTTTGTTTTTTTAACCATAAAATAGCACCAAATATAGCATCTGAAAGCTATGAGAAGAGATGGCTTTAAGTGTATTTTTTTAAAAAATACACGCATGCACTAAGTTTTAAAAATGCCCATCATAAACTTTATCACTGCGAGAACACTCATTTTAAATTAAAAATGTTTAATTTTATTTAGAAATTTCATTGTCTATTATTATTATTATGAGCTAATTTGTTCTAGAGTTTTAAAAGGAGTTTTTCTATTTTACCAAAGATATTTGAGAAGTTACCTATTTTTTAGGAAAGTTTGGGATGAAGATATTTTCGCTCTTCAAATTTCAGTTTTTCTTAAGTCTGAGAAGAACTTGATTTGCAAGGAAGTTCCAGATGATGAAATCTTCTGCCAGTCCTCTGACTGTGACTTGGGTTACACCTTTGTTCAAAAGATGGAAAGAGAACAAAGGAATACAGTTGCAATTTACCCATAAAGACAATGTGGGGCCCATCTCCTGGCAGTGGGCAACCTGTGCTCTAGAAAAGTGTGCAAAGTGTTTTAGAAACCTCAGTGTATCTAAATACTGTAAGTAAAGCATTTTCAGTATTTGCACACGTGCTATTTAGCTTAGCCCTCCTGACACTTTCAGATTTATTTAAACATGTCAAAGACTCTACATAACCTGGGTAACCCTTTCCAAGCAATGCTGTGTCCTAAGCAATGATTGTATATGAGAAAACAAATTATTTTAGGAGTGAACAGACTGAACTGTAAGAGAGGTCATGATACAAGGTGAATAAAATTTTGGGCTGGTCAGAGATGGCAGATATTTTTTCCACTGACAATTTTTTACAAAACTTTGAATAGCAGCCTCATCCAAATGTTTAAATGCATTATCTTTTAGTGACAATTGCCAGAAAGAACAAGCTGAAATAAAAGAAATCAACCTTTTGACATCTTGGAATTCAAACTTATGGAGTTGCATGCTAAATAATTCAGTTCCAATTAACTTGGCATTGTACTACAACATGCTCTAATGTAGAATATAGAAAAACAAAATCCCCATAATCTGTCACATTAAGTAGAATTATAAAAGATTTGTGCTGCAAATTCTTAATTAAACTTTAAACTTTTCTGTAGAAGGATATTTGCTAGAAGGAAAAAATGGGAAGAGCATAATTGTATTTTCGCAGATCTGATTGCAAAGCTCAGCTGAAAAGTTGTGTGAGGAGAAGGTGAGATCCTCTAGAATCCTGCATCTATTCTTTCTGCTCAGTGTTTAACTTCCACCTGTCTGGACATATATTTGTTCGTCCTTGCAATAAATTTGACATCACCTTTTAGCATCAGCTATTTTTGCCATCTATTATTATTGCCTCCTACTTATAACACTAATCCTAACAAAATACCTTACTTGAATCAGTACATTATTTATGCTTCTATGAAAGGAAGAAATGTAGCAAGCTGAAGAATTTTCCTAATGTTTGCAAAAGGTAAAGGCAAAAGCAAAGACAAACATTTATCCCCTTACAAGTCTGCATAAACCCTAGGGAGAGCAGCTGTTGTGAGCCACAAAGTGAGACAGGTCACACTACTGACAATTAATAATGAGCCTGAATAATTTTATCTGAGGTGGTTTTTGTTTCTTCTGCTGTTTCCTGCAAAGTGACAGCCTGCAGGAACTCTCAGTACAAGGAGAATGATTGTTAAATGTTGGATCAGTATCACAAAATGTACTTTTTTGCAAGGTTAAATGAAAACAGAATTAGACTACTTTCTCAGCCCTTGGGACTGAGAATTTATGCAGTGACAGCCTTGAAACCCAATTTGGATTAACAGAAATAACAAGTGAAGTTAGTGAGGAATTTTGTCCTCAGTGAATGATTAAGAGTTTGTCAGTGACTAAAATCTTTTAAATACTAACAATTTAAGATATGTTTGTTGGATTTTGCATCAAATCCCTGCTGAAGTAGGGAGGTATCTGAACTTTGTCACTGAATTTTGGTTCACCTTTTGTGTTACCTGCCTGATCTTTTGTGATGTGATTTTATCTTGGTGATGAATTTTCTTTTTATAACACATAGAGGATGTGGTGGAAAATTAGTGTCAGTTTAGCATTTAACCTCTTGCTGTCATTCACTCCTATTGCCATTTCTGTACAGATTGCTATTTATCACTGTGGTATTTCATTTTGAATTCTAAATTGCACATATAATCAAAAATTAAATGTTATAATCTTTAAATAAAGGAACTTCCTGCATAACCTCTATGACAGGCTGTAAATGTGTCTCTCTTCCTGAACTCTACTTTGTAGTTGAAAATTGTCAGGAATTCTTTTATGACGTTTGTGGGGGTGGGTTTCTACAGAAATGTCAATTTGCTGAAATTTAAACTTTCCACAGATCAAGTTTCAGTGCAAACATAATCAAGGGGACTTTCTCAACTAAGAATGAGAGTTTGTAACTGCAGTCAGAAGAATACTTGGACATCTAATATAATTGACAACAGCTAAGGTACACTGCAGTACCACGAGGAGCCAAGGTTCAAACCTTTTAATCAATGATTATTCAATTCTGTAAACGTAAGTGGATCTAGTTCAAATAGAGAGCTCAAAATGCATATGAGGTGTGAGAAACCAGATTGAAATCCACACTTCATTTTGAATATGACGCTCAAATTCCTGAACCTACTCTACTACAAAGCAGTCCTGCCAAAAACGCTGCCGCTTTCTCACTTGTACACCTCCAGACCACACAATATGCAAGAGCATGTCACCACTGAGATGAGAAGACATCCAGATTGTAATGCATTTCACTCATAATTACCAGATATTTCACAGCACTCAAATGGCTGTAGAAAGTGACAGCACAAACCAAGTTCTTCGAAGCACAGCTCTCCCATATGGGCACACAAATGAGTCCACAGTTACAGGTTTGGGTTTTTAGTACATTAAGCTACTCCACAGAAAATCTTTGTTCTCACTTCATGATTCATGCTGGGAGATACTTTACTTCTTCTGCAGAGTAAGAAACCACGCAACTTTTCTGTGATTCATACTCTGATTTGGTGCATTGTGTTTGTGTATATTTGTACAAATGTGTGCACACACGCCTGTATACCTATAAACACATATATGTCCATACACATGCGCACGAGCTTGCACAAAAGATGACAGCAGACATTCTAGGGGTTTATGGTCTGTTTAGAGGGTTTCACCATCTCTCTGCTGTTATTCAGAGACACAGTGATTACTGCTGGAATAATGAGTGTTAAGTTCCCTCTGACGATACACAGAACCTCGAGGCAGATATAGAGAACACAGCAAGGCCAGGGGATGCTGAATGGAACTTCTCTTCTTATAAAAACAGTTACGCCATTTCACCTTGAACAACTAACAAAGTTTTTACAGAGATCTTTGGCCTGGCATCAGTTTTTAACTTCCATATTCTTTGCTGAAACCTCCTTATAACAGGTAGTGCCTCAAAACTGATATTTTCTAAAGAGCAACAATGAGAACAGTGAACTCCATGAATGCTTCTGTCTCAGTAAGGAGGGAATGTGATGTCCAATTATCAAGAAGATGCAGTATCACAGAGGATGAAGAGGACAGATGCTGTTTGCTGCCATTCATTATGCTTGATATTGCTCATTTTACATCAATCTTGATATAAATTCTTTATATCAAGCATGATATAAATTCTTAAAGCCACAAAATTTTCGTAATTAAACTATACCAGGTCTGTCAATATTTATTGTCCCTGAGGCCTCTTCTTGTATGTGTTGGATTCTTCCTTTATCTGGAGTTCATTTGAAAAAAATGCTATGGAAAAAAACATATCAAATCATGCTGCCAAAAAATCAGAAATGGCACTCAAATTCTCTTTTACAATAAGTACCTCAATAATTTTTAAATTCATTGAAATTCCCCATAACTGCAGGTAAAAATCTTTATCTTCCTAGTAGTGTGTGCTCACTTTTACACAGGTATATTATTGGTAAAAGCTTCCAGCTGTGAATAGATTTAGTTCCCTTCTGTCCTTGGTTTCTTGTTCTGAAGAAATGTGTGAATAATGTAGATCTAAAAAATAAATTCAGAACTTCACTCCTTTCAGCATGAATTGGTACAATTGTAGTGCTGTTTAAAGAATCTCTCAATCTCTTCAACAGTTTGAGATTAAGATATTTGATAGACGCTTATGTGAGGATTAATGAAAAAATTTAGCTAGCTGTCCATCATGTTTGCTATTTATCATTCACCATCTTGCAATGGAAATCCAACAAAAATGTTCAAAGCTAGGGATTATACCAGTGGAAAAATTGCCTGGGACCTACAGAATGACCAGGCTGTAATAGTTTTTCAAGATCCCTAGATTTGTTCCAAAAAAAGGATTTTTTTTCCCCACAAAGCAAATTTTTATTAATAATTCCATCACAATGACCTGTTATCCCGTAGAACAAGGTAAGTTTGAGTAAAAATGCAGTGTACCATTCAGATGAATTTTTTCATAACATATTTGAATAGCTGAGGAACAGAAAGGTCCTAATGAAGTAAAAAAGATAAATAATAAAAATTTTGCTGTGTTTTTCTCCTAGAACTTCTGGTATGTGTGTTTTCTCTTCCAGTGCATTGTGATACAAAGTGTGATGGCAGAATGCCTGTGGTTCTGCTTAGTGCAGGGGATGAGATAAAGATTCAACAGAAAAGAGAAGGTTCTCAAGACCAGTAACCACAGGTAAGAGACACATTTGCTGTTTCACTCTTGTTTAGTTTAATCTTGACTGTGTTTGGTACATAATCTAATACAATCATGTCTTTTTTTTGTTTTGAATCCAGAACATTCCATAGTAAATATGAAAACTACACATTTCTACTGGTACTCATTACCCTGAAGGACTAAGGACTTTGCCGAATTTAAAAGTGGTTCATGTCAAAGTATTCTGGATTACCAATATGATCTGGGAGTCAATATTACCTCATGTCTGTCTATCTTTAGTACCAGATCAATTTTCTAATAATTCTACTGAAAATTTCCATTTTATTTTTAAGATACCACCTCCTTAGAGTGAATTTTCGCATGATTATAGGTCATACTATGGCCACACATGTATTTTACAAGTCTACATTTTTTATGTGGTTGCCTCTGAATTACTTGTCACAAAGTCATCATGGAATATTTAAGAATTTTACCATGGTATAGGAATACTTTTTTTTTTTGTATGCCAAAACCAGCATTGTTAGAAAGCAAAATTATAGTTCTGAGATAATCTATATAAATAATTTTTTAACTGCAGAAAACAAAAGGCATAATGACTGTACTGCATTTTTGATAACTTGCATAGTTTCTGCCTTCTTGCATGCAAAGTAAAGTCACAGGACCTGCTGATACCTCAGGTGACAAAAATGACCTGCCTGGACAAAGGACAGATCAGCTGCTAAGCAAACTGACAGATTTTTTCAGGAGACAACTATAATTAGATTTGAAATTCAGAAAATCCATTTGTGATTCAAAGCTTTGAGGTCATCTGGTATTTATACTGCCTCAAAATTTTACTGTCTGTCTCTACCACTCTGGTCCTTTGAAATGCTGCAAGCATTAATTAAGATTCAATTGTTTGTTTCAATCAGATTTCATGGAGAAAGTACATTGTAGGTGGAGGGGTTGTGAATTGCCTTGCAAAATGGAGGTATAAGGTACAATTTAATCACTATAAATGAGAAAACAGTATCAATTAAAAGTGAATAAACCTTCACCATGGAAATCAAGAATTAATTGAAAGGTCAGTGGAATGACTATTGTAACTGAACCATATAAATAATCTAACACTGCTTTATTGCAAATTAAAATACAGTGATAACTGATATACAGATGATAAAAAACTGCTTTTACTCTTGAAATTATTGGAAAAGCATCTACTGATTTTCATGGAAACAGAAAATTCATTTATGAACTGGTCATATCTACAAGGCTATTTGGAAAATCACAAATTCTCTCAAATATGAGACATAAAGCAGAGACTTACTTCTAAACAAAGCCTAAAGTAAACTATTTGCTGTGTTGATGCATAAAGATCTGACATTCATAATTAAATTATTTTGTTAGCAACACCAGGGCAGAATATCTGATCAAATATATAAAATGTAGCAGCTGTTCAAAAATAGTTTTCTGTTTCATTTAGGGCTCCTTATACTCTGGGTAAAACTTTTAAGTAGTTCTTGATATTTGAAAATTCTCACATCATGTACTGAATTGTTGCCCCAGCTGCTGTCTGTCCCAGCTCCTGACACACTTTGCTGTTACCCTTTCTTTTCCAAAGTAAGACAACTGGTGCCTGTGGGGAAGGGGTGAGAAGACACATTTATAAGCAGGACACAACTTCATCTCGCATTTCAGCTGCCTGGTACCACAGCTGTGAGGAAGAGTGGAGTGGGAGTGGTGCCTGTTAATGCAGCAAATGGGACTCGAGTGCAGATGGGGTGCAGTCAGCACAGGCAGTGTTACATCCCAGACCTCACTGCAGCCACCCCACTGGGCTGTATGCTCACATGAAAACCAAAGGAAACTTTCCTGCTCTCTCCCTCCATCATCACTTAACTTCATCTGGAATTGTTATAAATTTTAACATGCAGGAAAAAAATTATTTCTATTTCATTTCATCAATAGAGTTTCTGAATAGAATTTTGAGCTTTCTTTTCCAACAACTTCCAAAATTAAAAAAAAATAAATTCCTTTCATTTAAGAAGATATGATAACATTAAAAACGATATTTTGGTTATGAAATCTTATTCAAGGCCTTCTTTGGGCTTAAAAAGAGGAGACTATTAAAAGCTTACTGTAAGAGTAACTTCTGAAATTTTTCAGTAATAATTTTGACAATTCTTTATTAACCACAGTTACAGCAGAGTTGGAGGAAGAGTAAGGCTGGGTTTGAGCATGGCTGTCTGTGGACAACAATATCAAATATAGGCGAAAATGAAAGTCATAATTTAACAGAGTACTTGGATTGGCATGGCCAACAGTTACCTAGTTAGAGACTTATTTAGAAACAGCAAGAATTCAAATATTTTGACAGAATTTGAAAAGATCCTTCTCCATTTTTTTAGCTATTTCTCAGATTGCATTTATTACTTCTGATTGTTCTACTTGAATGGTGAAACTTGAAATATACTGTAGAAGCTGAAAACACATACTGCAGCTAATTGTGAAAAACATGGAAATGGAAATTATTTCTCTTTCTGCATCCACTTCTAAAGAACATTCTTGTAAATTAGTTATTGAAAAATGATTACTCTTTAAATGGATGTAAAAAAAAATTGATTTTTAAGAGTTTTGAGTTGTTCTAGAATAACAAGTTGTTCTAAAACAAGCTTGTCAGTTAAGAAAAAAAAGATATGGTTTTATTTGTAATATGCTGAGGAGCAAAGGACATGGGATAACAGCCTCACTCTGTAGAAGCTGGTAACTTTTCTATGACATTTTTTGTTAACCTATGCTGCTTCAAGAATGAAATTTCAATTAATTCAACTCAGTTCAAGAATGAAATGAACATTTAACTTCACCTAACACTTAGGTACAGAAGTAGATACTGGCTTAGATACAGATACTGATTTTCTGGTGCTCTATTTTTCATTTTCAAACAAACAAACAAAAAGAAGAATACAATAATAAATAAAGACCTACCCACAAAAACTTACAGACACCATCTTTAACTTTCATCTCTACTTTTGAATGTTTCTCTCTCAATCCAGTCCATCATCACTTTTTTTAACTTGAAGGCAGTATGCTTTAAGTAGCAATACAAAAAATTCAAAATGCAACATATCTATTTTAGTAAAACAAAAATTCAGCTCAACATCAAAAAACCCAGGACAATTGTGGCATGAGGCAGCATGGAAATCAGAGAATTTTCTTACTAATTTTTTTTCCTAATTTTCTCCTCTGTACAGTTATTTCTGATTAATTTCTCGATCACTGGAGTTTGCACAGCTCAGAAACAAGCAGTTTCATTAACAGTAGCAACTGAAAGTAAAATTCTCTTTTCAAAGTTGTCTCTAAGTTCTAAGATGAAATGTAGAGTGTAATGAAATGCAGCGTTGCATTTGTTCCATGTTCAACTTTTTATGTAAAAAGGCTATTCATTGGTGATTATTTTACCTCTTTTTTCTCCCCTTCACCAATTAGTAACATTTTCAGCTCCCCACCTAAGCTACAAAATTCATGTTAACAAATTAAGTTCATACATCAATAAGAAATCTGACAAACTTTAATTTAGAGGTGTGAAAGACTGAAATTGAATGAGTGAATAACCAGCACAGAACTGGTCATCCAGAAGTAAAGCAGAAAGAAGAGTAAATAAATAAATTATTAAAATCCCAACTCTACTTATAAGTAATATCTTAGGGAGTTAAAAGCTCCTTGCTGACCTAAGACCAAAAGTATCTCATAACACTTTTGAAAACAAAATCACAGAATTTGGGCAATTGTGATTCAAAGCCTGCCTTCCCATTCTTCAGACTGATGTATGGAGTTTGAGGAAATATGGGTTAGACCTGAGAGCTTCAAGAAATTTAGTACAGCTGATGACTTATTTTGTAATAACTTTGGAGAGAGTTGCCCTATTGCACTTTTATTTTCTGGTTAAAACCCTTGCAGGATTTCAATAAAGAACAGGAAAAAACCATAGGTGATTTGACAAGTCACCCAATCTGAAATAAACATAAAATCCCTCAAAACATGTCCTCTTGCAATCATAATGTAGCCAGACATAATTCATACTTTTTATTGTTTGTACATCACTTTTTGAAAAGCATATGTTCATGCTATGTACACTCCTATTAAAGTTATGAGAAGGCCATCACCAGAAAAAAAGGCCAGAACAGTGTTTTTAAAAGTGTCTCACCATTGGATTTGTCCTTATAAGATTCCAAACAAATTATCAGCTCTTCACTTTGGACACATTATGACAAAAGATGTGAAACTCCTACGTGCTGGAACAGAACAGGGTTAAGAAAATGGCACATTCAAGTTTTTCCAAGGCCAGAAGGAGGTTCAGGCTGGAGTGCCCTCCTCTGTACCCATCCCACAAAAACTTGTGGGATGAAGTGAGTGTGCTGGGTGTATTTCTAGCCCTGATAGTAAGGATTATTCTCATTTTTAGCCTAAAACCAAGCAATTTCTTCAGCTGACTAATGAAGTGATAATCATAAACATGTTTTCCAGCCAACTCATAGTGAACAGTCATTACTTAAGAGAAAGTTTTTGCATTAATCAGGCCATGCTCTTAGTACAAGACCTCACTGGCCTGAGAAAGAATAAAATTTTATGTCTCAAAACAAACGTCTGTAGTTTATACTCTTTGCTTAACCCGTGTTTAGACTGGAAACTTGGTTAATCCAGCTATGCAGTTTCCCATTTTTTTATAGAAACAATCAAGAAACAATTATTTATGTGAGGGATTAAATCTATTTCTCTACTATCCTAAGATAAGAAAATGCTTTTGCAGAGGAGAGTCTTTGCCCAAAACCAAGATAATGCTCAAAGTAGATACAACCCTATGTACTTTAATTCATTAGTTACATGCCCACAGCAGCAAATTAAACGTGTAATACCTCTCTAAATTCCTTTGCTTCTTAGACACTAATCTATTATTGAAAACATTACAAGGTGGAAATACCCTTAGAGATTCTACCAGCTTACCTCTGATAATGCAGACTTGTTTTTATTGTTATCTCAAAATATTTAAATCCTTTTAAGACCTGTTATAAACATTCCCAAAATTTCAAGTGCTGCAAAACAAGTTTTATTAGTATTTGTGATATGTCATTGCACTATCCAGTTATTAAAGGAAAATAAAAAAGAAAGAGGAGGAGATATATAGAGAGAAAAAATGTAGTCTCCATGTTTAGTTTAAGATAGACTACACCACAACTCTGCATTCTAGCAAGTTTAATATGTTATGAAGGTCACATTGGCATTTTCCATTGCTTTGCATTAATGCTGTACCTTAAAGATCAGCTTTAAAGTTAATGGACTTTCAGTAATCCTATAAATCTGTTTTGGTACTATGTAAAGATACTAATGAAGAATATTATGTTTCTACAAACATTGTTTCTTGCCTATCAGACCTTATTTAAATTCAAGACTCTGTATCATTACAAAAGTGATCTCTAAACCCTGAAAAGTACTCCAAGTTTTCACCTGCTGATGGTTTTCATCTCCTGCTTTGTGTAGCACAGTGTCTGGAGGCCAGACCACTGCAGGCAGAGCAGAGAGGTCCAAGCAGAGGAGTTTGCCAATCAGTTTTGGTGCATTGCACACTTAGGACAGAGCCATGTCTGAGTTTACAAAGCTGCCTGCTTGGCTTGCGTCTCATCAATCAAGGGGATGGGTCTCCCTGGCAATATATCAACAAGCAAATTTCACTCCTTTCTGCATTATTTTCTACAGCTTGAGATGAGCCAAGGCCTGTCCTTTAGAAAATACCTAATTTTGAAGAGGGAATAGTGAAACCTTTTTCATCTTTTTTCCACTTCTACTTTCAAATTCCTGACAATGTTCTCTTGATTTTATTTGAGTAGAATGCCAGAGTATAAACACAAGAAAAAACAAAGTTAAACAAAGGCACAACTTGCAGCTCAGGGAATCGATCTTCTCTGATTCCTTATGCCATTCTCATGTGCCTCCAAGGTAACAAGCAGGGAAAATGTGTCTCTGAGAAGAGACACCTAAGAGACGATTAGAAAATGTCAATAAGAGAGTGAAGGAATTCTTCCATGTATACAAAAGTCCTTTAAAGTTCCTGCCTGCAGGTTACACAGCAGGAAATGTAAAATCAAGGGAATTAATAGAGACTGATACCATCACAACGGCAGAGCATCAGTTCTTTCAAGTAGTGTTGTGATCCATGGCATGCTCTGTGATTTAGATGCAGTTTTTCTGTTCTCCTGCCTGCCTTGTGAATTCTCTTTGCTTTGTTACCCATTGTTTGTACCCTTTTTGTGATGTATTACATAGATCCTGGCAGTGCCACTGGAAGAGCCCCTGGTTTCTCTGAGTGTTACCAAGCATGTTCTGGGACACATGTTGTCAGCGAGATAAGTTCTAAAGACCTTTTGAAAGCATTTAACCTTCTAATAAAATCATAATAAATAAATATAATAAAAACATAAGAAAAAGTTAAAATGGAGAATGAAGCTGAAATGGCAAAAGAGTGCAGAAAGATTTGACATGGTCTGCTCAAAATTGTGTTTTATCTCTTCCACACTTAAGTTTAAAGAATATACTGTGTGATCTAAATTAAAATAAATTGAAATACAGTATTTTCAACAAAACCAAAGTGAAAACAAATTAAAGAAAAACCAAAATTAATAGTAAGCAAACACTTTAGTTTTGAGGGAGGGAATATGGGGGATCAAAAAGCTGTGACTCAGATGAGGTGACTGGCTAAGTGACTTTCAGCAGTCAAGAATGCACTTTGTTTTCCCACTAGTAACCTTGATTTCAGTCAATGGGAATTCTACATGCACACAAAGAGAATAACAGTAAGGATTTGAATTGAGTTTGCTTAAACTGTTACTATCTTTGTAATTTTTATAGGAAATCCATATTATTGTCCAGACAATGTAAAACATCGAAGAATGATTATTGTTCTATTATTCTTTTGTTCTATTTTTACAAAAGCCTAAAACAATTATTTTAGTACCACATTAAAATGAATATTTTTATATGATCTGTATTCACCCAAGATTATTTTAGCTAACATATACTAAATGAAAAATTCTTTTCATTGTTATCTATATTTTTTTGCTGTTGAGAAACATCAAGTGAATAATTAATTATCACATTATTTTTCTTTCTCATAAATCCTTACTAATTCCAGAATATATTGGTACCTCATGCAGGAAATATTATGCATTTAGAAATGGTCATGAACCAGGACTAATCTAGAAAAACAACTATACCAAGCAAGGCCTTTGCCTCCAGAAGGGGTAACATATATATGCATGAATTTGAATTGAATTTTTAGACTTTATTCTATGGTCAACCATCCAAATTCATTAAGAAATAATAGAAAATTATTTCTCTGATTTTTTTTTTTTGTCTTTCCAGCATTATATGCAAAACTCTATGCAAACATTCTCAGCATCTTCTCACACAGGTCATCTTGTGAGGGATCGATTCGGGATCTGAACATTAAGCACTCAGCAAAAGTACTGCTTGATTTAAGAGATTAATATAGCTCATTGCCAGAAGTCCTTGTCTTTTTCTCAGTGAATAAGGAGCTGCTAAGGGGGGAAAAAGGGGCCTGATGACATCTTTTAAGGTGGGTTATATATGCACAGATAGACCCTTGTTTATGGTGTCATGGAACCACTCCCTTTACACCCAGCAAATTATTTAGGGGATTTGGCTGCCAGCAATATCTCCTGGGCACTAAATACAAAAGTAATTAACCAGTTAAAACTGCTGAATCTTTTTAGGAATAAAGACTTTCCAAGACATAAGATCTGGAAAATTTTTGCATAGGAAAGAGACAAATTGCAGACAAATTGCAATAATGTTTACAGACACATGAAATCATGTAAACATTATTGTCACAATAATTACTATCCTCATTGCAAATACTTGTACAGAGTAAATGCACCTCCTGTCACCCATCACAACCCAGGCTGCCATTCTGTTCAGATTTGTGCCATGCCAGAGGCAATAAAATGACCCCTGCTCTAAAATCCTTACTGCCTTCCTCCACATTATCTGAATTGACTGTTCTGCTTTGTGAACTGCCATGTCCTTGGTATATGTTATTTTTATTAGTATGCTATTTACAGGAGAAAACCAAAGTTAATAATGACGTGCCTGGAACAAGACGTACTTAGGAAAGAAGTACCAGATGAGATGGCAGAAACTGTCAGAGGGAGAGCCTTTACATCTTCAAATTTACGTCTTCAAAATACTCATTACATGAGTAATGAGAAATAATTTTCTTTGGTTCTGACTCCAGTCTGCTTCCTAAGTCTCAGTTCAAGATGGGGAAGCAAAGGGAGGGGAGGGGAGAGGATGGGAGGGAAGAGGAGGAGAGGAGAGGAGAGGGAGAGCTGGTTTATTGTCAGAAAACCATATTGTGTGAAAAGAAACACTATTTCCCATTAGAAAAATAAACAAACAAGAACAAACAAAAAAATCATGTTCTCTGGAAGCCTCAAAGTGCATTTTATTTGTTTAATCAGGAAGCCAGAGGTCAAAACAGCATGACCAGAGGTCTGCAGGAATGTGCTACTCAGAGAGCTGCTGTGGCACCTCTGCTCACCTCTGCAAAGGTGCCTGCCTTGAATCCTTGAAGGTAGCAAAAGGGAATAAAAGGAAAAATATTAGAAATCAGATTAGTTAATTAGAGATGTTTTCACTACATGGAAATTAAGGTGCTTCTGACAGAGGAGAGATTTTACAGGACAAGTTAACCAATATTCAGTTTCCTTACATGAGTGTGTTTGCTTCCTCAAGTGTTTGTAAGGTGAAGTCTGAAAGTTTGTGACTGTGTGATAAAAAACATAGATACAATTCAGTGTAGGATTTCCCTGATTTTGGTTCTTTTCTTCACATCTCAGTGAGAGAATCTATAGAAGAAAATTATTGGGCAAGGTAATCATCGGAATGTATGTTCCTTCTGTGATAATTTGAAAATACAATATTTATGTTTTTAGATAAACCCAGTTGTTTAAACACAGAATGGCTTCTAAAAAGAATTTCAGAAAACCTCTACTATAACAAAGATGCTAATGTAAAGGTGTGAAATGCTGTCCTTCTCTGGACAAAGTCAGTCCTATTCCAATTGCAGAATCCTGTTTTTGCCTTGTTTCCCTGCCCAGCAAACTTGTCCTTAACTGTGGGGGGAGGGAAATGATTTTTCTGCTGCAGACTTTAGACTCCACTGGCTTTTCATCTGCTTGTCAGAAAAAAAATTAATAAAGAAATGAATATTTCTTGGAAGCAGACAGATTAGAAAAATAGAGCCAAAATAAAAACACACTGAAGTGTTTTGCATCTGTTTAATCTTCATTTTATTTTTACTTTGTAAAACAAGGGTTTAATTGAAAGTATTATTAAAAACAAAGATATATGGAAAACTTAATTTTTGTTCTTAAATATTTTCTTTTGCAATTACTTGTGGAAGATTCCCCAAAAATTCTTCCAACTGATTCTTTTTAATGGAAAAAAAAATTCTACCAAATCTAGTATAAGTTACCATGGTAGCAAAACAGCAATCAGACTAGACTAATGTCATTCTGTATGATTAGATCTATCTCAAAGCAACTAGACAGTATCCATCCTAATGCTCTTAAGTTATTAAGCATTTTAATGTCATTTAAAAATAACATACAGATTTTTAATTTCAGGAGATAATCAGAGCCTGCTAGAGCAATGATGGTGTCTCAATTTACCTTATAGAGAAGGTGAACATATGATTGAGTGAGTCAGATGAACTAAGAAGAGAAATCAAAGGCACAGAGACACAGGAAAATGTTACCAGACAATTTCAGCAGTGGTAGTTTGTTTAATTCATTTAAACAAATGAGACAATGCAAATCACAGTGCAGAACTGGGCCAGGCAGGTTTGCTCCTCAGAGGAGGGTGTTAACTACCTGCAACCCACTCATAGATCCCTGAGCATTGCCTCCACCTCCCCACAAAATTCTCCATGACGAGAGAGCACCACCACTCCTGATGGGAGGCAAGAGCTGCTCCTGTACCACCACCTCCTATTGCAGAGCTTTGGGCAGAAGCCACTGCCTTGCAGTGCACCTCTGGCACAAGAAGTCACAGAATTGCAGAATGGGTTTGGTGGAAAGGGACCTTCATCGGGTCCCAACACCCCTGCCACAGTCAGGGACACTTTCCATTGGCCCAGGTTGTCCAAAGTCCATCCAGCCTGGACCTGAATAGTTCCAAATGTTTAGGGAACACATTCTCCAGCTTCTTTGGGAAACCTGTTTCTCTTCCTCACCACTCTCACACTAAAGAATTTCTTTCTATTATCTAACCTAAATCCACTCTCCATCAGTGCCTATTTAAAAAGTCTCTGTTCCCTCTTTTTTCCAAGCCCCTTTAAGCCACTCTCTCTTCCTGGCCTGGGATTTGTTGTGTCTGCATTATAAGCCCCCCTTTTCTCACCTTCCATTCCATCATGTGGGAAGCACAATTTCTTTCAGCAGCTGAGCCTGGGGTACCCATCACTGCTGAGCCCCAGTGAGGATTGTCCCTAAAGAGCCATAGAATAGGTTAGGTTGGAAGGAACCTTGAAAGGCCATGTAGGACACTACATGTCTAGATATTGTAAGTAGTTTATGAAGCTCACCTACAAACCAAGGCAAAAGCATACCAAGGTCAGGAAAACTCTCCATGGTGGGACATCTTAATGCAGTAATCTCTATGCACCACTTCCAGGTACGGATTTGTTCTTCCTGTTTTTTTTTAAGGCAGATGTTTATTACTGTGTCCAATGTCCCCAGTAGCATGTTAAGCTTGAAACACACTCAGAAGAATATCCTTAGGCTGAAAAAAAAAAGACGCAGATATAGAAACACAAAATATTTTTAAGGTTGCTTGTTTCATTTGCCTCAGAAAGTGCAGTTTTAGTGACAGTGTCATTTGCTGGTTTTCTCTGTTCTGAGTAACTACATCAGGGTTCTATAAATTGACTGAGTGACCTTCTGTTTTAATTCCATCACAGTATCCAAGACAGTGATGTGGGGCACAGGGGCCTGCATGGCTTTCTGAAAGTCCAGTGCTCAGCACAAGAGGGTGACCCACAGTTAGTCAGCAGTCAGTGCTCACTGACACAACTCCACTTTGGTCACCATGGGGTGCAAGGAGGGAGGCAGAAGCATGGAGGAATGAGAGAAATTGTGAAGAGTTAAAACCAGATTTATTTGGTCTTGCATTCATTTAAAATGCTGTTGTTGTCATGCTTTAATGTACTTATTGAGGTACCATCATTTTCAGGTCATCACAGGTGGGTTTTTTTGCTGTTTCACTTCCTGGCTGAGTAAATTCACACATCAGCATTCCCTTCTCAACCTTATCAGTACTTTACCCGTTATTGCAAACATTGCCAAAATTCCTTCTTAAGCTCTAAAACTCAGAAGTGTTTTGCTTGAAGTTTGTTGCTTCTATTTCAGACTTGAAGGGGACTTGTGTGTCCAGAACATTGTCTGTTTTCTTTCCAATTATGTTGCTTGGTCTACAAAAGATATCACTTACAAGCCTTTTCCTGCTTTTAAAAAAAATCTGTGTGTTTCTATGTAAGTTCTAATATTAGAGAAACAGTGTTGTTTCCTATGGCAATACATGAGATAATTGAAATTAATAGTCCTTGAGGCTCCTGCATTAGCTAAAAATCATCAGGGATCAAAAAAGCAAATATATCTGTGTATGGTACACTTGTAGATGTTATAAAATCTTTTAGGTAACCCACCTGAATATTTTTCCTCTGAACCCAGACACTCCAAGGCACAGGAGCTGTCCAGACAGTAGAGGTGGGACAAAGGTGGGACAAGTTTCAGCTTGACTGAATTCACCGCAATTTTTCAAAAAGCTGCTACCTACAGAATGCGTGGGCAAAAGTATGTTAAAGCAAGGAGGAAAAAATTAATTGTGAAAAGAGAACGGCATAAAAACATTTATCTGTCCCATTCACATGTGGCTCTGCTGATCTGGAAGTGAGGAAGAGCTTGTCAGGCACTGCCTGGGGAACATGCAAGGCTTGGTTAAGGTTTTCTCTGCCTATGGTACCCCAAAGGTTCCAGTGCCTACCATGGTGTACCAGGCTGCAAGCTGCTCTATTCTCTCTTTTTCTGGCATTAGAAAGAAGCAATCTCTTGAAGGAACATTTTGGATATCCTTGTATTTTTCCTAGACCTCCTTTCCTCTTGAAAGCAACATGACCCTTTGGGTTTACATTACTCTACTAGTACAAAAGAAAAAATTACTCAACTTAAAGGAAATTTCAAAATGATTACTAGTATGATTGGTATTGATGAAGCAGTAATACTCTTTCTGCTTCACAAAGTGCATGCATTAATTCATCTCTGGTTCCAAGGGCTGTGCTGCTAAAAAATTTAGCTGAAGTTTTATTGAGAGGTTTTTATGACTGACAAAATGTGTATTTCATATAGTCAGGGTGTTTCTGTCACAAATCCTGACTATTTTATTGCCAATATTCAATCTTTCATAAAAATTAGCTCCATAAAAACAGTCATAAAACAACAGTAAAAGGAATTTGTCTTTACATGAAAATATATATCTTGAAACAAATAGTTTTAAGCAAGGGAGATTTACAAAAGCACTGCTTCACTCACCATACAATTTCTTTTTTTAATTATAACTGTCAGAGTCTGTCTAAGAACTTGGGAAATCAACTTGTTTAAATATGAATTTTATAAGTATGAAAAAGGATTAAGAAAAAATAAAGACATTTCATTCTGTGTAATATGAGATATTTCCTCAACTGATAATATTAGTGATTAACAAACTGAACAACACTACATTTCGTTTCTAGGGTTTGGGGGTGTTTTTTTACAGACTGATAACTGTTAGCTGTCACTTTGAGGCACTGTAAAATTACATATGGTAGCTGTTCATTAAGAAGATCATTAGTAGAAAACACGTGCAGCACTTTCTTTTTAAATTTATCCCCATTTAAAATATTATTTTGTGATTTATTGTCAAAGAGATAGCTATAGGCATTATAAACATTACAAACTCTTGTGCTTCTCAGTTCTGTGAAAGAATAATGATCCTTTCTGTATGCTAGATTTCCAGTCCTGTGAATTTTCAATTCTCTCTTCACAGTAGTAGAACAGCAAAGGGATGATTCTAACATGAACTTTCCTATTTCCTTTTCTTCTTACTTTCTAACAAAACAATAGAGTGTGACACATTTTCGGGAAGCCAGAGCTACTGGTTTCAATTCCTTCAGTGAAAGAGAATGTGAGAGTGCTCAGGGCTCCTATATCCCTGGGTGGAAAAAGTCATTCGAGTTCTAGACTCTAGAACTCCTAGACTAGGTACACCAAAAAAACCAAACAAAACAAAACAAACAAAAAACAAAAAAAAAAAAAAAAAACCGCACAAAACCAAACTAAACCAGCAACAAAAAATAACCCCCAAAAGCAACAACAAAAAAACCTGAAGCTCTGAAAAGACAGTACTATTCCTTTCTAAGGTAGCACTGAATGCAATTCCTGTTTCTCTGTTTGCTCTTTGCTCAAGAACTGCAGCCAGCCTTGCAGTGTTTTCTGACTTGTGATTTCTGTGTCCTCTTGGGTTCTCAGCTGAACTGGGAACAGACAATACTGGAAAACATCAATTGTAAATGTATGTCATGAGTAAGAACTTGAAAGAGGGCTTTGTTGTGAATACAGGATTGTTTTCTTTTTCTTGTGCAGGTGAATGGAAATAGTTGACATGAAAACCTCTTTAAGATGTTTGACAATTGAATAGGAAAACCTGCCAAGTCCTTGTGAAAACAATGTCTTTCTAGGCACTCTTTTAAGTGTATTGGCAGCAACTAGAAATAGCAGAGCAGGCTGACAAAATTTCTGGAAGTGCCACAGAGTCACTGTACCCTGTGACACCTCTGAAGATCAACCAGAAAAGGGAGAGCAACTTCCTTCCTCCCTTACAAGAACTACTGTTGTAACATCACAGCAAAATGCAGCAGTCTCAGAGCTCAGCCTTGTTTGAAAATGGCAACTCATTTCTCCTATTTGGGCATTCTAATCTCCCTATGTAAGACTCAGAAACAATGTGCTGTGGAGGTATTTGCCTTTCTGTCTCTTCTGACCCTGCAATCATTTCTGAACACAGATATATGCTCAAGCACACAAACACCCCATGAAGTTTTTTCTCAAAACATTGAGGGAGGATCAAGAGGCTCAAAGGACTTTGGCATTTGAACTCTCAGAAAGATGAGGACCTAAAAAATGAGAGCTGGCATGCATATCAATTCTACAGTTTTTTTATACAAGTCTTTCATATAGATTCAAGTGCCATCAAGCTTTGCTGCAAAAGTAACAACCTCCTATAATTTATTTTTTTCAAGGGTAAAAAGAGACTTCTCCCGAGTAAAAACTGTGAAGACACTGCTGGTTTTATTTCCTTCTGTGTTTACATGATTTCCCATTCAACACCTGTGTCTGAAGCTCTTTTCACTCTCTTTTGAGGAACCTGGTGTTTAACTCTTTGATATACTGTGATGATCTCACAACTAATGCAGAGATGTTGCCATCCAAAGCCTAGAGTTACTTCAGAAGGAAGTAAAGACTCATCTGACTCTGATATCTAAAATGCTTAACACCTGTTAATTTCTATGGCAGTTTGGCACAATTCCATCCATAAAACTCTGCTTTATTTGTTATTAGGTTAAAAAGTTTGGCTGAATTTCATTTTCTATCTATAATCTTTAATTACAGTATTTTAGTTTTTTGTCCAATGTCTATTTTGTATCATTAGTGAAAGTTTTAAGACAGTGACAGTGTAGGTTATATACCTTTAAATACAGCCAGCAGAGAACAGTACTTGAAACCTTGAAGCTGGTGACTTTTGTGACCTCCCAGGTTACACAGACCATACTGCCTCCGATTGAATGCCTCCAAGTTATTTTAAGATAATGTGCATATGTGAAATTAATCACCTTAATTGTAAGCACTTTTAAAATAATTTCAAGCTTAATTTCTTCAAGTTACAGTATTTATTTAAGGCATCAAGCAACATTTTGCTGTTGCTTTTTAAATAGCTTCACAAATTGAAGGAAGCATTTGAAAAGGAAGGTGATAATGTTCCCCCTATTCTTGCTTCAGGCACATAAATGTTATTTCCTCTGAAATGTCATGTATTGACCATCTGAATCTTGATAAATCACAAGATAGATTGCAGCGGAGCTCTATGTATTTAAGTATCAAGCTGATCCATAACTTTCACAGCAACCAAAAGCCATTGCTTGTCAGCGCTGTCCAGAATATATCCTGACAGTTCAGTGGGAGTTTCAGTGCCATTTATTTTCAAATCAATACTCAATTACTAAGAGGAAGATTCACTCCCTTGCCCATTTTCAAGATGAAATTATGGACTAGAGCAATAACACTTAGTCAAGGCAAGCCACTGTCCATTAACTCATGATGCTCCCAAAAAGCCATCCAGACACTTTATTAAAGCTCAGTCTTTTTTCAGCTTTTAATTAATCATTGTGAAAAAGGCCTTTCACATTGTGACTGATGACCAGAGAAAACAATTTTCTCCTAACTGCCTTTTAATTTCAACTCTGGGAGTGCTCATTGACTGAATCTCACAACAACCCATCAATGCTAGCTTTTAATGTGTTTTCTCCTTTGTTATTGAGAAGAATGGAGTGGCAATGAGGCTTTGTGCTCCTCTTCATAACTCAAGTAATTGATTCAGTAAATGCCTCACATTTGCTAGTGGATAAAAAGTGCTGTCAATGTAGATAGTAGGTACTATATAAATTACTCCATTAACAGGAAATAAAGCTATTTACAATTTTTTAAAGTGTAAAGTGCAAGTGGCTTTAAAAAAAGAGAAAGGACTACTAGTTCTTACATGTCTGTATGGGCTTTTTACTTTTTTCTGTAAATACAAGTAATAGGATATAAAGGATCAGGAAAAGATAAGCAGACTAAGGCTGCCATCCTGCAGCCCTGTGCTTATGTGAGTAGCCCATTGCAAACTATTCTTCTTGAAGAAACTGAGCACTAAAAGTAGGTCTTGTGGAAGAGCTCAAAGCACTCCTCAACAGTGATCATATAGCATATATCTTGCTTTACTTTTCAATTATTTTGGACACTGGATACTGAAGGATAAGAGATGAAAGAGACTTCGCTGAGAAAAGAAAAAAAATTGAATTATAAGCAAAGAGATGCATTCTGTGTTTGCAGAAGCAAAGCATATACTGAAACTACTTTGAAACAGAATTTTCCTCTACATTTGACAGTGATTTCCAGGAAATGCATACCTGGTAAAGCAGTCTTCTCATCAAAGACTAGCAGATAAAATATAACACTACAAGTGGATATTCTGTATGTACTACTGCTGTCCTAAAACAATAGCAAGTACTCGGAAGAGTTTTAACTTTACATATTTTATGTAAAGATATTTTTATGCAAGCCTATGCTTTTTGTACACACTTGCAAATAAAAAAATGACTCAATTCACAAATATTTACAAATAGTAACAAAATAAAATATATTACTTTAATATAATGAATAATGCAATAATAATGGAATAGATAACTGCAGTTTTAGATATAACTGTTCTGAGACCATAGTTTAAAGATTAGGCACCTTCTTAACTTTTAACCTTCTTAAATTTTTCTGAATGCATTCCTTCAGAAATACTTGTATGAAGGTAGGTTTATTGATTAAAGACCAATTGCATAGCAAATTAGGAAACATGCAAAAATAAAGTGCTCTATCAAAACAATCCAGATTGATGAACCTCGACATTGACAATGGCTTATACATGAAATAAACCACAAACATGACAACTGCTTGAGAGTCTTGGTCTCATTTAGAAAGGATTGTCTGTAGATATTTTCCAACACACAATGCACATACATTTTGTGACGTTGTGGAAGGAAAAGTTAGCTCTTTATCAGTGCACAGTAGAAGAATGACTCGGCATAAAGGAAAGATTCACAGAAATTAAAATAATGACTATCTATTTGTACAGACTCCAACAGCTGAGCACCCTCCCTAAACCAGAAAGAAGGACAGCCATGGAATGATATGGGACATGGATAAAATACAGAAAATCCCTCCTATGTAAGGATTATTGTTGAACAAGTAATCCCTCTTCCTAGTTAATCAGTTTACTGAATTTACTGAAAGTTCCAGATTACTGTACCTTTCTTTGTAAACATGAATAAAATTAGCTATTAGTCAAGCAGTGATTTTTGCTGGAAAAAAAAAAAAAAATTATAGATATATGTTTAGTGGAGTCTTCTGAACCAGAATAGGTTCACCAGGGAGGCTGTGGTTCCACGCCCCTGGTAGTGCAAGGCCAGGGTTGAACACGTCCCTGCCCATGGCATGGGGATTGGAACAAGATAATCCTTAAGGTGCTTCCAACCCAAACCAGTCCATGATTCTGGGGTTCTGTTTTGATAGCAGAAGCTCTCAGCACTATTTCTCCCAACTTCTTGTTCGTCAAAATATAACAGACTTTCTTTCAAAATCCATTTTTTTTACGGTTTAGTTCTACTATCCATAACAGACTAAGTATGGTTTCTCAGACCTTCCCAGGCTGCAAATATTAAACAAATGGACCTTTTTTCCCCCTCCATGTAGGGAAGTCACAGAACAGATTTGTCTGTTTGATTATCATTACAGTGCCCTTCTCTAAACTTTGAATACTGTCTTCTGGCTTCATAATTCTTTCATTTATTACAGAAAGAAGAAAACATTCCCATGCCCTTATGTTACATGTGGAAGTATTCAGTATATTGTGTGTAGTCATTTAATATTCATTCTCCCAGTGTGGAATAAGAGAATTGAATGAGATTTTTCTGGATGTACCTGATTTTATGAAGCGCCATAATGCAGCTCCAGAATGAGTCTACCAAAAAGGAAGGATTGGCTTTTGTGATATCTCAGATGATACTGGGGCTCTCACACAGCTCGTGTGTGCAAGCAGTGATGGATTCTGCATTTGGTGAGATCACCAGTGCCCATCATGCATCAGTGTCCTTAGAAATATCCATCTGTGAGGAATTCATCTAAAGTTGTATTCACACAATTATTCCTGGGTTACCATGGCAATTCTCTAGAGACTCTCTGAAAAGGATGACATTGCTGAAGTGAACTTGGACACCTTATTCTGAATTCTGAAGTTTAGAAGTCAGAAGTTCACTACCATGCATTGTATTTAAAAAGCTTTCTCTGAACAGGAGAATCAACATTGTGTTCAGTAATGAGGAATGTTAGAGACTAAAATATTTTGTCAGTCTCTGTTAAAAAGAATCTTCACTGTTCAATCTCTATCATGCTTTACAGTTATATACTTTAAAGAACGTACTCCAAAATAAATGTGAATTTTAGTAACAAATTCTTTGAATAAAGTAGACAAAACCAAACCTCTGCATTGTATGAGTGTTGGTGTATAAACCAAAATTATTAGCTGTAAAGGTCGTTATTACATGTTTCTTTTTACTGTGTCTCATATTTAAGTATCACTCAATCACTGCTTCGTGCTGTTTCACAGGATCACAGAATAGTCAAGGTTGGAGGACATCTCTAGAAGTCATCCAGCCCAAGCCTCTGCTCAGAGCAGGACACCTAAAGCAGTTTGCTTTTGGCCATATCTAATTGTTTGCTTTTGGCCATATCTTATTTGTTTTGAATGTCTCCAAGGCTTGAGAGTTCACAACCTCTCTGGGTAACCCATCCAAAGCAATCTTACTGAGTTGTGAGGCAATCTTTCATTGCCTATCATCTCTGAAAAAATACATGTTCCATATTGTGCAATTTACTAAACTAACAGATTAAAAGTTACTTATGAATCTACAAAACAATGCTAAAATAGGGAAAACTAATCATATTAGTAATTTTAACACTGTGCAACAGGAAATGTATTGGTGTTGGCAATGTAGAACACTAAATATTAAAAACAAACACAGAAAAAGAAATTAGTTTGAAATCTAAAAAAATTGGAGATAAATGACACTTCTATAATGAATTTTAGAATTAATTTAGGGAAAAATTTTACATTAGTTTGGCTCTTAGTTTGAAGAGATATAAAACTTAGAGAAACTGCAAAGGCTTCAAAATAATTGATTTCACAAATTGCCTTATTTATTTGATAGTTTTGAAGATCTGTGTCAAAATTTGACTACATAGATATCTTTAAAGTATGATATTGAAATAAATTCTTATTTAGTGCAATTAGATTATCTTTCTAAATTCTTAGCTATATGCGGTATATGATGTATTGGTTTTAATAATACTATAGTATTTTTGAGTTTCTGTAGTGTGACATTGACGTAAAAAAATCAACTTAATTATAATAGAGTAGAGTAAAAGTTTGCATTTTCAGCAGGTTATAGAAGAGAACATTTTAAATTCATGGAAATGACTTATGGCCTTTTCAAAACTCTCCCTTCCCATGGATCTTTCCCATTAATGTCAAATATCATATATGTTGATCTACATTGCTGTCATTGCAAATTTATCCTTTTTATTTCTAAGAGTTTACCCCCTTTCAAGGTTCCACTGTCTAAAAACATCTGGCTTGCTAGTTTAGGAGCATGTGCTCTTGATAAGCAGCACATGTACAAGAACAGTGAGAACAGGTTGATTAAATTGTTAAGCAGAAATCTTTTGTTACATAATTAATAAGATATTTATGAGCAGGATACTACTACTTTGCACAGACTTTGTTAGGCACTTACAGTAGATTTACAATAAAGTGTGGAGAAATCTGTTTTGGATAAACAACAAAGATGACTTCCCAAGATAATTGCTTCTTCCAGCCTGTGCCCAGAATGCAGAGCTCAAGATGTTTATTTATCTGAAGCTGCTTCCTATAAAACCTACAGAATTGTGTTTAGGTGCTAATTTTAAACACTAGAATGTAAAGACAAGCTAACAAGAAGGATTTGGGTTGTAGCTGTTCAGCTGGCATTAACACAGAGCAGCACAGATCACTGGTGACCAGCTGAACTCTGCTGCTGAAAGGACAGATATAAAATAAACAGTGCTGATGCTACTGCCTTACCTCGTTGGAAATAATGGTGTAGTTGGTGTCAAGACATTATTTTAAATATCAAGCAGACTGCAATCTCTGTGAGGCACAAAGGTCAGGAAATGCGGAAAATTTATTCCATGTTCTACCTATTTTAGCATAAGATCTTGTAAAAATAGTTTTACAGAAAATCACCTTAAGTAGAACAAAAAAAAAAGTAGATCTGCATAGTGACATCTTTTCCAAAATAAGCTACTTTTTTTTCTTCCTACTTTCAAGAATTTTATTTACAAAGAATAAACTAATTTGGGAAATATTAGCAGTGATGAAAATGTAAAATACATCAGCCCTAAATATTACAAATTTCCAAGTAAAATGAAACACAAGTGTTTCCTTTTACCTCTTAGCTTACAGTTTACTCAATTTGCATTAAAATATTACCACTCAAAATCATGTATACGTGTAAGGATTTGATTTTGATGGTATTAAGATTTCAATTGATGGGAATCAATAAACTTCTTCTGACTGTCACTGCACGTAAAATGAGAGAGTTTTGGATAAGAAACCCTGTAGCAAAAGGCATGACTAACTTTTCATACAGGAAGAATTAGAAAAATGGAGTTTCTTCCTTCCTTTCTCACTTTCCAGAAAAAGAAGGAAATGCAGGGACATTTTCACCTTTGAGATGATTATTTCAGCTTCAGGGTGTCCCTCTAACACTGGAGACAGCATTTATTCAGAAATGAATACACGTGTGGAAAGATTACCAGCTATCAAGTTAACCCATAGTAAATGGAAGAGGTCACTTTAGTTACTGTGTGCTAGAAATTCCAGAATCACAAGAAAAATATTTTTAAAATAATATTATTTTTAAGACAGAAAGTCCATCAAAAGTTTATGTCCAATGAAATTTTGATGACTGTGATATCAACATGCAGAAATAATCAAGCTTTCACCAGAGCTTCAATTCCCTTACAGCACAAGGCAGCTCAAACACACTCCTGAGGTAGAGCCTTCACTACTGGGTTGCAGACCCAAACTGGTTTTCTGCTTTTAACACCACAATGAATCTTTCAGTCTTTTGTACCTAGGGGGCTGAAGGCAAATAGAGATGTGCAGGTACTTTCTCAGCCTGGTGGTTAAAACTGTTCCTGGGGAAACATGGAGCCAAGTAAACTGCCACAGAAAACAAATCTGGACCTCTCCCTCCTAATTTATTGAACTAGATCACGGCAAATAGAGAGAATAATTTCATCATTTTCTTCATGGAAAAGCAGTGCTGGTCTTGGCCTCTGGTCTGGATATAGAGAGCACCTTTGAGCACAAACATGTGAAGGAAACTCCACATTATCCTTCATACAGAGCCCTGGTAGGAGCAGGAGACCATATATGCCAATGTACTTCATGCTTCCTGCTCCAGGCAGGTCATTTTTAATTTGGGTCAGTCTTGGATTGGCAGATGAAAAGCCACATCTTCTTGTGCATTACAAAAAAACGTTAAACTTGGGCCTCCCTGCTGCTCTGAACATTAATAATCCAAATCAAAAACACCATAACACAATACTTAACTTTTCTGATGCTTAATGCAAAGTCAGAGAGCCAAATACGTGGTTAGGAAATATTTTAAAATAATTTTTTAGTACTACTTTTTCCCTTCTTTTATATGAAAATCTGTCTTTTAGAGATGCAATATTTGCAAGATAAAGAAGAAAGCTAATTATTAAGTGAATTTCTTTGTCTTTGGCTTTCTATAAATGCAGAGAATAACTCACAGCCCACAGGATGCTGAAGTAAAATAACCACGGAGACTGAAAATCCACAAATCATTATGTATGAGCTGGAGTACAAGGAGACATGTTTATTCCAAGTAAAGAATTTATTATATGAGACTGATGTCCAATTAAATAAAAAAAAAATTACATAAAGGTTGGAATAACTCTGCTTAATACTTACAACCCCCTACATGGCGTATTGTTTAAATATGTCAGGACAGAATAATCCATTAAATATTTATTAGTAAATTCAATCATGGCAAATTATTTCCCCCTCATTCAACGTATAATAGTACAGCAATCAAGCTTCTTTTGTTTCACAGTAATCACTGCATCAACAATCAGTAATTATATATAAAGCTTCTGAAAAATTAGAGGAGCAAAGAAAGAGACATCTCTTTTGGTAACTAGTTCCCCTTCATTTCTTCTGAACAATTAAAATACCCATATACATTAACAAGATGAACCATTCTGAGACACAGGTCTCCAGTAGCAAGCACTGGAAACTGTATTATATTTGCTTGTTTTACTTTGTGGGTGGAAGTAGATTTATTATTTTTTTCTTTATGAATAAACTGCCAACACACTAAGGGAGTTTTTAATGTTGTTTATTCTTCCTCAAAAGTGAGATTAACTACAAGATTTAGAAAGAACTTCAGATTTCTTTAAATTTTTTACTTCAATAGAATAAATCTTTTCTAGGATTTTGCTTAACTTCAGAAAGCCACAGATTCTTTTGGAAGACAGATTTTCTTAAAAGCACCACAGAGTGTTAGCTCACAGAGGGGTGAATATCTGAAAGCCACAGAGAGAAATAGAAGTTGGTATTTACTATCCCATTACTGAGATGGATCAGCATCTCAGCTTGGGCCAGCAAAAAGCCAAGAATGAACACCAGGTTTTTCAGGTACTGCTCAGATGCCAACACATGGCTAAACATAAAGGGGTGTATAAAATATATAATATTAATATTAATGTTAAAAATAACAATAATAAAAACAATCACATCGGAATATAATTAGGTATCAACAAAAACCAACAACAACCATATGATTAGTACCCTATGGACAATTAAAATTAATGAAGAAATTTTTACCATGTAATATATGTCATCCTTTCCTTAACAAAAAAAGGTTTTGAAAATAACTCCTTTAATATGGTTATAGTTAAGTAAATTGTAAAATGTGACACATATCCCTTGTAAGGTAATTTGCTTGCTTCTCTGGCACTTGCTTTTCCATTTCCTCCTTGATTTATTTCTTCCTTTGGTATCTGGTTAAAATCCATATTTTAAGTTTCTGAAGGCAAGGAGCCTTCTCAGCATCTATCACTCAGGGGTCTGGGTTGATATTAGTAGGTGTAATAGTAATTCAAATAAATTCTTTTTTTTTCAGGATTTAATCTCTGGAATTGCTCATCATAATCTTGTTCCATCACAGAAGCCAAAGCATAGAGGATGTGTATTTTCCCATTTTCCTATGTAAAAGTCAGTATTCAATGACAGGATTGTGAAACATTTAAGATATCTCCATTGTTGTGATCTTAACATGAAAGACACATGTAAAAAGCAAAACATTACAAGGTTGTTCTTTTTCTCAACAGTGTAATTAAAATGAGACCTGTTAAACTAATCTAGGTTTTACAGTTGATGTTTCTGGCCGTGTGATTTGTTCTGATCACTTTTCATTATGCTATACCTTCATGCAAAGCAAATTTAAGAATTTTGATAGAGCAATGAAGCACAGCTAAACAAGGTCAAATTTTCATTTTGTCACACTGCTTTTCAGAAAACTGAATTTTTTAACATTCAATCTTTCTTGTTGATATGATATGATATGATATGATATGATATGATATTATAATGCTATACTAAAACTATACTAAAGAACAGAGAAAGGATACTTACAGAAAGCTTAACAAGATAATAATGAAAAACCTGTGACTCTCTCCAGAGTCCCAACCCTGCTGGACCATGATTGTCATTAAGTAAAAACAAGTCACATGAAACCAATCAAACAACCACCTGTTGGATAAACACTCTCCAAACCACATTCCAAAGCAGCAAAAGACAGGAGAAGCAAATGCAATAATATTGTTTTCCTTTTTCTCTGAGACTTCTCAGCTTCCCTGGAGAAAAATCCTGGGCAAAGAGGATTTTTCAGAAAATATGATGGTGACAGCACATCTTTTGCATAACACTTCTGTCCATAAACCTCTAAAATAAGAATAAGTTACTTTAAACAAAAAAGTGAAAGAACAAGTGAGAACTTCCATTTGTGCAAATTACCAAATGAACATTCCTTGCTGTGGAACACTCAGTTGGAATAGCAGGCTGGACATGAGCGCTTCCTGCTTGCGTCAGTATCTGGGAATCATCCCAGCTATGTTTCCACTCCATTGGCATTCTGCTTTGAACATAGCTGCATTTCAGGATACTTCTACTACCACAAACATTTTTAAATCTCTTCAGCTCAGCTCTCAACTACATGATGTAAGATGGTAGCAAATACCCACTTCTATTCACATCTGCGCATTCCCATTCTAATTAACTGTCTTGGGAAACTGTGACTTCAAACAAACATTTTTTTCTTATTTTCCCAGTTGATCAAAGGATTCATATTGTATAAAATATTTTTAGAAAATCTTTGAGACTCCATGAATTCAAGCCAGAAGATATCACAGGCAACCCTGTGCATTTCCTGGATCTCTGAAAGGTCTCAAGAGAACTCCAAAATCTCACCTTAAAAATAAGCAGTTATTGTAACAAATCTTATTTATAACAAACATTAAAGACATTTTTTCAAGTAGTATCCACTTCAATCTTCCAAATAATTTTCCACCTTTTAAGACTAACTGGAGGGTTTATGTTTTTTAAAATTATTTTTAAATATGGGTTTAGAACAAAGATAAAGAATAATAGCAAAATAGACTTTTATTGGGAACCAAAAGGGCCTCCTGTGAGTGATTAAGTGCCTTTATTCAGTTCAAGGGTGAAGCAAAAGACATTAAAACTCTGGGAGGTTAACACTGCAGTTTTGTTCACACAGACCCATTGAGCCTCAGGCAATACACTGTTGTTATAGACACTTTCAACCCTGCTAAGTTTGTGTTTTGTTTAGTTAATTTAACAGATGTGCATAGCTTGCAATCATGATTTTGTATGTATTGTACTTTTTAATAGTCTGGAAAGAAAAGAAATTATGGTGGGTCACTTCATCCTTAGGCAAGTTAGATAAAAATTTGACTATGCGAGAAATGGTAATTCTTCTATTGGAAAATCCAAAATTATAAATGTACCCTCTTGACATTCTTCTTCTGCCCCTTTCAAAACTATGCAACATTCAGGAAGAGATTGATGGTTTTAAACTGCATTTCAGATTTTAAACCATTGTCACATTTTTGCAAGAAAGGAAAATCAAAACTTCTTTTTTTACTGAGCCGTTCTCCACACAAGCAGGGGATGTTCAATCTTATTAGTGTTCAAATACTGTTAAAGCACAGAGAAGGGTTTCCTGCAGAAATGAATCGCTACATGTTTTTCCTTCAGACAAGGCCAAGCCTTGTCAGTATTTGTTAGTTTTCCTCACTAAAATGCTGTGTATTTTTAGTTTTGTTCTGGTAAAAACCAGTACATATCTCCAAGGCACATTTTTGTCAGGATATTCTGATTTTTGGAACCTGAGTATTCCAGTGGTCTTCTATCCTCTGGCTGCAAAATATCTGTCTGTCTGTTTTAAGACCAGCAGGACCACTATATAGTATCTTAAAACCTTTGACACTTGAAATGTATTTGTGAAGCTTCAAAGCATCAAAGTAAATGCAATGTGAATATAAAAAAGCCATCTCATAAAGTTTCTTTTTTGACATGTACCAGGAACATCAAATATTCAAAAAGCAAGAAAGCAAAATAAATCAACATCATGATTTAAAATGATGGCTTATGTCATTTAACAGAAACATAGGAGCAATGCAGTATCTCTGTGCATGAAGCCATCAGCTGGCATTAAAGGAATATGCTTCCTTGGAAATGCATTTCTATTGATCTAGATGTCAGAGTGTGTGTCGATTAATAACTCGTTTCAACCTTAAATTTTTCACTAAAACACATGCTGTAAATTAGACACAGAAGCATACCCAGGAGAGACTCCTTACTAAATCAGTGACTGCTAACTAATGATTTCAGCAAATTAAAATTGTGTAAATAGAGGAAAAAAATCCAAATTGTATACAAGTTCCATACTTTGTCCTTCCTCCTTGATCTATCCTTTAAACATCTGTATCACTGGTGAGGAATTTTGGGTGGGAGGAGAGTTGCTGTTGAGGCCAGTCTGGCTGGACATGGCAGTATCCATCCATCCATCCTGACAGAAAGCTGCTGGGCTCTGACCACATCCTGCTCCCAGCAGTTCTGCCTCTCCCTGATACATGTGACTCTGCTCTGTCTCCCATTTTCCATCTTTTCATGAGTTCAAATTTCCAGCCTTCACGTTGTTGCTTATCAGTTTATGAATTCTTGTTCCTGCATTACTGTCTTGTCTCCTCTGTCTTTCATGCCATTTTAGGGCTCAGAGAAAATTAATTTGGTGACCAGTATAACAAGTACTGAAAAGAGAAGTACAGTGAGATCAAGCCTCTCCTGGCCCTCCTAGGGGGCACAGCCAACTCTGTTATGGTGCACCCTCAGGTGAGACTTTGGTGAAACAAGTGTGGGAGGAAGGGCTGTGAGAAACCTTGTCTGGGGTCTCCCAGTCTTGGCTGGATTTGAGTATTGTTTGAATAGAGAGACAGACCCTGGTTTTATCACTGAACCACAGACGACTGCAAATGGATGAAGCTTTCATGGTGATAAACACAAAAGAGTGTTATGTGAATGGCAGCTCCTTCTGCAGTTTTTGTGATCAAAACCAAAAACAATTGGTAACTATTTGTCATCAGCATTGCAGATATAGGATAAATGTCAAGAGATTATCTGATTTAACCTTCCCTGTTAAAGCAGGTTCACAGATTATCACTGGCAGAAGATTATCTAACTTCTCTTTAGAAATCTGCTATTGATGTTCCCTTGTACTCCTCAATAATCTGTTCCACTGCTTTGGTGTTTTTATAACTAGAATTCATATTTGACAGAATTTTACCGAAAAATGTCTATGTGCATTAATTTCTAGCTTTATTGTCCAATAGCACAGTAGATACATTGCACATCAGTATCCCCTGTAAAGAGCTTTTTGTGTACTGGAACTACATCAAAATCATCCCCACTTTTTTGTTAAAAGACTTCAAAAATTCTTTTAACCTTTTTCATAAATTGTGTTTAACAGTCTCAGCATTGTCACTCATATTTTGTGAACTACTGCTGATATGGCTTTAATCTTCTTAAAATAACATTTATAAAACCAGACAGAATGCTCAACATGAAGCCTGAGGAGTCCCAGCTAGAATGGAACCATTAGTTAATTTTTCTACATCTACCTTTTTTGTCTTGCAAACAAAAGAGCCCAGAACAGGACTTGACTTCCTTTTTTTAAAGGACAGATATTTATATAATAAGCGAAAACCTTGCCCTTGGTTGATAGGGTGGCTTTTTTTTAGAAATCCAAGTTTCAGGAGCTAACTTTCAGATTCTTCGCAAGTAATTTTCTGGTCTCACCTTCTCTGAGAAGGTTTCTCTGGTTAATTTTTTTTGCTGATTGTGGATAGTTTTGCCAATTTATCTAGATAGTGCTTTCTTCCTAATTTTCATGCTTTCTCTCAATTTTCAACAATAAATGTGATGTAATTGAGGAATTAAAGAATAATTTATGTTGAAAAGTACTTCTGCTCTCATCTCTTTCTCCAGCAAGAGCATTTTCAAAGTAATATGAGGTTTATCAGGATCAAGTCAAGTTGCGAATAAATCCAAGGATAGAGAGTCCACAAACTTGCTGAGCAACCCATTCAATTTTGGACATGTTTATTGTGGAAAAAAAAAATCCCTTATATTAAAACAGAATTATCTTTGTTGCAACATGAGTCCTTGTTGTGTTTTGAACACAGGCAGCCACCAAGCACCAAGACACCACAAACCAGCAGGATTGTGGAAAGTATCAGAAGGGTAAAAGTAAGAAAACCTGTGGGTTGAGATAAAGACTGTTTAATAGGGACAGAACGAGTTGCATGTGCAACCAAAGCAAAACAAGGAATTAATTCACTGTGCAGGGAGGTGTTCAGCCATCTCCAAGTGAGCAGGGCCGCATCACATAAAACAGGGACTGGAGAACACAAACCCCATCCCTCCAAACTTCTTCCCTCTCTCCTCCTTCTTCCCCCCACTTTATATACTGATCATGATGTCACAGGGTGTGGAATGTCCCTTTGGTGGGCTGGGGTCACCTGTCCTGGCTCTGTGTCCTCCCACCCTCCCAGGCCCCCCAGTCTCCTGTGGGGGAATGAAAAGCAGAGAAGGCCTTGGCTCAGTGTGAGCCCCGCTCAGCAATAACAAAAACATGTCTGTGTTATCAACCCATGTTCAGCGCAAATCTAAAACATATCTCTGTACCAGCCACTGGGAATAAAATTAACTCTGCCCCAGTTAAAATTAGCACAGTCCTTTAATTGTCCATCTCTTGTAACAATCTTCTTGTAACTAAATACAATCTTATTCTATTAGCTAAGTCATTAATGAAAATGATCAATAGAACATGGTTCATCCCAGATCCATCTGACAACTCTTGAAATATTCCTCTAATGTGATGTTGCATTGCTAAAAAACATTTGGTTAGGTTTTTGAATCAGTTGTACATGAATGTACTATATTTGTATTTTGGTTTCAAGGATACAATACAGGATAGAGTATCAAAGCATTGGCTCTTATACCTCATCTGATTTTTCACTTAACCAGGAAATCAGTTCAGGGTTGAATGCAGCTAAAATTACAAATCCACATTGTTCCAGTATTCCTGGAATTTACCTTTAAAAAGGTAAATTGCTTTGTCATATGCTAGAAAGTTCTGAAACTCCAAGCCCTCTTATTTTATTTCTTGTTCTGAAGGCCACTTGGACATCCCTCATTCTTTTTGTGTTCTCAAGGAAATAGCTCAGTGGTTGTTGAATAGCTTAGGTATTTTGAGGCCTTCTGAGACTGAGAGAGAGTAAAATCAAAGTAAACTAAACAGTTCTTACCTCTCATATTTTCTTTCTTAGGAATATGCAAAGTTTCAGGCCCTTATTTCAATTATTTGCTGGTTTATAAAAATTAAAAGGTAAAAAAGTTATTACTATTGCTGCCTTATCTGTGAAATGCCAAATTTGCTTTCCATCCCAGTCACATAATGGAACTTTCATTTCTCTTTTTACACTTTTTTGAAACTTTCATTTTGCCGCTTCTATTTTTGTTATCTACAATCCATTTTTTCATATTGTTCATTTTCATTGTAGTCCTACATGATGAGTATGTTTTGGGGTTTGCTTTTTTTTTCTTTATTTTCCTTGTATTTGTTTTGATTGGGAACCTTTTGTTCTAGTTTTTGCAAAATATCATCTTTCTTTCATATACTTAAAAATTTTGGTAAAACTATAAGCTTTCCTTTTTCTTTTATGCCTCAGAAGGCCTTAGTATGTATAGATTGGTTTTCTGCCTTTAGTAACACATATTAAAAATGCAAATTCACCTTTTTTCCTCAGACCACCTTCCCCAAATATGCTTTCTACTAATCCCTCTATATGCTGAATTCTGCTCTTTCCTTTTTCTGCTTTCATTCTTCCCTATTAGTAGAGTCACAAATGGTGTAACTTCATGGTCACTTTCTTATTTTTAGACATTCTCTGAGATTTTGGTAATAATTACATTTAATGTTGAGAAGTTAACCTGCTACAAGCAGATAGAGGAATGTCACCGGTTTGAGAGCATGCCCTTGTAAATTTAGTGGAGCATGAGCTTCCATGGATGGATCAGTTAAAATGTCCCAGCAGCGCTGCTAGAAATGTAACTTTCTTCTCATCCAGCTGACAAATGGATTGCCAAATTTGTTTCAAAACTGTCAGTGATGCTTCTTGTACCGGATTTTGCACTGTATAATCCAAGGAATTGAAGCTGATGTTCTGCATGGAACCTTCACACAGAAAATCGCACCGGTAGCAGCACATCTCAAAATAGTTCAGAGAGAAGGAAAGACATGTCAGGAAGAATTGAAAAATGCTTCCTCCTCCAAATTTAGTTTCTCAATTTTCTGATTGGGGAAGTGCTTCAGTGCAAGATCTGACATTAATCAAGCTAGTGTACCTATCTGTGGATTGCTTATATAATCACTGCCATGGTATATTGCATCAGCTGCTTGAAGGTATGAAACAGATGCAAATGCACAAAAATATATGCACATTCATTTGCCTTTCTTACAGCATGCACTTGGGCTAGATCTAGAAAGGTGCACAAGCCTCAATTCTTACTGATATCAGGCGCAAGTCTAAATAATGATGTAGGCAGTATGAGCCTAATTCTCTATCACTTTTGGTCTTATCATTGCTAATACTCATTTAAGAGACATTTGGTCATCACAAGCTGAATTAGTGGCTACTTCTCTCTGAGTTATTGGCCTGAGTAGGAGTGTGTAGTTGGCAGTGCAGGATCAGGTGCACAGTGGGTGTATTCCACAGGCATTATTTAGATTTCCCAGTTAATAGTTGCATGACTAAACAGAGTTTGAAAAATAAAAAATCACTTCGGACATAATTCCGAAACTAGGCTGGCAAAGGGTATATTTCACCTGAATTTTGCTCTGATGTCAGGCACATGATATACCTTAAATTCTCACTGGGTTTTTTGTATTTATGACCCAAAGGAATAGAACTCAAGCCTTTTTTCCTGTTACACGTGTCTTGGAGAGTGAACCTCAGTAATTCTGAAGTTGCTCTTATTAAGGCTAATTCTTTAAAAATAATTTCAAAAACATGTTTATGAGACTTCCTATTATTACTTTAGAGGTGTTATATTCTCTGTTTCATTTCCTATTTCTCTTCTACATCAGAAACAATATCCGAGTAACTATACTCTAAAACCAAGATTACAGTTGAAGTCTATATTTTCACAGCAAGTAGCTTCTCACCTTTGAAAACTACAGACATCTTCATGAACCTGCATTTACATACTCTTGCCTATGCAAGTCTGTTGTTAGGTTTATGCCTTAAAACAAAGATAATCCATCCTCCCTAATTATCAGTCTGAGAAACATCAAATGCAGAGGTCACATGCCCCACCCAAGAGAGATTTTTCTGATTTAGAACAACTGGTAGAAATTTAGCTTGATGACTGATAATATATTTTCAAGATAGCACTTTATAAAAGCATGACTGCAGCTGTGAAATCTCAGAGTTTCTCCTCTCTCCTCTATGACACCTTGATAAGGCAATTACAGCATAATTACCTTAACAAGTGGCATTACAGGAAATTATTGTCATTCTCCTGTTAAAATAACACATAATCATCAGCAAGTGTATTCTAGCATCCCCAATCAGCATCTGATTAGCTGGAGCTAACTCAGAAAAGAGTGTAATAGGTGGGCAATAATTGACAAGTTACAAGAAAAGGGTAAAATATACCTGTATGTGTATCTATATATAGAGAGAGACACAGACGGAGTTATAAATGTACATACATATATATTCACACACATGTGTACATGTATATATATAAATATATATATATTTAGACTTCATTGAGTGTCTAAGGTAGCTGTTTACCTGATCACTTCCAAAACACTTCAAAGTTTTACTATTATTATTTTGCAGATTGGTAGAAAAGCCTAAATGAGACTATTTAAAAATACTCAGGTAAACAGCCAGCTTAATTTAGAAATGCATGCCTTATTCATATTTAAATGGCCATACTTGTCAACTTGCTTAAATTCCTCTGTATTTCCTACAGCATTCTGGTTTATCATGTCAATTCCTTCAAGGCTGATAGCACATTGCAATTTATATCATTATGATCTATGACACCACTTTCTGTTTACCTTCATGAAACTGAATTATAAAACCTTTTTTTTTTCCATTGGTTGTGTTCTTGGATACAACTCTACTGGGCTGCTCTCTGAAAGATCATTAAAAATTGGGTTTTTACCTACCATGTCCTAAACTCCATTTACAAAGGTGATGCAAAATAAGATTAACAAGGACAATAGATGTGTGTTCTGATTCTGCTAATCATAAAATTCCATTACTCTTCAGTGTGAAGAAAGCATTTTCTTCCACATTACATTCTTCCTTGTTTTAGTCAGAATACCTTCACCCATGCCCAAAAAATACAAACCTCATACCATGATACCTCATATCATGATGATCAATGTAATGTAATAAATGCTTGTAATTTATAAACCAGCTAAAGATCTCAGGGTCAGAACATGTGTAATCCAGAATTAATTTCCATACTTTAGCTATAATCAAATAGAGCCAAATAGGAAGGCATAGCACGTATTACAGCAGTATGACTTTTTCAAATTGCTATGTGGGCTCTCATGTTTCAGTGTGCATCTTTTACAGTGACTCACACACATGGTTAAATGAGGTAGAATCTGCCTTTGTAGGTACCCAAAAGCTTTGTTAGGAATCCCCTCAGTCCAAGATTTTGTCCCTTGCTGCTTGGCTTAGTGAGTTCATGACACTAGAGTGACTCCACCCACAGTACTCTCTGCAAAATCAAGTCTACAGGGCTGGATTTTGCACAGAAGATTTGACAGAGACAGAGACCGTGTACTTTTTTCACTCACTATCATAGTGCTAGAGCGTTCATTCAGGGTAAAGTAATGGTTATCACAGGTAAAACACCAGACAGCCAGGAATAGTGCAGGCAACAGAACCAGAGCAGTGATTGTCCGCCTATGCTCAGTACTGGTGAGGCCTCACTTCAAATCCTGTGTTCAGCTTTGGGTCCTTCACTACAACAAGGACATTGATATGATGGAGCATTTCCAGAGAAGGGCAATGGAGCTGATGAAGGGTCAGGAACATAAGGAGCAGCTGAAGGCACTGAGGTTGTTTAGTCTGGAGAAGAGAATCCTCAGGGGTGATCTTTTCACTCCCTACAACTGCCTGAAAGGAGGTTGTAAGAGATGAGTGCCTCTTCTCCAGACAACTGGAATAAGAATGGGAAATAGCCTCAACTTTTGCCAAGAGGTTCAGGTCGGACATTAGGTAAAAAATCTTCACTGAAAGAGTGGTTAAACACTGGAACAGGCTTTCCAGGGAAGTGGTGGAGCCATCATCCCTGGAAGTGCTCAAAAAACAAGCAGATGTGGCACTTCATGATGTGGTTTAGTGGGCATGCTGGTTCAAAGGTTGGAGTTGATGACCTTGGATTTCTTCTCCAACCTCTATGATTCTGTGACTCTTATACTGTGCTCTTGAAACTTGTCCATTTGCACTTTAGGTATCTGAGTACTCAGTGGGATGAAGCTCTGCAAATTTACCAGCATCTCTGGGTTATCATTATGTGTTAGAGGCTCCACTTGACAAACTGTTTTCCTCTCAGACAGATTGGTTTTCCTCTGTGTATGTACAAATGTTTTTCTGCATCACTTACTGTTTTGCACAAGTCTAAATATTATGAGAGGGATTTCTATTTCACCATGAGGTCTCAACAAGGACAGGCTCTGTAGTGTTTTAAGAGTTAGAGGTTAGGATTTGTCTGACATTTACCTGTCAGTGAAATGACATCTAATTCAAGTCACTCATTAAGATTTGATGAGAGGTCAAAGGAGGCAGATAAGCATCTCTCTGAGACATCTGCTTTGGGATGAGATGAACTACCAATTGGCTAAACTTAAGCAAGGGCAAGTGTATCCTATCATAAGTCACTATTTTTTTTTCCCTATCACTGACTTAGGCTATAGGGAAAAAATTCCTCTCTCAAAACAGAAAGTGAAATCAAGGATATGATTGTTTTCTTGTATCTCATGAAATGAGAGGTTTATTCCTGGTGCCACAGAGCTAAAAGAAGTGAATGTGAGAAATGACTTACACTTCCCATGATACTGCCTGCATATTTCTGTGAGTAGAGACCCAAGTGTTTGCAAGTGCACCAAGCAACACTATACTTGAAGAAAAAAAGTGAATACTTGTTTCTTGTTTTTTTTTTCTTTCATGAATCTGAAATATGATTCACTGTCAAATGCATTACTTGCTAAAAGAGAGTCTCATTTAAAGTTTGAAAATACATATTTAAAACCTCAATAGCAGGTGGAATTATTTTAAGTACTCTTCAACAGTAGAACCTAAAAATCATTCTCCTTACAACAGTGTTTTAACTATCAGTTTGGGAAAGGAGAGTGCTCCCCAAACCAGTGAGTTGAGTTTTCTTGTAAATGTGAATGTGGGGGCTAACAATGCTTCTAAATTTGCTCTTGTAGGAGATTTTTTTTTAAGCGGGGATTGCTTCTTACTTTACTCTTGTCAAAATAAACATCAAAATTTAAAAGGAAAAACTATCCTGTTTAGAATAAAGAATGTAACCATCCATGCATATGTGGTAAATTGTGTGAATAAAAGTGCAGCTGGTGAGAGAAATGATGCAAAATTGACGGTGCCTTTGAAATCTCCAAGTGAAAAATTTATTAAATATGATCCAAGGTCAGAGCTTTCTATGTAGAAAGAAAATGAAACCAATACAAAAAAGAACTTTTTTTTTGCTGTGAAGCACCCTATATTTAAAATGAATGTGCTTTCAGATAAAAGCTGTTAAAACTAATTGCTAGTTAGAAGCTTATCCTATCCTCATTTTGAGTAAATTTCTGTTATGTTTCTTAGTTGAATTTAAAAAATAATTTTCACACAGAGCCGAAGTTTCAATTTTTTCCAAAATTGTCAAACCATCCTTTTTCTCCTGGAAAAAGCTGATTAAAGACTCCTGGACTGAAGACTGTGACTTCATCTATTCTATAAAATCCTCAGTTAATGAGAAATTTTACAAAAGCCCACTTCCTTTTATGCTTGCTTAGCAACCTTACCTGACTTTGCAAAAGTATCTGTGTAAGATCCTTCTGATTTGAAATATCTGGCTTAAGTAAGGCCAATATTTTCTGTCCCTTGCTGGGAAATAAGATAATCTTTTGTTTTAAATGAACAAGAGTGAGAAACAAGTTGCAGGATAAAGGTAGACAGGTAAGTGTGAGAAAGAAAAGTGAGGCTGCAATAGAGGAGAACTGTATATATGCAGAATGGGAACAATCCCACACAGTTAAGTAGATCTGGAGGCTTGTGCAAAAATAAGGTTTAGTATTTACCCCTAGATCTTCTTTCACTGAAGGATCAATCAAATGAATAAAATGATGGCATGATGTTGCAAAAAATTAATATCTATTTAACTGTATATAAAAGAGGTTTGAATATAAGGAGCATACACCTTTTTCAAAACTCATTTGCTGACCCCTTTTAAAACCAAATTTGCTGTGAATGAGTCATGGACATTTAAATCAATTAAATCTATTTGCTTTGGTGAGAAATCCACCATACACACCTACTGAAGAGCTATTTTCATTCATGGGCTGCATCAGCTACATATAAAACGTCATTATAACTCCAAACACATATCCAGATTTCTTTACCCAATGTGATTCCATGATCCCTGTTGCTGAGCTAAATTACTCTATCGTTGTTGGTATTATAGTCAAAAAATAAAATAAATGAAATCCACTTGACAAAGAACAAGCAGAAATCATGCAGAAGGAAGTTTGTAATATATCTTTATGATGAAACCTCTCATTTGAAAAATCTTACTGGGATTGATAGGGCAGAAGACAATAGGATCAATTAAATTTTCAAGAACTTTTGCAATCAGAAACTTCAAGCTGCTTTTTTATTACAAATTTATCACTGTATGAGTTTATTTTACTTTTAGCACTTAGGTTTACTTTTTCTGTGGTGAAACTGTCACATACAAGTTTTTAATAAAAGTTCTGCATTTGGATAAAGACAATCAAAATGGTGAGTGCATGTAAGGATCTTGTTGAAATCAGAATTGATCTGAAGATGAGCTAGGCTTTGTTACAGAGCTAAATTTTTACCTTTTAGAGCTTGACACCGTAATACAAAATAAGATAAAAAAATAAAGACTTCTAAAAGTTAATGTATCTTTAACCAAGATTTAGTCTTTGCATAATAAATAAATGCCAGTACTTAAAAATCCAGAACACTTTCTGCATAATAAACTGTGGTTTAATGTCAAGGAGAATTGTCACTTAATTGATTAACATCAGTTATAATTTATACTGTAGGATAGAAAATAGAATAATGCATATGCTAATTTAAAGAATGTTTTTTAAGTCTCTCTGTAAAATTACCTATTTTTCTTGTTATTAATAAGAGGAAAAACATTGATTGAGCATGAAACATTTTAATGATTAGCAAAATTTTTCTAACATATGAGGTAACAAATTTGGATATATACTTTTAATGTGTCTCTAAAACAGCTGAAACAAAAAGCCTTCTGAAAGGACTTATGAACAACAAAATACTATATTAGTATATAGTAATATACTAACATTGGTATTAGCCCATTGTGATCTGCGATGAGCTAATATTCCCCATATAACCATGTACACTTGTGATAAAAGCATAGGAAATGACAAACATATTCTTGAGTGGGTTAGTTGGCTGCAATAGGTCATAATGAAGATTATATTGGAACATGTCCCCAATGTGTTCCTTCCATTTGCTGATGTCCACTGGATTCCTGGAGATCGGTGATGTCACTGGTGGAGGCCAGTGGCAGGTGCTGCTCCTCAGGGGTCGGTTTTGGGGCTGGCACTGTTTAACATCTCTGTCAGTGGCATGGACAGTGGGATTGAGGGCACCCTCAGAAAGTTTGCCTGTGACACCAAACCTTCTGGAGCAGCTTTTCCACACACTGGAGGAATGGGATGCCATCCACAGGGGCCTGGGCAGGATGAAGAGGTGGGCACATGTGAACCTCAGGAACTTCAACATGGTCAAGTACCAGGTCCTGCACCTGGGTCTGGGCAGCCCAAAGCACAAATACAGGCTGAGCAGAGAATGGACTCAGAGCAGCTCTGGAGCAGCCTTCAGAGCCTTGGTCTATGAGACGCCCAACACGCAACGATCCAGCAGTGTGCAGTCATGGGCCAGCTGTGCCCTGGGCTGCACCAAAAGTAATGTGGGAAGAAGGCTGAGTGAGGTGATTCTGCCTCTGGATCCTGTTCTCATGAGACCCCACCTGGAGAGCTGCATCCAGCTCTGGGGTCCCCAGCATAAGATGGAGATGGACCTGTTGAAGTGAGTTCAGAGAGGCCATGAAGATGACTAGAGGACAGGAGCAGATGTCCTATGGAGACAGGTTGGGAGAGTTGGGGCTTTCCAGCCTGAAGAAAAGGGTCTGGGGACACCTTATAGCACCTCCCAGACCTTAAAGGGAGCCTACAGGAAAGCTGGAGAGGGACTTTTGAAAAGGGCATGTAGTGACAGGTAAAGGTGTCATGGCTTTAAACTGAAAGAGGGAAGGATTACATTAGACATTAGAAAGAAATTCTTTACTGTGGTGGTGGTGAGGCACTAAAACACTGCCCAGAGAAGCTGTGGATGCCCCATCCCTGCAGGTGGTCACGGCCAGCCTGGATGGGGCCTTGAGAGTAACCTGGTCCATCTTCCAGGGGAACATGTCCCTGCCCATGACAGGGGTTGGGACTTTAATGTCTCTTCTACGCCAAAACAGTCTATGATTCTCTGATTTCAAAGACAGTTATACAGTTCTGAAAAGAAGAGCTGACAAAATGCTATAGAAATAAATAATATCTCACAGTATGTCAAGTATTAACAATATCACTCTACAGTTTGGATTCTGTTTCATATCACTATAGAGTAAAATTACTCTAGGTTTTAACTGAAAGGTTTTTATAAAACACATACAAGGTACATACAAGGTACATATTTTCTTCCTAATCAAATTTTCAGTTGTATTACATAGATGTCTATTAGCTATCATGTTAAAAATTATTAAATTAGTCATAATTTTGCATTAGCAACTCAAGCATTTCTATAACTCATAGTTCATAAGGCTGTTCCTAAATGTGTATAAGTCTGCACACTTTGTCCTGTTCTGTTTAAAATATAATATTTTACAGTCTATGATGTTTTTCCTTTTATGTCCATCTGCAAATAATACATACAGTACAAATATTCAGCAAACAACACCAGACTTGCCTATTTTGTTTGCACAGCAAAGGAAGATGAAATATCCTACACTTTTATTCAGCATAATGTTTATTTCCACCATCACACAGTAACTGCATTAGTAACATAATACTGCATGCAATTTCAAAAGAGGATGTAGAAGGGTCTTTGTGAAAGAGTCTTGTTATTCTAGTGCAATTCTGTAATGGTAGAACAAAAATACTTTGTGTGTTTCAGCACAATGCTAGTAACTCCCAAACATGTTCTTTCAAATAAAGGCAAAATACCTGCTGCTAGAGGAGGTTAAATCACTCTGTGAGCCTCAAGTGCTCCAAAACATCTTAATCACTGAAAAATTATTTGGCTAAATAAGTAAATAATTAAAAATGGAAGCCTCCCTCTGGTTCTCTTTTCCCAAACAAATGCAAAAAATTAACTAAGGAAAAATTCTAGCTGAAAATGAAGAAGATATCTTAAAGTGTTTTTTTATAGTGGTGTTTCTGGCAAGATAAACTGAAAAGTCAGAAAGAATAATGAAAGAAAGCATCTGCTGAAATAAAACCTGATGAACAAGATAAAAGTAAGCTCACTACACAATCTCTTGAATCCTTCATGAGTATATTTTATTATCCTCCACTTGATCTCTGGATATATGTATATTATCCATACCATTCAGTAACATAAGTAGCATTTATTTTCTCACAAATTTTTAAAGTGCCTCAAACACTTTAAACATGGCATCAAGGTGAATTATATGTCAGGTGAATTGCTCTCATCTATTCAGTTTTTTCTTGTTATTTTAAGTTATATTTTACATTTTAAAGATACATATATATATATCTATATATATATTTAAAAAGCCATGGGTTCCACCTCCTAGTGCTTTCCATCCACCATAATATACATGCCAAGATTTTGGTTCTTAGTTCTGTTGGCAAAAGCCTTCACAAAACTATGTTAAAAACAGAATCCACAGTGAAGGAATTTCATTATATTAAAAAAAACCCCACCACATTGACAGACTCTATTTCCTTCATCCTGCATTGGTGACCTTATTTTGAGGACTCTTCTTTTTACTGTAACTCTGACTGAGCAAAGCTGTTGATTTCAAAATCTATTTTACAAATTCTTGCAGAAAGCCACAGTTCCTGGGGTCTTTTATTCAACCTGCATTGGAACTCTCTTGTTTAATCCATTTCACTTTCAGTTTAATATGAACATTTACAGAACTCCCCCTTTCAGCAGCATTAGATGAATCTGAGGATAGTCTAAAGCCTTTCCTTAGATTTGTGCTGAATCTCTAACTGCATTGTATTTTAAAATAGCCACATGAATTTTTTTTTCATTTAATTCTACATCAATGCATCTCTTAAAGAAAATCACACTTCTGCTTAAATATATAAAGAAAAAGACTGTCTTCCTGTTGAAAATCTTATCCATAAATATCCTTTCAAATTAATAGCAGTCTGGTCTATGATTGAAGGCTCATAACCCTTCTTGCTCACTCATGACCAAGTTGCCTTTTGTGTACTTTATCCAGTGCTATTGAATGGCAATGGAAAAGCTGTTTAATATTATTGTTGCAAGATCAGATCTCAGACCTCTAGAATAATTTTTCTTCTTATATATAGAAGGAAGGAAAGAGGGAAAGAGCAGGAAGGTTTAAAGACCAACTTACATTTCAGCAAGCTTTTATTTCAAACCAAAAAAACAAATGAAATTTCATGTTTCCGTTCACCAGTGTAAAATGGTTTGCTGATATGGATTCCCACATTTACAGGCAGATTTTGTAAACCTAGATTTCAACCTTCAAAACCAGCTATATATATGTGTTTTATAAAATACTGAAATCTTATACAGAGGATATTCTCATCAGTTAAAAATCCTGCACAGCAGTACAGTGAAGACCCTAAGTGGGTAACATTTATTCAAGCAGAACCCAAGAGCATCAACTAGGAATGGGATAGATATCAACTATCCTAAAAGGAAGTTAAAAAAAGTCAGATTTCTATTATTTTTGAGATACATTATTTTCTCCCCATATATGGAAACCTAGAGAAACCATTTTCACTGCCTGTTTTCAGGTAAAGAGAGTCCTACCCTAATATCAGAATTTATGCTATTTATTTTTAACTTCAGAAGGAAGTATGAGCACTCTCTAAAAGGCAGCATCTGTAGTGTTAACTGAAATTATAAACAGGTGATGATAATTAACAATTATCTTCTGTAAAGCATTGTCTGGGGTATTCATGTTACAGATCCCAGTTCTCCGTGATTGCAAGCTGCAAGGAAATTACATGGGTTTTTTTTTTCCTTCTTTTTAGCAACACAATTTTATCTTTGATGAGATGGTGAAGGATCCTCAAATCTTAAGAAAGATCAGATTTTTATAAGTACCATGAAAGACAGACTTTCACAAATGTTTAAATGTATTATTAGTTGCAACCCTTTTCCCTTTTTAACTGATCCTGAAGACTTCTGAAAAATTGACAATTTTGTTATAAGAGTTCAATGTTTATTAGTTTACAAAATAAAAGTTGCTTTTTTGCTTTTTCTTGGTTTTTTGTTGCGTTTGATCAGAGTTTATAAACAGTTTCTGTGGATAATTTCACTTTTATAACTTCACTTTATACAGCTTTGTGTTTGCCATGTTCTGGACATATGCGTAGGCAACTAAAAGAAGAAATTCTGATTTGTAAGACAATAAATGCTTCTAAATCTTTCAGGCATAGAAGGATAATTGACTTCTAGTTAAAACCAGATATATGTAGAAAATAATTACATTTGATATGGAAACAATGAAGGATTAACCAATGTAAATGTAACAGATGTTGCCAGGACAGTGATAGAGAAGAAGAACAGGAAATAAATTGATAATCTGAAAAACTTGTTATCTTCTTCCTTCTCTTGGACCTGTTGGTAAAGTCAGTGGCATGAGCTGTCATGGTAACAGTGCTATCCTTTACCAAGAGGAATATCTGTAGATATTATTATGTTTATCTTTCTTTCAGACTCTCTAGGGAACTGTGATAGCCCAATTATGATCCTGAGCATTCCTTCAGGAGAGTGGAATTTAGTACACAGATTAAGTCCTATGATCTTGTGAGAACTCCCAAGTTGGAAATCCTTAATAATCAACTTAATGGCCAGTGTCCTTTAGAAACTCTATATTCACTTTTTCTGTTTATTAAATAACTATCCTTGTGTATTGGCTTATAAATTCCTTGGAGAAATTATCCTTTACTGTATGCCTGCAAAGCACTTGATATAATGAATTTACTATCAGTCAGAGCATCAAATATTATAACTGTGTGCACTCTTTTGCAAACTATAAAACATACAGGAAATTACTCTTTTAAGCAATCTTAACAGCCATAAATTTTGTTCAGCTCAAATGCAACTCAAATTGACCATATGCACCACATGCAAACTGATGAAATTGCATCCATATGCAGAGTGAAATCCTGCTGAATAGTTTGGAATTAGTTGAAAAGACAAACTTGAAATATGGCAACTATTGTTATCAAAGATAAAACAGCTTTTACTCCCAAGCATAGAACCACAGAGCTGCCATGAGGAAAGTCAGCTCTGTCTCAGAAAGATCCAGCACAGGTATTTACCCTTATTCAAAACCCAACAGCATTAGCTCCTTTCTTGAGGTCCACTATGCAGCTGTGGTTTAACTAAAAGAAAAAAAGGAAAAAAAAGTTAATTTAATAAATTATGCCTAATTTATTGCATTTCTTAAAATTTCCATTTATATATTTTTCTTGAAATCACCTTGGGGTGATAATGCAATGATTTTACCTTAATTTGAAATTTATTTGCCCAGTGGCAGATTTTGGCAACAAAGTAGATCCTTTGAATATTTGTAGACAGTTTGTGCATAAATGGTGTCAAAAACCAGGACAACTTTGCTTAAATGGATAAGATTTTAGATTTTATTTTTAAGCCTTCTTACAGCATTTTAGCTTCCATTAAGATACTCTGTAAAAAAAATGAGACACAGAAGGAATTGCATGAAAAGTCAATGGCCTGTAAACAAAACATAACACATTAATTCACAAAAATCTTCTTGGCATTGCAGGAACTGCAGTGCTTTGTATGCCTGCATCTTTTTCTCAAAATTGCATGAAGTTCTATCTTAAGATAATTTTTTTTTACTGGTTCATTTTGAAGAGACAGAAGGACAGATAATGAAACATTGTTTAGAACATGGAGAGTTATTATCCAAAACTACAGAGAGCCTATAAAGCTGGGATGGCACTAGAAATATATCCAGCATGGGAATGGTGACTTTCTTGGCAAACCACACTGTAGAGAGTTGCACAAAATTCATTTGTCCACCAAATGGTTTGACTGAGTACCTGCAGTGCAGCTTGTACACATGAACTACTTGGATTCCTCTCCTACTTACTCGTATTAATTCAGTGGCATTCAGCACACCAAGGACCACTCGGTTTGGTGTCTGTGTGTGTGCTGGATTTGCAATTCAGTGTAACAACACCCAGAGTGCAGGTCAGCAGAGCAGGTTTAATTGTCTGCCTCAGTCAGAAAGGTTTGGACACCACAGATCCCATTGACTGAATTGGCTGGGTAATGAAACTTTGAGCCTTTTGTTCACTTATAGAGAGACTTTAATTCTTGTGCATTAAATGTAAAGAGTCCAACATAGGAAATCTAGGACACAGCTCACCCTAAGGAAAATGTCAAAACAGGTCTAGCAAAAGAGTGCTCTGTTTCTCTTTTGTCTACAAAGTGAGTCTAGGTGATGATTAACTCAGACAACCATAGCTATGAGACAAATTATTCCCTGGTTGATTAAGCTGGATTTTAAATTGAGATTTTTAACCAATTCTTGTTTTTTTTTTAATTTTCATACCCATCTTACTATATTTTTGAGTAGGGATGCTCAAAACTTCTGATACATAAAATGTTGAGGTTGAAATTGGCCAGATAAAGTCTGGTTTTGGTCTCCAGGGTAACAGCAGTTTCCCAAAATTGCCATGTGATATTCCTAACAAGTATATCAAACCAGTGGTCATGTTTCATATTATGTATAATATGCCTCTAAGCAGAACACACAAGAAAAGGAATCTGAAATAATTTTAGCCTCCTGTGAGGCAATTTGTAGTTTTAGAATACAAAATTTTCTTCTTAACTTTGTGCTCTGTTATATTTAGCCTGAAGTATCTAGTTAGAAGAAGATACATGACATGTAATATTTTAATAGTTGAGAACATTTTTACTGTATATAAAACTGCAAAAAACCCCACTTCCCTCACAATTCTATCCCACATTATTTTTTCAGTATTCCTAATGGTTTGGATAATATTTTGACTAATATACTGTGATTTTCACTCTTTTCTGCTGTAGGTATCTGTAAGATGCTTCTAAAATGTATTTTTCATCTTTCATGTTCTGGAAAAGATTATTTCTTCTGCAGGAATCCTCTGATAAGATCCTTAGATTAGGTTAACAGAAAAAAACCAAAGTATTTCTGATATCAAGCCCCTTGAGATTCAAATCAAACTTTGCAATTTTTTTTTTAGTTGTCAGGTAGTAGCCACACAGTAATGATTAAGCAATGGAATTGTGAATTGGAATGGAATTTTTGCTTGGCTAATATTTTCTTTTATGGAAATGGAAAACAATCAAAGATGAATGGGCTCTCCAGATGATAGCCACCAGGAGAGATATCAGAGCTAAATAACTGTGGGGAAGGCAACTCCAGCATGGGACATCATGACCACCACCTCATTGACCACCTCCTGAAAATGGACCCCAGGCTCAAAGGGAGGGGAGAAATGTGCATGTGGACTAAAATTAGCATGAGTCTTGAGAGCCATAACTAGAAAATAGGGCATTGACTGCTAAGTAATGAAAAATTCCATCATTTATAACCAATGAATCCTGATGCCTTTGTTTTATAATAGAGCCAAGTTTTGATAATCAGGGAGCCAGCCTTTCATGGGTTATGTCTCTGCTCTCTGCTTTGCACAAACTAGGAAAAAACGTAGTTATAACTCAAAATAACACCTTAGTGTGTGAGCTGGCACTGCCCACAGGGTCACAAGCCTGCATTGGGTGGGCACTACAGCAAGGTGCTGCCCGTGATGCACCCACAAGATTGGTGTTTGCAGGACTCTGTGGTGGAAATCACAGTAAATATAGTCTAGATGGGAGACAGTCTATTGGAAAATGAAGCAGTCCAGCCACAGCTCTACATGAAAGTTGTGGCTTTAGAGAACAGCAGATCTGTTTCAGGGGGCCACCATTTAGTTCAGTTTATTCTGAAAGGAAATACATTTCTTGTGTTCTTCTGTGGGAATTGTTTAGTGTTAGGGGTGAGTAGATGCACACACGTACTCATACCCATTGACATTCTGACTACGTCTAAAAAGGGGAATGTAGACCAGCCTTCATACAGTCAAAATGAATAATGATGGAGCACAAAGAAGTCATAGATTTGCTGTATTTAACATCAGTATCATTAAGGCTATTGTGTTTTCAATTGATTATACCTTTTAAAACATGAATTTAACCACCTTATTCACTTTCCTACTGCTGAGAGCTGTTACTGTTGTTCTATTAGTCTGATTATACACATAGGCCATTTATAATAGGTTGTTTTGCCTTTTTTATTCCTTAATTGTGCTGTAGGAGAATTTCAAGGATAATATGGAAAAATCAAATGTGGACACATCAATAAGCTTATCCAGTCAGGTCTAGAGAAGGACAGTCACTCCCTTCAGTTTCTTGGGGGTCTCAAAGTTGGTTAGAGTAGTTACACTTTGATACCTGAGGTTGTAGAGGCCAAAAAAACCCTTTCCAGAGTGGGATGTCAAATTCACTACTTACAAAAGGACAGGTAATAGATGATTACTGAGGACTAGGACTCAAATCAGATGGATGTTCCATTGTCACAACTTGTGGATGGCCCATTGTCATGATGCACGGACAAGAACGGAAATAAGATCCACAAATAGAGAATAGGTTTAGTATCTCATTTCTAGTAAAGTAAGTTAAAAGGGAAGACACAGGAAAGGATATTCTGATAGCTTAACAAAACTGCTTAAAGAGTTTAAGATAACTGACCTGTTTATAGGAAAAAAATTGTATATTTTCCCTAAATAACTTTTTGCAGAAAAAAAATTTATAGTCCAAATTCATTGATTCCTTCTTCCCAGTTTCAAATCTGAGACTGAAAACTGTGGAATTATGCTACTTTTACATTTATGCTACTCTTTACATTAATTATAAACTAAGTAGAAAAACACAATTTTTACTAAACTATGCTGTAGTAAATTATAACATTGAAATCCTCTACAAAATTACTTTAATACTTCTTTACACATAGGGAAAGCATCACATTTATTTAATATCTGACTGAGAAAAAAATGTTTGCCTGAGAAAGTTAATTCTTATTGTACTATCAAGTTATTTTAAGTTATTGAAACACTACCACATATTTTTAATACACTTCATCAATTTTCTAAGTCTGCAGGTTAGAAGGGAACAAATTTCTATAATCATGCATGTAGCATTATTATAATTTTTTACTTTTGCTGATTTCAGCATGCTTAAAACCACACAACACAGCCCTAAGCAAAATATGTACGATCTAGCAGAAAAAAGACAAATAATTATTATTTTTTCCAGCTATGAACTTTTTGTTCCTGTAGCTAGAGCTCAAATGATTAATAGCAACACATTTTTTTGTCTTGTAGCTTTAACATAAAGTCAGAGTCAACAGTATATGAGTAACACAGGACTGTTCTAAGGAATTTCACAGATTTAAATATGAATGCACAGTATACTGAAGTCACTATTTCACAGGCAAAGATAAAATACTTATGAGGATTTTCTTTTAAATAACATATAAATCTACAGCTCAAAGTACATTGACTAACTTAGCCATTCTGTCACAATTCCATTAAGCACATCTACCACTTCCATAAATGCTCCGATGAGCTTGGAAAGCCGAGCACATTCTACTGATTTGATGTGGTTTTGAGTATGATACTGTGGCTTCTTGGGAAAAGCAATAAATAAAATGAAGCTCTAAAACTACAGTTCCCAAGCTGGCTGCATTCTTCTCAGTATGAATATGGTGAGGGATCAGGGCTGAGACACAGAAGTTTCCTAAATCCCTGCAATGTGTGGGGGCCAGTCCCACTGATGTTCCTACATCTGTGTGGATAGGGAGACCCAGGGACGGAGTGGAGATCTCCCTGTGAGTGCATTTGGGGGGAACTGGCTGCCCTGCAGTGGCAGAGACCCTCAGGGAACCTGACAGGGCTCACAAGGCTCATCCTGGCAGCTGCTGCTGATGTGAAAACCTCCACTGATGATGAGTGCAGCGGCCTTGGGGGTCAAAAGAGCAGGGGAAGGAAGACCATGGCAACCAGGAAAAGGACAGACCAAAAAAAATGTATGTTTTACAATAACAATAGATTAACTACGTTATCAGCCTTTCTTTTTCTTTTGCAATTAGATTGAGAACAATAGTAAATAGATTTTAACATATAAGTTATAAAAAATAAATTCTGTAATTTAGATATAGGTGTGCTTCCACTTTGACCATAAACAGAATTTTGAGCCTAACATGTGATGGTGGTCACAAGGGTTGCAGGTGAAGAGAGAGGTGAGAATGTTGACCTCATGTTCAGAAGGCTTGATTTATTTTTATTATTTATTATTTATTATTTTATGATTTATTATTTATTATTTTATGATATATATACTACATTATAACTATACTAAAAGAAGTAGAAGAAAAAGTTCTCAGAAGGCCAGCTAAGCTAAGAATAGAAAAGAATGAATAACAAAGGTCTGTGTCCCGGCAGAGAGCAAGAGCAGCTCTGCTGTGAGTGGTCAGTAAATCCAAACATCCACAGGAGACCAATCACAGATCCACCTGTTGCATTCCACAGCAGCAGATAACATTTTGTTGCTGAGGCCACAGCTTCTCAGAAGGGAGAAAAACCCCAAGAAAGGATTTTTCACAAAAGATGTCTGTGACACTAACATACTTTCATGTAACATATCCTTCTCTAATTTAACTTCACATTGAAACTTTCTAAGTCATTACTATAATCCCCAGAATATAGTACCTATCAACTATTTTTTCACCACTTACCTTGGTTTTTATATCATAAACTAAGTATTTCTCATAGGTTGCTTTGCCTGCATTCACCATGGAAACGTTTTCAGAGGCAATATTGCTGCAGGAATACTGATGGCCATTTAAAGAACTGTATGATATAAATACAAAAAAATAACTGTAAGTATGCTATTGCACTTCAAGTTGGTACACTAAGTGCTGATTAACTTTATCAAAATTCACATTTCTGCCCTTTAATATCCTCAATAAGACAAAGACAAAATAGTTATCATTTGTTCATTAATAACACTTGGAGACCAAATTCCACTGATGTTGATATTCCATTAGATACTGTGATGCCAAATGGAAAAGAAAACCCATCGTGTTTGAGAGACTGAGCTCACAGCAGTACTAAGGGGATGACACCCCATCCTCATTAATGCCTTGCAACTGCAAAAGGCTCTTGGGTAACTGATTTTCCTTTAGCTGCTTGTCAGTGTGCCCAGCTTGAAGGGAGAAGCTCAGATATGAGTCTGCAGAGAAAAATCTTTTCCTGCTTGAGGATGGTTCTTTGTAGGAAGCTCTTAGCATTTGCACTTTTTATACAGGCTTGTTTGGGTTTGCTTTGCTTGCAGCTAAAAGTGGTCATCAGTAGGGTTTACTTCTTATTCAGCTTGTTAAAAAATACAGTGAACATCCAGGAAAGGTATACAAATCTCAGTTAAGAGAAAAATTTCCCCAGGCTGTTCTTATTTTTTTCCTCAGTCTCACATAACAGATCCATAGTCTTCTTCATTGCAAGAGAGAGGAAATAAAATTTACATATATTACTTATTTTTTATATTACTTATTTTTATATTTACTTACATTTACTTATTGTTTTTTCATGTTGATGACATTTTCTATGTATTCTGCAGTTTATATCAGTCATGGTCTTTTCTCTAATGAGCACATAAAGCATGTGGGATTTGAGTCTTAGAAACAGTTTAATTTTTCTTTTAGTTATACCTTTTCAATACAAACAGAAATGAACCTTGTTGATGAAGGGATCTTTCTTTTATGCACAATTCATGACAGAGCACTAAGTGAAGCTTTGCATTGTCACCATGTATTTTGTAGCTGTTTTTCAGTGTCCATGACTAGAATTGCTGTATTTTAAAAGACTGTATCCTCTTTTTGAGGGAATTAGGATTTTCATAAGCAATCTATGGCTAGGAACACACAGCCTCAGACTTTTGTGTCCTTAGAAGGTAGAGCTCATCTTGTTACACTGATTTGTTCATGCAGAATCAATTATCTGTAAAGGGCAAGAATAAGGGAATACATTGGATACTGAGTATGTGTAAGTTTATGAGTTTATTTGACCACTTAGTTAAGTCTGGTAAGGCTACCTCAGTGTTAGAAAAAATTCAAATTTTATTGTCTGTCACAATTTTCCAGCTCAGAGGTAGCTGCTCCTAGAGGTACACAATACTTTAGTTAAAGAAATGGGAATTGGTTTGACTTTAATTTGTACTGGAGGATTCTGGTATAACACAAAAGGAATAAGGTAAATTAGATGGTAGAGATACGTAAAAATTCTCCAGCAGTAACTTTCGTATCAGATTCATTTATTTTATGAATCAAAATCAAATTTCCTCAGGGGCAGGATATAGAATCTAGAAATCAACAAGTGCTCATTGGTCCTTGTCACATCCACACAAACCACCAGCAGGAACAATGAGTTTGAGAGCAGAAAGCAGAATGCAATTGAACATCTTGAAGAAGAATTTAGAACATTTTTATCAGAGATCTGATGTCAAAATGCGCTGCCATAAAAAATGTTCTGCCTTAATGTTCTCTCTTAATTTCAAAGAGAATCAAATATATTTTGCAGCATAGTAGTGCTTGATATTTACATAGTTAATTTAATTTACAATTATCCAATTATATTTAAAGTATTACTTAAATTTAATGTCAGTGATCCATTTTACTGAATGATATAACAAAGTACAAAATACTGCTACACATTAGAAAGCAAATAAAGTCTAGTCTAGTAAAGTTCTGATTTTCCAGCCAGTTGTCATTCTTGTTAAATAATGAAAGACATCAGCAGCATCTAGCTGTTCAAGCATCTATAGCTCCAGGTACAGCAATTTTTAAAACCTATTTATTTGTCACATTTTTCTTATTCTTATCACTTTTTTCCTAATTGTAAAAACAATAGTAATAACACTGTGTTACAATTATCCTTGACTTATGTTAAATCTTTGCAACAGAAGTGACTTTTAGAGACCTATTTCTGAATTACTTCTGAAATATCTATTTCAGATTTACTGTCTGAATGAGGTTCTTTTCCCTAAAATAACTTCCACTATTTTTTCCCAGAGTTGCTTCTTTATTAACCCTGAAATGAGAGGGGAAAAAACCCAAAGATGCAAGCAAAACCCAGCCCAAAGAGGTGCAAAACTATCCCCCGCAACAATTTATTAGAACATACAATTTTCATAACTCAAAAACACTCAGTGAGAGTATAGGAGTGTTTGTCCTCCAAACAGTTGTGCTTGCTATAATCTTCCCAAAGTAGTGAAGTAAAGAAATCTGCTGAAGCACGTTTCTTTAGGAAGGGATTTGCTAGGTAATAGCAGATGGTTTTCTTTGACTCGGCAGATCAGTCCCTGGGTGCAGGGAGCAGGAACACCCTGAGCATTGCAGTCCTGTGTCCTCAAGGGTTGCACCACACGTGTCCAGAGCTCCAGGTGAGTCACAGTGTGTGCTTCACTGGTTAGGCATGAAGAGAGTAATGAAAGTGGCATTGAACCCTGCAGTGCCTGCTCTAAAATCCCTTGGGATCTCCAGAGGGCCACTACTGGTTTTCCCACCCAGAGGATTATCTTTAAACCAACTGCTCAATCACCACTGTCCTCTTAAGCTCCACTTAAGATCTGGTTTCTAAGGCAAAGCATGAAATGGATATTTTTTTTCAAGTTTAACACACAATTTAGGATCTTGTTCTAGTGTGATAGAAGCAAGCAGAGGTAATTGTAGCTGCAGTAGTTTATAGCACAGCTCACTTTTCCTTTTCAAGTACATTTTTATTTACATGTTGGATAACTGATCTCTCTCTGGTTCCAAAGGAACCAAGAGGAACAGTTTGCAGTGTGCCTCTTCTTTGGAGCAGCGGGCAAGAAACTCAGAGACATATCAATAGTGCATATCAGGGTGGGAGAAAAATTATGTGAGGAAAGCTCTGTAGGGCTTGTCCACTAAGTATCTCCAACATCAGTTTTTTTTTTCAAAAAACTGGGCTTGACATGAAGGAATATCAGGCTCCCATCATGTTACTGGTTCTGCAGTACTGTCATGAGAACTGCCTTCAACACCAGTGTAGGAGAGCCACAAATCTCTCCTCAACATTAGGCAATGAAACCAAATTAATATTTGCCTACACTTTGGTTGTAAATACCATTACAGTGTAGAAGGCAAAAATGTCTTTTATCAGAAAAAAATTCTGCACCTGAGAGTTTTGACAAAAGGAGGACTCTTACAGAGGTGACTGAGAGGGATAAAGCTCTGTTAAAATATTTTACAATCCTACAGGTTTTAGTAATACAATTACGAAGTTGGGCAGGCAAGATGATCTTCACGGTGTCTAAAAATTTACTTTTCAGGAAATTGTCCAGCCACAAAACCAAAGAGCCCACTGGATGAAATCAACAGCTACTGTATGGAATGGAATGGAATAGAGAATAGAATAGAATAGAATAGAATAGAATAGAATAGAATAGAATAGAATAGAATAGAATAGAATAGAATAGAAT
>JAWWMS010000120.1:11921909-11944609 GCA_035048045.1 Chlorospingus semifuscus
GGCTCTGTGCCAGGGTCTCTGAGCCCCCTGGCAGGGGTCTTGGCTGCTCAGGACAGCCAGAGGGATGTCCTGGGTTCTGACAGATAGAGAGTGTGTGCAAACTTGGCCTCAGCAGATGAGCCTGTGGGCTCTGGCCTCCTCCTGGCCAAACCCAGCCAGAGCTAATTTTCAGGACAGGTGCAGGATTTGGCTTTCTTGTGGATACATTCTTCTCCCTCAGTCTTGTTTACCTCCCTCAACCTGAGGTAATTAAACAGTAGTGTCACTATTGTATCTCAAGTTCTGTTGAGCAGCTTAAATCACAGTCCAAATTTCCAGTACAAACATCAAGGATGGGTGGCCCTCGCTAGTTACAGCTTCTTTATGCAATTTTGCCATAATGGGAAAAGGCTTGCTTCATAGCAATGCTTAAGCCATTACCCATAACATTTCAGTCTCTGACATTGCTGGTATGCCCAGAGCCCCTGTGAGGCTTTGGATACAGTGCCACATGACACCCCAAGCCCCACAGTGCAGGGGCCTGTCTTTGGAGGGTGGACTATACTGGGCATGAAAAGTTGGGCAGATGGATGCAGCCAGGGAATTTTGGTCAGTGGCTCCATGTCCAGGTGGAGACCAGGAATGAGAGGTGTCCCTCAGGGCTCTGCCTTGGCACAAGAGTTCTTTAATGGTTTTGCCAATGATACAGAGATTGTATGGATCTTACCCTTAGCACAGGGTTTGTAGGGGACAGGCAGCTGAGCAGGGCAGAGGCTGAGGAGGACGACTTAGGGCTGCAGATGGAGGAGAAGCTCAGCAGTCTGTGCTCACAGCCCAGAAAGCCAGCTGGGCTGCGTGGAAAGGAGCGAAGAGCAGCAGGTCCAGGGAGGTAATTGTGGTTCTCTAGTCCTTTTTTGTGAGACCCTACCCAGAACACAACATCTGTGTCTGGGGGCCCAAGCATAAAAAGGATGTAAAATAGAAGAGAAGAGAAGAGAAGAGAAGAGAATAGAATAGAATAGAATAGAATAGAATAGAATAGAATAGAATAGAATAGAATAGAATAGAATAGAATAACATTGATGGTTTCCATCCACTCTGAATGCATCTGCTTGGCTGCTACTGAAGGATTTCACTCAGGGAAATTAAAGCTGGAAGTAGTTTGAGGTTGACTAGGGAAGTAACATTATGTTTGGAAACCAAAAAAGATTAGGTTAAAGGAGTGCTAGTAGGTAAAGATGAGCAGTTTATCCAACATTTTTTCTCAACAGTAGTAAAAGTTCTCAAAATAACTAAAATATAAATAACAGACAAGGGAAAGCCAGGAACTGTTGAGTTTTTTTATAGCAGGTGCTTTTATTGTGATATTTGAGTTTGGAGCTACAGTTTTAATGCATTCCTTACTACATAATGAAATAAAATACAATGTAAATTGATTTTCCTTTTTTTTAATTACAGAATCAGTGCACATGTAACAAGTAATTCACTGAGTCAGGCTAGACATTTCCTTTGGTAATTAAACCTTTTGACACTGTGGAAGGGAAAATTTTATGCTGCTTGATTTGTTTTCAATCTGTTAGGGAAATCATGGTGTATTTTCACTTCAGAATAGCTACCAGGAGGTCCTAGAACTGTTAGTAAGGATATTGTAAATGTGGCTACCAAACTATCACAAAAGTTTTCCTTACAGTTTCTATTAGGAACTGTAAAACAGCAGGATGGCAGTGAGAGATTTGGATTCCCATCATGTTTATGGCACACATTTCTGGAGCAAGCCCCTTAATTCTTAACAGGTGAGTATAAACCCATCCATTGCCCGTCCAGATCCTTAGTCAATGTCTGGTGGAATAAATGGGTTTTTTCCTTATTATCTCATCAGAGCCATAGGGGAAAAGGAGGTGTTGGGTAGGAGGAGTAAGACAGCAGGAGGTGAGAGGGGACAGACAGCAGGAGAAGAGAGGGGACAGACAGCCATGCACTGCAGGAATACCTGGGAGAGCATTGCTGCTGGGTGGGAGACACAATCATTTCCTGCTGGGACAACATGACAACGTGCAAGCTTTACTCATCTTGAAACAGTCCAGCTCTTTGGTTTTTCTGCACCTGTGCTTTCTTTCATTGCTTCTTCACAAATGCGCAGAGAAATTTTTTAATGATACTTTGGGAAGCTTCAAATATGGTGTTATGGTCACGTTATCTGGACAGATCACACAAAGTCTTCTCGCCACATGCAAGTTATACAGGATGTATATTTTAATTTAAGTATTTTAAGCATCTGTCTCTCCCATGAGTCTTAACCAAAGCTCAAGATATGAAAAGGGATTGCAAGACATCTTAACAGTTTTGTGGATAACAGGAAAATAGGATGTGTCAGTCAAGTCAGGGTTAAAACACCAACACAAAAACCAGAAAAGTAGCAGGGCTCGACAAAAAAACAAGGAGGTTTAGAGAAAACTTGTTTTCCCCATTTCATTCTGAGACACAAAAGAGATTTTGTATTAATATGACAACAAATTTTGCCACTACCCCACTTGCTTCTCTTGTCTGAAAAGTTAAATCAGATTTTTCTTTATTGCCTGGGCTCTCAAAATTTCTATCAAAGTTGGTGAAATTTTGGATTATGCACAGTTTGCAATTATAACTCTCTTATAAGAGGGTGTATAATTTATCTGTCATATGCCTATTACATACTGAATATGGAGGATTTGTCCAGTGGTGTACAGCTGGTGTACAGAACTGAGTTGGGGTTTGAGAAAAACTTTTCTACCCAAATCAGGATGAGGTCTTGGATTAAGTATTTCTTTCATAAGACCCTGAAAGTTGCCTGTGTCAGAGAGTGCCCTGTCCCATGAGAAGAATTTTAACTTCTTAAATTCACATAAAAAGGGAAGGGTTTCTCCACAATGTAGGAAGTAGATAAATTGGGAGACTGTAAAATATACATAATTTTTTTTTCTATTGATAAAATTACACAGCACAAAGGAGTCTCTACCTGTCTTTGGCAAGTTTTTAGCTCAGTTTTTACACTTCTAGAAGCACAGCAAATAGACTAGATTCAGGCAAATCCCTGAGGTGTTAGCACTGATAACATTACCTAGAGACTCGATTGTAACTAGAGTTACAAACTCCTTGAAGGTCAAAAAATAGAAGAAAGACCATAAAAAAAGCAAAGCCCTAGAAACTGTTTTGTCTCTGCCTTCTCCCCCTCATTCCCTAGCTCCACATCTCTGCATTTGTGAGAAAACATGGATAAACTATTTGCAAAAAGAAACAAAAGGAAAGTTGTTTTGAAATGTGTAACAAGCCATTGCTACAGTAAATCCATGGTTTATTAAACTAATAAAAGTATTAAAACACAATAAACATGTTCCCAATCCTGGAAATACTTATGCAGTTATTGAACTCCAAAGGACTGATTACTCATGAGTAATGATGAGTTAAGCATATAATTAAGTATTTCCACTTGAACTTTGAGTCATGCTGCTCATTGCTATTTCAAATACCTCCCTATATTTGACGTTAACATGAAGTGGTGTGAACTTTTTTAAAAAGCTGAAAATAATTTGGATAAATGAATTAATATTTCCTAAGAAAAACAAACAAGCATTAGATAAGTATAAAGAACTTAAAGGGTAAGTTGCTTATTTTATAGGAAATTACGACAATTAAAATACAATTTGTCTTTTTTTATAAAATTTTAAGGCATTTAATAACTGCATATTAAATTTCTTTGCTAATGACTTACCAGTTTTAAATACTTTGCAGTAATGACTTATATAATTTCAAGTGGTTATTTTCCATACTTCATTACTTTCCCCCAAATGATCATTGATTTGATAATTAGTTGATATTTTAAAGGCTAAAGACGTGATGTCCTTGAAAATGTTTTAAGTGTCTTGTTCAGGGCAAAAATAAATTATCATCTTTGAAATGCCATTCAGCAGTAATTTTAGTGGGCTTTTTTTAGTCTGTTGCAGATTGAGAGAGTCTTTTCATTTTATATTAATTAGTAGTTAGTGGCAAGATACTCAGAAATCAACATATTGCACCGAAATTTCATGCAGTAAGATATCTCCCTGTACTCAGCGGGTAGCTGTAATGTATCTTTGAACAAAGCCCACATTTCACTTGATGTAAAAAGGCTTCCAATTTTCACTGTGTCATTTCTCTTCTACAAAACAAATTAACACACTGCATAACTTTTATCCCCTTCCCAGCAGGCAGGATACATTAGGACAAGATTTCTCAACCTCTTAGTGAGTTTTTAAAAGTTGTTTCATAAATGTTTTCACCAGGCTCTAGGAATTCATCTGACCTCTTTGGAGAAAAACTCCTTGAAGGACAATATCTGCCATACTGCAGGAGCTGGAGCACGCTTCCTTTGAAATAACCCTTATGTCTTCAATGGACATAAAAAACACAGTTAACTAACATTTTAACTTGCTTATGTAAACCTATAGACTTGAAGACTAAACTGGGATTAAGATCTTGTTCAGCAAAGGTTAATATTTTTAAGAAAAGACTAAAAAAGTTAAGCAAAGTACTAGTGAATAACTATTTTTTTATTAAATATATGCCTGTAGATCCTGATTGTGTCTGAAAGGTATTGATTAAACTTCAGTGTTAAACAGCTAAACTGATTAGCAATCAACTCACAGGAGCAAGTCATGCAGCTTGTCTTTGTCACTGAAGAGTGACATGGCACGGGGAGGTGACACTGCTGCGGTGTCACCCAGACTGGGTGCTCCTGAGAGTCAATTATAAGAAAAGGATAAATTATTGATACATCATTAAACTGTAGAATGGTTTGGGTCAGGAGAGACCTTAAACATCCCTATTTCCAGCCCTTCTGCCATAGCCAGGGGCACCTTTCACCAGACCAGCTTGCTCAGAGCCTCATCCAGCCCGGCCTTGAGCACTTCCAGGGATGGGGCAACCACAGCTTCTCTGGGAAACGTGCTGGTGTCTCACCACCCTCTCAGGAAATAATTTCTTTCTAAGATCTATTCTAAACCTACCTTCTATCAGTTTAAGGCCATCCCTCCTTGTTTTCTCACATGCTATTTTAAAAACTCCCTCTTCATCTTTCCTTCAGTCCCCCTTTAAGCACTGGAAGGCCACTCTGGAGTCTTCTCTTCTCCAGGTGGAAACATCCCAGTTTTCTGAGCCTATCTTCATAGGAGGAGTGGTCTAGCCCTGTGATCATCATCAAATTGATGGAATTCTTTGCCACTGAAAGAGCTTGTGTGATAAAATTCAGTCATCATCTGACATCAGGCTCTTAGTGATGACAAGTTTTCCATTTCTTTGTAGGTTGCAAATTTGAATTTGTCTGTTTTAAAAAGTAAATTAATCTTGTGAATATCTCTAATAAAATCTCTAGCAAAACAAGCTACTTTTGAGTTTGTTTCTTTTATTTCCATAATCTCTTTTAAATAAAAAATTGCAAGAAACTTTCTAAATTTTGTATTTTCTAGTAATTGAAAATAAAATAATGATACTACATCTTTAAGGTCTTCATGTATCATGATGTTTTGCTAGACTAAAAACATCAGTATTTGAAATTAAAACAAGCAGAAAAAAATTAAAGGCAACACTTGCTGACTTTAGCAAAGAAAAGGATAAAAAGATACAAACATTTGTAAGTTGATTAAACTCATTCTAAGTATCACTTATATGCCTAAATCCCATTAAAGCCAATAAAAGTTATAGCCATGCTTGAAATGAAATATTTGGTTGAGGAATTTTTTGATTGGGCTAATAGAAGGTACTTAAGCACATTTTCTGTCACTGTAGATTAACACAGATGTACTCAAACTCACTAATCTAGAGCCTACATTCTCAGTGACCCATCAGTTATAGAAAACTGGCTTTTAATGGGCAGCTGGCAGGCTTGATCCATTGGGATTTTTTATTTACACTACGTTTACTCTTAACTTTTAAGATGTAAATATCTTAATTCTAGATTCATATGTTTGAGGTTTTTTCTCCAATTATGTAATTTTTTTTTAATTGCCTCAGAAAAGGCTAAGAACAAACATAACTTACTTTTCTTATTTTAAGGTCAGGAAATATTAGATCAGTTAGTGCAGATCTCACTGTCTGTTACTCAAAGGTAAAGTCTTTTTTTCCCATTGCAGCATTCCAAAATGATTTTGAAACTGGTGAAAAATTTGACCTCTGTTGCTTTGATTGTAAATGAATATTTTTTTAAAGCTACATATTTAATGTTTTTATTACAATAACAGAGGGCATTGTTATTTCTGTTGCCAGTCACTGAACATGATGTGGAAAGGGGAATTCAGGTATGGTCACTTGGTTATTAAAGGACACTCCATCGTATCACAAAGTCTCCTTACAAAATCCCTCTGACAGAGTTTGCCTCTCACTATTTCATCTTTGAGTGATCACCAGTGTAAGAGAAATCTAATTTATATCAACTTGATGTATTAGTGAGAGATTACAAAAAGTGAGTTTCTGGAGCAGCTAGCTACCCTGACCACTGAAATGGATGCTGTGGCTCCAGATTTCTATTTCTATTCTATTTCTATTTCCATCTGTTGGACCTCTGCTATAACAAAGAACCATTTCCAGCTGAAGATAAATTGTCTCCATGGTAGGGGAGGGATGGGAACCTTATAATGGTTTGGTTTTCCCTCTTCTCATTCCTATCTTTTCCATATGTATATAAGAACTAGATACAACCTTCTGATAATCAGCTCGGTAATATACAGATAATTATGATAATTGCTCTCACTTGACTTTACTTCATTTATTTCCTACACTAAAAAGACAATTAAAAAGCCAGAAAGCTTGAGGGCTGAGACTAGAGAGAAGGAACAATGAAGGTTGAGGAATGTAGGAAATGTGTGTGAGGAAGAGGAAGAATCAGGAAAGGACAGTACCAGGCTGAATGACCCGTACAGGGAAACAGTTGGTTAGAGTGGACAAGAAGTGAGGGCACAGAGTAATGTGTGAACTGAAGGAGAAAGCAAAGGAAACAGGGATGAAGAAGGGAAGTTCACTAGAGAAAGGACATTTGCTTGCAAATGTTTGTATGATTTTTATATATAATTGCAGTAGATTATAGAACACCAGAGATAACACCCCTGATCAGTAATAAGGGCCTATCATAATTCCTTATGATGTTTGTTACAGGCAAATTGCATCAAATATGGTGAATCTGAACTCACTGACAGGTAGACCAGGGTTTTTCCATCATTAATTCACTATAGAAGACCAACAGTGATGCAGATTCTAAGATGGACTGGGAATTTTAAACTTCACATCACTGCTAAGAAAAAAATACATACCTATTGTGGATTTATGAAATGCAGGGAATCTGTGATTGTGAATTCACTGAGATGCCTATGGCCTTTGTTGTTTTTTAGAAGTCACTGTCCATGGCAATCAAAGTGCAAATTATTTTTTTGCAGAAATTTAAAAAAACAAATTTATTTGCTAATTGAATTTGATGATAAACTACTCATGTATTTCTTTTATATTCCCTGAATTTTAGAATTGCTGTTGCCCTCTTTAACAAACAGACATCACTTTATAAGTGACTGCCTGTAAAAGAATTACGCTTATCTAGTCTGTAAATGTCATTTTATGAATGTTGCTATCCTAGTGAATCTTAAAAGCCTCAGAGCTCCAAAAATCTTAACTCATCTCTGAAAAGTACAGGGTCAGCTATCTGGGTAAAAGCAAATGCAGTTGTTTAGCTACTAAGATAAATATATTACAGTCAAGTGTTGAACTATGTTTGAATGAAAATTCTCTCTGCCAAATAAAGGAAATCTATTATATTTGCTTTAACAGGAAAGTAAAAAATATTTTCTGTTCAATTAGGCTGATGTACATAATTGAAAGAGCTTTTAGGCACCCATGTTTGACAGGCCAAAGCTGCAGGGCGACAATCACCTTCTGCAGTGTGACAGGTACCCTGTGCCATGGAGATGAAGGATGCCTCTCCCTTCAGAAACTGTTTTATAGGATAGGTGCAGGAAAAGGTTTAAAATCAGCTGTGATGCCTGGATACACCTGCAGTTTCACCTCCCTAATCCATCCCCAGAAAGGGGACACAGGAGCCATGACAGACACATTTAAATCTTCCCACCTGTAAATTGCCAAATTATGGGGAAGAAACCAGGGAGAGATGAAGGCAGTCTGCAGTGGAGTGCATCTCTCAAATGGAGAAGAGCTGTTGCAAACTCACACCCTGAGCTACCACACCCAGGAATTTGGAAACTAATCTTTAAGGGAAACTACAGAGAAGCTGTCAGGTGCTCATTCAAATCACAAATCTTGTGTGCTTGAAATTCTTCGTTTCTCCTGTTTCAGTTCAAGGCCTGGCCTTAAGGTTTACTCAATAAAATGTTTCATTTCTTTATCATTAGGTTATAATCAGGGTTAAACTGGGAAGTTAAAGATGTTCTGCTTTTACATGTATAGAAAATCAGAAAGCAGTGAGAGGGCTCCTTCAGTCCTGCCCTGCTGTGGGGCACCTGGAGGGACTCAGTGCTTAGGAAGCCCCCACAGACTTGGTGAGCAGTGCAGAGGAGACATGAGGGACACATGAACTGTGGCATTCCAAACTGACAGGTTGCTTTATTTTTAAAATAATTACCTGAAATAATAAATAGGTAAGTGACAGAACTTAGAAATGAGAGTGGAGTTTATGAGCATATTTTTTATCCCTGCTTTCACTCAGCTGTTCCTCTACCTGAAGAAGAAGCCAAGCACTGACCTGAGCCTCTGCTTCACCATCATCCACAGCTCCTTTTCACACCACCCCAAGGCCCTGACCTTGCTGTGTTACACAACTCCCCCATCTGCCCTTTCACATTGCTCAACCAGTTTTAAACCACATGCCCACATTTGTAGCTTTGAATCATCTTTCCTCAGGTACAGAATGGAGGAGTGCGTGAACTCACTAATTTTTAGATTATTAGAAAGTCTTTATATTAATCTTATCTTCTCCTCCCACATTCTCACACATATTCATCCTGGGGAGACGTAGCAAGAAGCTATAAATATTCCATTTCCTTATGACACATGTTAAAATTAATTTCTGAAAGCAATCAGAAAATAGGAAAATCAGATTATTTAACTTCTTTTAGCATTCATAGGAACACATTATCCATTAAAAGAAGCTTTTCTACAGTGGGCATGTGAATCTGTAAAAAATATTATTTTAATAGCATATTATTTAATGCCTGACAACAATAGGACTCTGATAGAATATGAACAATAATAAATGAGCTCATTAGTTCTCAAAGTTTTTACACAAAGAATAACAAATTGTTTCGAAATGTTGGTAAAACTATACAGTTTTATCAGAAAATTAATCTTTATTGAATATTTGTGTGACTCTACTTAGGTGATAGAAGCTTAAAAATCTGAGTGGAATAGAAAGAGGGAAACTCTCTTCACATTTATTAGAAATTCTGGTTTAGGAGCATTACAAAATTAAAGGATCTCTTTATCCAGAACAGACAAAGAATGGAAGAAACAGCACATTGTTCCATTCCAACTATTTCTTTCTTGGTTTGGAGAAATCATGCTGTAGAAATGTGGTGGATTACAATACAGTTTGTGCTTTATCAGCTGGTTGTGTCAGTTTAAGTAACAATTAGTATGGTGGCTTTATTTTATTATTTTTCCATATTTGTAATGCAAAATGTCAATACTTTATTTGAAGCATTGAGCTGCCATGGAGTAACAACAACTTATCAAGCCAAGTGGAGACATAAAAAGCAAAAGGCTGTACATGCAGTTCCTAAACCCTCATTAAGACTTTTATTTATTAAAGATTCTGTGTCTTAAAGTCTCTGTGTGTATGTGACTTTGAGGAACACTCAGATCCTCCTTATTACTGATCCCACCAGTTCATTGGTGGGGTCTCACTTAAAGGATGGAAGAGGGATATGAGATCTGCTCCTAACAGACAGCTGAATGCTGATTATGTCATTAAGGTTTCATCTGTGCAAATAAAAATGCAGATTATGAGCCTTGGCATAATTTCCTACCACTGAAAGTCTAAAACGGAGCATCATTTTATTCCTGGTATTGAGCTAAATGCAAGACAGCAAATTAATAAAGATGTTTACCTTCCTAAACTAATATTCCAGTTTCCAGGTTAAGAGCAGCATAAGGGAAATGCAGAGAAGATATTTTAGAATGGTAATTTTTCCATTTCTTTCATCTTTATGAATAAAATAAGTTGCATTTTATACTGAAAATTGAAACTTTCAAAAACTTTAATGATGGAATATTTTTATTAACATATTATTTGAGAGAGATGAAAACCTTTATCATTAGCAGATCAATTTAAACAGCTTTTAAATAATTAAATGGTTACCATATTTTTATGCTAAATTATAAATTATCTTTATTTTAAATAATCACTTGCTACTCTTAAATGACTATGCAGAGTCTTGTCCTTTAATAAGAACTTCCATAAATTCTGAGTTAGGCATTGTAGGCCTCTGAAAGGTGTTCATTTAAAAACAAAAGAGAAGATGTAATGAATGTGGAAACACGCTTAGGAAATCAAAATAACATTCTACATCACTTAGTTATTAATCTGAATTGAATTTTCATTTTGCTTTGTTATGAATTAAAGTAAAGCTACATTTTAAGTATGCTTTAATATTAATCCACATGCAGACATGCAAATTATTGATAGCTGTGAGTGACAGGTACCATTCTCATGTTCCACTTGTTTTTAAGGAAGTTTCAGTCTTTTAAAAAATCGTTGTCAAAACTGATGAAAACTAATCTAGACATTAAAAAACACACCTCTCATTGGACTGATACTATTTTTAATCAGAGAAGAAAAGTTACAACAAGAAGAACAAAGATGAAAGTGAAGATGTTCTTGAATAGTTTGACTTTCTACCCCTTACCACGAGTAATGAATGAGACTCCTCTTACCCTGTATGATGAATAAGGACTCACTGTCATTAGCAGAGCCTCTTAGAGATGTCTGAGCTGGTTTGAGAAAAAAACTTCCAGACTTCTCCAAATGATTTACTAAATGGTGGGGAAAACCTCCTGTCCTTCATTTTCCTGTGTCACAAAGTGTGTCACTGATATTTACAGTAGATATAAGTTACATTGGAGAGTCCAGCCCTTAGTTTCACATTATTAATATAATATCAACAGTCACATCTTTTAAAATATCATAAAAAGAGCATGAACATTGTGAACTAAAGATGTCCAGAACACATTTATGCAATTTATGAGAGAAAAGCTTTTTGTTTCTAACTGGTGCCTCTTCTGTTTGAAAATTCTCCAAGAAGGAGGGTCATAAATATTCCAGACTCCATATTTCTAGCATGCATAATTTATACTTTTATGCTTTAATTTATGCTTTTCACCCACATTCATGGCTTGGTGGCATTTGGATGGAGCTTTCTCAGGACCTCTTCAATCCCTGGAACCATAAGGAAGGCTCTGCTGCAATTACAACAAAAGACAGAGCTGAGCTCAAGCACAGAGGACAGTTGACACCTGAAATGATGGCAGGAGATGCAGCTTTGAGAGTATTAGCAGGGGATGCACAGACACAGGCAATGATCATGACACCAGTTAGAGTAAAGGGAGCTTACAAGTTAAAATGCTTAAAAGTCTATTTTACTAAAAAAGGAGAATTTTCTTTGTATTTTACAAAGAATAAACTCACATATTAGAAAAATACAAGCAAAAAGGCAAAGAGCCTACCATAGACATGATCACATTTTTGTGCAGTATTCAAGACACCATTGCTTCCATAGCATGCTGTAATTAATTCTGTCAGGCTCCCCTGTCATGGTCGTACAACATAACTACAGGTTGTCCATCACCTAATAGCTTCTGCAGGTGAGCAATTATTGCAATAATTAATACCTAGAAGAATTACCAGGACAACCTTGTACTGTTATTTATAAAGAAAACATGCTAGTTATTGTGTAAATTTTGCATTGTCACTCAAACCCTATACTTGTATTACTTGTTTTCTGAATCAAAATTATCTGGATAGTATCACATCCTGCTAAAAAAGAACATAATTTATTCCAAGGTTCTTCAAATAAACAAATATTTCAGTGTAAATGATATCAGAAAGATCATTTGAGGCGTGTCAAAATAGAAAATGCAATACTTTACACTAAACTGCAATAACCAGATTATCTTGGAGCAACAACAGGAGATTATAAATAAATTGTATATCTGAGATACAAGAGAAAAATATTTGCTATTAAATTTGTTTATAAATGTAGCTGTAATATGTACAGAAGACTAAATGGTTTTATCGTCTATATTTTGATTTCCACCAACTCCTTCAATTATACTTGCTATTTTGCAATGTTTCCTTTGATCCTCTTACAGGTCGTGTATTTCATAATAGACAGAAAAAAGACACAACAGAAAACAAAGCTATTATTCTCATATTATTCTCATCTAACATTCAAGGGTTACTCTTTTAATTGAAAATGAGCTTTGAAGCACCCATCTTTTTTTATCCTCCCAGCCTGTGGCTCATGTTGAGGTGCCAGCTCCACCACAGGTATTCACAGTTCTCTGAGTAACTTAGTTTTGCCTTCCCTGAAAGAGAGTCATGCTACTGACAAGGAATTAAGTCCTTGAAAACTTACAGCCTTAGTCAGCATTTGATTTCCAACAATAAGATAGGAACCTAGGAACAGCCGGCTTTCCTTCCAATCCAAGGGGTCTTTATGAAACAAAACACATTTCTTACACTAAATTTTCTAGTGTGATAATATTCCTCTCCCCTTTGCCATTTTAAAGTTAAATGAAAATGGAATCAGAGTCTAAGCCTTCAACAACAGCTGTTGTCTGACTTGTCCCTGACCACAATGACAAAAAGATTTGGGGGGTTCCCAACATGAAGGGTCAAACCCCTAAATACTCACGTATGCGGAAGGATTGCTCTCCTGCATGTGTCTTACCTTTGTGGGCAGCATCTTAAGAATAATAATGGAAATAGAAAAATCATAAGTGGATCAATGACTTCAGCTGGCACATCTACATATTAATGCAGGGGTGGGCAAAATGGAGATGGTCTAAGAATGATCCTCATAAATATTTACCCTGCTCAGGGAACACGGTCACAGGTATATACCAGCTGAACCCTGGTGCTCCATCAGCAGCTGGTAATGCTGCCAAACACAAAATGTGATTTACATAACAGTTTTAAAATGAATTTCGATGGCAGCATTTATTATGTTCCCTATGAGACATATCAGTATATTCTTGTATTTCTCAAGCTGAATGGATCTCCAGGTGTTCAGAAGAGATTCAAACTCTTCCCTGCTCATGTACAGATTGGGGGATTTTGTCACTACACAGAGATTTTGCTAACTATGTCTCTCAGCTGACCCTCAAGTGATAGCACAAAGGAGCAGCAGATGTGTGCACAACCATATAAAATAAAATTAGATTTTCCTTGGAGCTATTTAAGAAATCACACATAAGGCACAGGAAGTGTGAATATTGAAGTACAGCAGCCAGTCCTGTCTATCATGCCCTGCACAGTCAAGCTGTGTGTTGGATAGCTTTTAGTCAGGACAAGTCTTCTTTATGACTGGAAGACTAAAACAGATTTTTTCCCATATCAAATTGCCCCTGTTAGCCAGTGATTTTAATGGGATTTAATTAAGGAATGCAGGAAATTTCACTGCTCTTATTCTACTTTTGGGGTTTTTTGTGTTCATGGAGGTGACAGAATTTTAGCGGTTTACACTGCCTGGGAAGAATCCCCTGTGAAATGAAACTTCCATTTCCCACTTTCCCAAATTACAGTTCTCTAAGGGTTATTTACTGCAACACAGATGAGGAAAAAAAACAGATAAACACACAAAAAAGTTGATGCTTGCAACAAAGTGCATTTCTAAGCAAAATCCAACCAAGCATATCTTTGAACAGAACTGTATTTGAGAACAGACCTGAATATTTCTCTCTGACCAATAAGATATATTTATATAGCAGTTTATTAATAATAAGCACCAACTTTTTATGCTTATTTTTATCCAGTGTAACTCTCTGATATACTGTTATTTAGTGCCATAGTAGAATTCCTTTCTCTCTGAGCTTTAATCATATGAGAAATAAGATTGAATTTGCATTTACACAGCAAATTTTATGATGGAAGTTTCCTAGTATACTTTAGCTTGATACTGAAGTAAATTGTATTATCCCTAATGGGTCATCAGTTCTGAGGTTTAGTATTTGATCTCGCTTTATTATCTTCCCTAGCTATATTCCATACCTAATTTTTTCCTGAAATGAGCATTATTGATTTATTCATTAAATACTGTCTGTTTGGTGTGAATTTTTCATCCAAGCAGTATGATGAATCCTTTTTAAAATAATGATTATATGCTGCACAAGACTTGAAATACTGTCTTCCTGAGATGGTTTTCAATGGATTGCAACTAAATACATTGTATACAAAAAACATCTTGTACCCTTTCTGCAAAATGACATCCATTGATTATATCTCCCCAAAAATGGAACAATCAATAAATTATTATATTTCTTAAAATTAAGCTCATTTCAGGGTGAAGGATTATTTTCTTGGTTTCATTTGAAGGTGATGGTTTTTTCCTGTACTACTTCAGCTTAAAAGATGACCTCATATTCAGAAAGGGGGTTTAAAATTTTAGAAATGTTTAAAAATGCAAGTTTTATCTTGAAAAAAAACCAAAAACCAAAACAAACCAAAACAAAACAAAAAACCCAAACCAAACCAAGCCAACCAAAACCCCAAACAAACGAACATAAAACCCACTGAAAACCAAGCAAAAACAAACCCAAAAAACTCCCAAGAAACCAAAGAAAACAGATTGGGTGAAATGAGACTCCAGTAGTCCAACTTAGTGACAAACCATATTTTCCAGATACTTAAATTTTCAAACCCAGTGAGCATGAACATTGGAAGAAAAACTTCTGTCAGAATTTTTTTTTATGAAGAATCTTTCTGATATTTTTCCTAAATACTCAAAAAAAGTTTGGCCAAAACTAATTGATTCTGCTACAGAAAGGTGTACAATTTGTCAGTGGTGTCCAAAATGGAAGAAAATATTGCATTCAAATTCAGCAACAAACAAAAAAGAAAGCATTTCTACAAACCATAGAAATATTTTTATTTAGTGTGTTGTTTGATTCAGGTCAACATATTTTACTTTATTGAAGCCCACCTAAATATTTTCAGAGCATTTCAACCTTAAACATTTTGTGATTTTATGCACTGGTATTCATCTAAGGAACCCATGATTTGCAAATGAAACTAGTGGAAATGAAGGACAAAACCCATCCCCATGAAGATGGTTAGGCTGTGGAACAGCCTGAGCTTCCTCCAGTCCTGACAGTTTTCCCTGAGTAAAAGAATAAATCCCTGAGCAAAAGAATAAAACCCTGAGCAAATTCCTTTGAATGCTGGGGAAGGTGGAGACCACCTGAGCTTCATTCCAAACTAAATTATTTTATGATGTGGTGATGTTCAATGTATAACTATCAAATTAACAGTCTAAATTAACATTTAGATTACATGTTTCATAGCATTTCCTGTCATAAAGCACCAAAGTATGAGTGACATACAATTTTACCAAATCTATAATGCTTTTTAGCACATTTGGAGGTATGTTAGTATGGAGGTAGTAATTCTTCTCAAAGCCAGTTGCAGGTGAAAAGTGCAAAATTGTTTACTTAAATACAGTCTGAACTTCTAAAAGTTCACTATATTAAGAAATAAAAACACTGAAGTGTCAGTAGAAAATGTTACCTTCTCAGTAGTATTTAAAAGCTCTTCATGTGGCCAAACCAAATGAGTAATCAGCTTGTAGTTATCTTGCCAAAAATCTATAGAGGTGTACATTATTCGCTTTCAGATACCACTGCCATGAAATAAAGGAAGCAAAACCAGCAGTTCTTGCAATCTAATCCTGTGATATAAATTACCAAGAATATGTGCCTGACATGGTTTTCATTTGTTTCTCAGTGAGTGTTATCTTACCAGCTTTCTGTGAATTCCTGATTGCTGCAGACAGCCTCCAGATGTTCTTCTGTCTTGAGCTGCTTGTGTCACTAATGGCAGACACAGGAAGGAACTCTTCCCTTACACTGACTGCATTTTAAAACATGTTCTTACATTTCTATTCTCATTTGTTTCCTTCATGGACCAGTGGAGCCTGCTTGCTTAGCACAGCAGAAAACAATTTGCATAGGGCATGCAAGTTAAAAATCATTAGTGTGGTTTTAATAATTATGAATTTTTAAAAACTCATAAACACATGTACCAAATAGTACTTTAATCTCTAGAATACTATAACATCTTTCTTTGTCTTCTTTTCTTTTCCCTGAATGATGACATTCAGAAACAAACTTTCTCTAAAATTCACCTCACCAAATGTGCCAAAATAAGTATTTTATGAAAAAAGAGGCATCATTAAGTGTTTTGAAGTTATGAAAAATCAACAAGTACAAACTGGGGGTACCAGCCCGCATTTCACAATTTTATGTCTAGTACTCGTATTTAGCAGTGAGCCATGCCACTTTCCACCTTCATTTTCTCTTTCTCCCAAAAATCTTGTAGACAGCAACACACAACAAGAAGGCTGAATGGGGCTGAGTGTTGGCTGCTGGAGTTTCTGTGAAAAAGAGCTTGGAAATCCTCTGTTGTTGCACAGTGATGTGCACAGTCAGCAGAAAGAGGAGACTTTCTGTAGACTTCAGCAAACACTGCAGCCAGAGAGGAGCAGACTCTCCTTCATTCCTGGTCTCCTTCTGGCCACCAAAAAAAAAAAAAAAGATATTTTTCATTGCCTAGCACTGAGAAGATGAAGACACTTATGAAGATGTGATGAGACTTCAAAAAACTCACGCACACACACACACACGCACGCACACACACACACACACACACACACTTGTGTACTTGGTCACTGCAAGTAGAGAGCATGTATGCATTGTCACTGCAATGAAATCAAAGACCAAAGAATTCTATGTTGTAGAACAAAAGGGTTGAGACTGGAAAGAGACAAAAAACATCCGGGATCAAATTTCATTTTCAAGTGACAAAATTTCACAGGTTACTCTTTATGCAGAACTCCAATTCAGGACATCACAGAGAAACATTGCTCCATGCCTTTAGTGCCTTGATGATGGAAAAAGTTTCAGAAGCCCAAATTAAATTCATTCATAGACAGTTCAGGTACATCTGGTTTTATGTCTTTTAACTCCAAGAGCTCTTATTGCAATATAGTTCTCACTTTGATGAACCAAATAATGTTAAGCTCTAACCCACATATATTTTTCGTTTTGCTAAATTAAAAAATGTATTGCAGTGTCATCCCTATTCTGGTCATCCTCATAGTTCTTCCTCAAACTCTCAGATTATAACTCATCCTTCCTGAGTCCCAGCAGTGATGATCAATTTGAGGTCTCTTTGGTGCATTTTGGTGCCCTAAATTCTTGACTTTGTACTCTTTGTTATTGAATTACATTTTCTCCTTGCCTTCCTTCCCACTTATTTTCTCTCCTCCAGGTACCTTATCAAGAAGCTTTTGAAATAATTCAGTTTATATATCTGAGTGTAATAAGTCCTTCTCTAAAAGAAAGTCCTAATGAAGGAAGACTTTTAATGGGACAGAAATCAGATGAGCATCCACTAAACTCATATTAAATAAATAACAGAATATAATAAAAGAGGAGATATTTTCAGATCACAGGAGCAACACTAAAAGAGAAATCAGGTAGAAAAATTGGGATTCTAAAATAATCTACAAGCCAGGACAAAAGATTCAAAACTCTAAAAAAAAATTGTGAATTAAAAAATCTAAAATAAATACAGATCAAATAAATCCAAAATATTCTTTAAACTTTCAAATTTTTAATTTACACTTTCATATTATTTGTACTGAAGTTATTCTACATTTATCCTATATGACCAGACAGAGAAAATTGTGATGAAAAGACTTTTCCCCAACCTTAGTAGTTATATCATTATTCTTGGAATTTTCAGAGATTTTACGCAACTATTTTCATATTTTCACTGAAGTCTCACCCAAAAGCATTTTGGCTTGTCAACAAAGACAAATATAGTTTCTTCCAAAAAATGTAGCACAGAGCTAGAAGCTCTGGAAGAAGATTTATTTTCATTGCCCAGCACATCAGGCTATGGCAGCCCCTCCCATCTCCATCCAGTCCAGTGACAGAGTTTTATTACTTCCCATGGATGAGTCCTAATGAACACAGAATAAGCTGCTCACACATCCCTTCTCAGTCACAGTATAACATTTAGTCCTTCTTTTTAACCCAAAGAATTAAAATTGCATAGTGGCCAACTGAGACCCTAAATTAAATCTATATTTAAAAGGATTTCCACTGCATTACTAGCAGTGGCAGCCACAGCAATTTGTTTGGGATCATACCTGTGAGATTCCAGCAGTTTCTGAAAATTGTTAGAGTAAATTAAAACAAAGGTTTTTATAATACATTTTTTCCTCATAGTGGAAATTCTCAAGCTGAGCCAATATATTATTAGTCTGGTGTAAGTTTAAGTGGGTACTTAATAAAGCAGCCAAAGCTCCACAAAGATCATGGCAGTCTTATAATTCTAATTTAGTCTGAATTGGAAACCTCCTGCTATTTCCTGAGATATTTCTCTATTATGCCTGTGAAATAGCACAGCTAACACTGAACTAAAATTATTAAGGCTGTAGGCACAAATGCCATTAAATGCATGTGTCAAAACTTGTATATATATTGCCTGTATTTGCATGCTGAAAGTGAGACTGCTCCATACCCAGGTGATTACTAACATGCTCATTTAGTTAATTATGTACTTAATTCAGGGTTGGACTCTCAAGGGAAGGGTGGTGGATGCTCAGTGCTCTTGGGTGCTGCTGCCTGTGGGGCTCCCAAGGCAGGCTGGGCATCCCAGCTCTGCCTGCAGAGTGTTGGTGCCAGCCCTGAGGTGACCCTCAGTGAGTCAACCAAAGAGTGGCCTGAGCCCAAAAGCAGGAAAAGTTAAAAAGGTCACATCCTGCAGGCAAAAATGCTCAACTTTGAAGAGAGGTGCTGCCTGCAGCCAGGTTTCACAACTGCGGAGCATCGAAAGCCAAAGGGGGAGGAGTTACTCCTATACATGCTGCTTCATCAGTATGAGTGTCTCACAGCAAAAGGTAAGACATGGTCTCAAATCTAACAAAGCAAAACAGATATTTGAGCCCACATCCTGGAATTCAGCACAAGTGGATTGAAGGACAGTGTCCACTAACCCTAAGCCCAGGGGATGAACCACTTGTGCTCCATGGTTCAGGAAGTACAGGAGACTGAAGGAAACTGACAGTAGTGTTGCCAAGGTTTGGGAAAGTAGGTGAGCTGCATCCCCACAAGAGAAGAAGAAAAGACAAACAAAAATGCCTTTATTGAGAGAGAAAGAATTGTTGGCTCAAGGTTTCAAAAGGAAAAATGGAGGTGAAAACGTAAAAACACTGAGTGAAAAGAGCACTGAAGGGTGGCATTTCAGTGGCACTGGAGATCAGCCTTGCAGGTACATTAAAGCTGCAGAATATTTCAGAGGACAAAGTGCTAAACATATGTTTAACAGCATCTCTTGGGATTTACCATCAATAATTGTGTAGTCACTGAGCAGGGTAACTACAGTGTTTTGTGAATGTTTGCAGTTGCTAGAGTCATAAAAGATTTACACAAAGGTTAGATAAATGAAGAAGTAATTTAAGACTCTGAGTTTCCTCTCTTTACAGAATGTGCAAAATATTTATTCCATATAATGTGTGTTTTTTTTATGACTTGGCAATTGTTCTCTCTTCTTTAACAAATCTGGAGCTACTGCATTAATTCTGCATATTTTGCAGTGCAAACCAAGTGAAGGTGAAACTTAACTATTTGCAGGAAAGGAACTTAAAATCCCAAACCCTTCCTACTCAGTGCATTGTGCTCTCAATTTCTTGCCTCTAAATTAGAGGTTCGGTTGCCTAATTTATTTTTTTTAACTTAAAATCTTACTATAGGCAAAAAGGAACAAACTTGGTATGCAAAGCCAATAATTTATTATTAGTCTAAACTAGCTAACTAAATAACTTAATCCATTAACAATGATAAGAATGCTTATAGCTCAAAACTCATGCAATTAAATTGAGGTGTGCACAAACCTTCCAATATCTCCTCCTTTCTTTGACTCTGCTTGCATTGCTGCTGTAAGTAATGGCCCCACTGTATTGAGTGGGCTGCAAGATCAGAGTCTGTACTGGCCTTGCAAGGCCTCTGAAAAACAGCAGATTTATTCTATTGTCATTTTTTCCCAGACCATACTATTAATGCTTTCATAATCCTGTGTCTTATGATGCCACCAACAGCTGCAGTGTACTAGAGTGAATAATAAATTAGATGAGAGTGAATAAGACTTGTCCAAAACCTGAGAAAAAAACTAAACTATCACTGACTTTAAAAATACCTTTACTTTTCTGAATATCTACAAAATATCAATTGCTAAAATATTTTTATTGATATGTTTATTATACAAAACTGTATATATTCAACCTTAAAAACCTTCACTGGCTTACCTTTTGGTAAATACTTCATATATGAGTATATATGAGAAATTACCAGCTGTACAATTACCAGCTCTGGAAAAAAACATGGATAAGCTTCACCACAGAGCTCAGAAAAATAATTGTTTGAAATTTTATTGATTTATGAGACAGATCATCTAGTTATCACTGTTCCAACTCCAGTGAAGCCAATGGAATTGCATATACACCTACTGAAGTTTTACCCCACACAGCTGATTGACTCAGCTCAGAGTATGGTGTCAATTGAAAAATCTTAAATAGCAATTACAGATAATGCTTCTAAGCATTTTTTCTTTATTTCTCATAGAAGAGAATCTTAGAAAAATAACAAATAAAATCAATTCATGATAAGCTGCAGGGTGCAATTCATAAAGCTCCAATTTAGAAATTTTGTAGTACTGCACAGCATTGTGCTAGAATGCTGTACCAAATATACCATTTAAGTGGTTTTCATGCATGATGATGGCCTTTACCATGTGTTTAAAAAAGTGGGGAGAGAAGTAGAGAGGGAATTACTTTACGAAATTATTCCACATAGCATGCAAGGAGTCTGTTGTTTCCTTTCCTCTTCCATTTTTCCTCCCCTGTCCTAAAATGCATGGATTTTTAAGATTTAATTAATTCATCCCTGTCCTGAACATAAGAAATGGGAAAGATACAACTCAACTGAGCAGCAGTTAGGGCTGGCTGAGAAGACAGCAAAGCTCAACAGCTCCAGTAACAATCCAAGATTGCTTTTCCTCTGTGTAGTGTCATAAGAGCAGGATGATAGAATGAAATGCTCTTCTCCAGGGAGTCCTCAACCCAGCCCTCATTCAGCATCTGCAGGTGCCTGAGGGATCTCACACTCTGCTTATTAACCAGCTTCCATAGCTGCTGTTTTCTTGTATGTAATACTTGGTGGGGAAAGTGTTTAGATACAAAGCTGGATAACAGAATTCTGTAGCAAATTGTCTTTGGAAAATAGCCATAAAGAGGTATTTGCAGCTGCTTTCAACCTCTTGTACCTTAACAAGTTGTTCTGCTATTCTGGGTACTTCCTGAGCCTTCTACCTCCCATCTTCATTGAAATATCTATGTTTTTGAAAACAGCACAAATTGCAGAATCACAGAAAATATTGCATTGAAAGGAACCCATGACAGTCAGAGACTGCAACTCCCTGCTCTTGCAGGAGTGTCCAACACTAATCTGTGTCACTAAGAGCATCATTCAGGCTTTCCTTGAGCTCTGGCAGGCTTGTGCCTGTGACCATTTCCCTGAGGACCCTGCTCCAGAGACCAGCCACTGCATTTGTTGAAAACCTCTTCCTAATGTACAATCTGATGCACCTTCATTTCATTTCTGAAGTTTTACTGCTGGTCAGAGAGATATCAGCAGTGCCCCTCTGCTGCGCCCCATGAGGGAGCTGTAAGGGTGATGTAGTTAATATCAGCCTATGTGACAGCCAATGTGTTGGAGCACATACAAAATTGTGCTCCCAATAGCAGCAGCGCTTCTCCATCCCCTTTCTTTGCTTTTCAAACCTGTTTCTTCTGATCTAAGAGATCCCTGGTGTGTATTCATAGAATATGCTAAGTTGGAAGAGACCCTTCAGGACCATTGAGTCCAACTCCCGGCCCTGTGCAGGACAACCCAAGAATTTCACCATGTGCCTGAGAGCATTTTCCAAATCCTTTTTGAATCCAGACAGCCTTGGTGCTGTGATGACTTCCCCGGGCAGCCTGTTCCAGTGCCCAACCACCCCTTGGGTGAAGAACCTTTTCCTGATATCCATCCTAAACCTCCCCTGATTCCTTCATGCCATTTTCTTGAGTCCTGTTACTGACCGCAGGAACACAGAGATCAGTACCTGCCCCTGCACTCCCACTCTGAGGATGTTGAAAACCATAACGACATCCCCCCTCAGTCTCTTCTTTTTCAGGCTGAACAGATGAAGTGACCTCAGCCACTCCTCCTGAGGCTTCCCTCAAGGCCCTTCAACATCTTTGCCCTCCTTTGGACACTCACTAATAGTTTAATGTCTTTTTTTATAATGAGGAGCCCAAACTGCCCCCAGCACTCGAGGTGAGGCTGCCCCAGCCCAGAGCAGAGTGGGACAATCCCCTCCCTTGCCCTGCTGG
>JAWWMS010000120.1:11944709-11955191 GCA_035048045.1 Chlorospingus semifuscus
CCCAGCACTCGAGGTGAGGCTGCCCCAGCCCAGAGCAGAGTGGGACAATCCCCTCCCTTGCCCTGCTGGCCATGCTGTCCCTGATGCCCCCAGGACAGGGTTGGCCCTCCTGGCTGCCAGGGCACTGCTGACTCAGGTTCAGCTTGCCATCAACCAGGACACCAGGTCATTTCTGTGCTGCTGTGTTACAGGGCTTGCAAGGGTTTTGCAGGGTGCGAGAGAGACGAGAATATTGACCTCATGTTCAGAAGGCTTGATTTATTATTTTATGATATATATACATTATTACTATACTAAAAGAAATAGAGAGAAAAGATCTCAGAACACTAGCTATGCTAAGAATAGAAAAGGAATGCCATCAACAAAGTTCTGTGTCCAGGCAGAAAGCAAGAACAGCTCTCCCATGAGTGGTCTGTAAATCCAAACATTCACAGAAGACCAATCACAGATGCACCTGTTGCATTCCACAGCAGCAGATAGCCATTGTTTACATTTTGTTGCTGAGGCCACAGCTTCTCAGAAAGGGGAAAAATCCTAAAGAAAGGAATTTTCACAAAAGATGTCTGTGACACTGCTGTTTTCTAGCCTCCCATGCCCTGGTTTATACACACAGCCAGGGTTGCTCTGTGCCAGGTGCAGGACCCAGCGCTTGCCCATGGTTGGTGATTTTCCATCTCTCATTTCCCAAGGTCTCTCTTCTGGGCCTCTCTGCCCTCAAGGGACTCAACAGCTGTTCTCAGTGCAGTGTCACCAGGATGACACTCTGTCATGATACTGGCCTGAGATCAGCCAGCTGGCTACAGCATGATGCCAATAGCACCAAGGTTGTGATCCCTGTACAGCACTTAAGAGCTGGACTTGATGATCCATGTGGGTCCCTTCCAATTCAGAATGGTCTGTGATTATGTGATTCTATATACCAGCATGACAGTATATGTCCCATGTAAGTGAATCCATATTGTATTTGTGGGGTGCCCCGTGGCAGGAAAGAATGATGAATCTGACTCCATGTTCTCAGAAGGCTAATTTATTACTTTAAGATACTATATTATATTCAAGAATACTAAACTAAACTATAACAAAGGACACAGAAAGGATAATTACAAAAGGCTAAAAAGATAATGATGAAAACTCGTGACTCTTTCCAGAGCCTCGATACAGCTTGGCCCTGATTGGCCAATGAGTCAAAACAATTCACATGAAACCAATGAAATAACTATCTGTTGGTAAACAACCTCCAAACACATTCCACATTTGAGCACAACACAGGAGAAGCAAATGAGATAAGAAATTGTTTTCCTTTTTCTCTGAGGCTTCTTGGCTTCCCAGGAGAAAATTCTGGGCGAAGGGATTTTTCCAGAAAATATGACTGCCACAGATCCAGGCTGCCCTTTTTCCCTGATATTAAACTCAGGTCCACATTGTTTATTTTTCTTAAAACAAACAGAAAATCAAACATAATTTTGACTGTCTTAGAGTTTAGAGTGTATTTTTGGAAACTACAGCAGTTAAGTGAAGTCTCTTCACTCCTCATCTGCTTATTCTGGATCTTTCTCTTCCTGGCAAAAGGAATATGCATTTGTTAGGCCAGTGTTCTTCTGCTCTAGTTCTCTGCATAGTTGCACAAACATATTTTTCAATATCTCAGTGGGGCTTGGTATCCAGAGGTGGGAAAAGGAGGTGAAATGGCATGATCACCAAGCCCATTAATGTGTAAGCTTTAGACATACACATTTTGATGGCTCTTCATTTTCTAGAGCACATCTTCCAATACTGTGCTACATTTTCATGCTGCTTCTTGAAAACCACTCAAAGTTATCAATATACTGTTTGTCTCGTTTATATTGGAACACTATTAAAATAATATAGCATTATATTGTAGTAAGGTTAAAATCCTATTAAGCTATTTGAAGAATATATTAGTTCTTTGAAACTACAGTGTTGATCTGGGAGCTTTTTCTGTTTAATCATGCATTTCTGTAGAATCAAAGACACATAAAGCTAGAAGCAACCTCAGGAGAGCACCGTCTCCAATCCCCAGCAATTAGGCAGAATGAATAATTTACAGTTCTTTTCTAATTTACTCTTCCCAATATCAAATCTCCCTGTACCATTGGTATATCAGCATGGGTTTTGTTCTCATTTTTTTACATATTTTTATATATTTGTTATATACTTGTTTATGCAAACTATTTTCATGCTTCCCCCTAAATCATTGAAAAAATTTGGACAAGGTGAAGACCAAGTCTCTGAGAATTCACTGCTAATTAACAATTTTTTATTTACATTTATATTATTATATGACATTTTTATAATAAAACTCAAAGATCACTACTTAGCAAATTTTTAGTCCATTAAATATGCACCATTGATTTTTTATCAACTTTTTTTTCTTTCTCTTGAAGCTAAATGTCATACACAGCATAAAGGGAGTAAAAATACAGAATAGATTCAAATTGTGCTGTTTTTCTAATTTAATAATAAAATATGATGCTATCTGTTATACCTGTTATCACTGTCTTTTTTTTTTTTTTAATTAGAAGTGAAGGATTTGCTTATCTCTCCAGCTGGCCTGCAACAATCAGAATACTCCAAGCTAGCAAAGGGCAAACAATGAACTGATTTGGAAAAATAATTCTAAATGTCAAATTTGTCATTTACTTCCTCATATCCCAGCCCTGTCTTCTGCACAGAATAAGTAACAAGTGGCTGACCAGTGCTGTAGAGTTGCTACTTATTATAATTCCAAGGTAGAATTAAGCTATGAGAAAATGTGGTGGAGCACATCACATCCTCTTGGAAGACAGAGGAGTGAGGTTATTCTGCAGTTCAGTTTGCTCCACAGACGGAGAGGAAACTTCAAAAGAAGAATCCATACATCAAAGACTTTTTACTTTAAAAAAAAAAAAACATACACAATCCTTCTATATCTTTCATCTTCAGTCTCACAAATGTGCAGTTGTAATCAAAGACACAGTAATGTATGTCCCTGTAAATAAAAAATTTAAAGACAAAAGGTTCTGCTATGGATGGAAAGATGCAGAAAATTCTGGTATCCCTAGCCATGAACCAGAGACCTGTTCATGAATATGTTATCTTCACAGAAGATGGACCAGTAGCTGAATTGGCCCCATAGTTCCAGCCCTGAAGCAACCCTGCATTAATGACAAGGTCATTATTGACTGTCAGATATAGGCTTAAAAATTGTATCCATGAAATAAAACCTCAACCCTTTGTTTTGCTGGATTAAGTGAGTTTTATTTCCTACTTTTAAAGTGATGCAAACATACTTAAAGAGGAGGGAGACTTACAGGTCGCAATTAAAAATGCAAAGGAAGCAGGGCAGTGGCACCATTCAGAGTACCTAAAACTGGAGGCTCTAGAGAAGAGTCCTCCTGTGTCAGCCTATAGAGGGTCAAGCTGGCTCTACTAACAGTGTCAGCAGTGTCAAAAGCTAGGATTCACAAAAGATTTAATCCTGATGAGTTTTATCTGCATGATCTCTTGGAAACAGAGGGCACATGCTTCAGGAAAGTTGTATTTTCACAGATCCTGTTATCTTGTGTTAAATTTCTGCACGAACACAATATCATAATATTAATTTTTAATTTAGGCAGCAAATACAGAACATATCTTGTTGCAAGAAAAGAAAAAGGACTCCTAGGCAAATAGTGTTGATTATCTTAGATTCATAGAACCAGTCACAGAATCAGTCATAGAATCACAGAATGGTTTGGGTCGGAAGGGGCCTTAAAACCCCTCTGGTTCCAACCCCCCTGCCATAGGCAGGGACAACTTGCCCTAGACTGGGTTCCTCAAACCCCATCCAGCCCAGCCTGGAACAATTCCAGCGTCTCACCACCCTCACAGTAAAGAATTCCTCCTTTTATTTAATCCAACCCTACCTTCTTTCAGTTTAAGGTCATTCCCTGTCACTACATACCCCTGCAAAAAGTTCTTTCCCAGCTTTCTTGTAGACTCCCTTCAGATACTGCAAGGCTCCAATGGTCACCCCACACCCTTCTCTTCTCAAGGCTAAAAAATACAAATCATCTCACCCTTCCCTCATCGGTTGGATCCCATTCCTCTAATCATCTCCATGGTCTCCTCTGGACTCACTCACTCAGTACAAGGTCCTTCCTGCGCTGAGGGCCCCAGAGCTGGACAAGCATTCCAGGTGGGCTCTCACCAGAGCAAGCAGAGGGAAGAATCCCCTCCCTCACCTGCTGGCCACGCTGCTTGTGATGCAGCCCAGGGCATGTTTGGCTTTCTGGACTGCAAGTGCTCACTGCCAGATCATGTCAAGCCTCTCATCCACCAGCACTCCCAATCCTCCATAATAATGGTCTGTGATAATCCTCTATGAACTGTTCTCAGAATTTAGCAAAAATATGCTAAAATTATGACATTGTTTCTTTAGATATTTGTAGGGTCTGTTTATCACAAGTACTCGTGTTTGTGTGAAAATATACACCAGTTGTATTTTCATTTACTCATGCACCCAGTATGTCTGGCTGTCTTGCCAGAAATATGAACTGTGTGTACCTGAAGGAATTAACTACAATCCTTTTCATGAAGAATCCTGTCTCTCTGGCAACACACAGCCTTTGGTTCCATTATCTAAATCTTTTATCTTCCCTTCTTTGACTGAAGGATGATTTTTCATCTTTATATTTTTCAGTGAATGAAGTGCAGATGAAGCTCTCTTATGTGACAGAAATATTCCACCTTTCCTGTGAAATTGCCCTGAAGGCCTCATCAAAGACAACACCCTCTGAATTATTAGGTGCATATGTTAAAAATAGTCATTTGCATTCCATTAAAATAACACAGACTCTACTGCTAAAGCTTCCATCCTGCCCTTTTAATTTATGTGCACTGAAAACAGCTCTTTTGTAAATATAATCATTATCCTCCTTTCTTAAAAGAAGAGGAAAAGATATTAGTTCTTCCTATTTCTTTGATATTTCCTTCTTATGCATAAAGAAACACTGTGCCTTTCTGCAAGTCATTTTTTTAGGACAAAAATTCTTATGAAAAACTTCCTAAAACCTAAAGAACTATAGTTATATTGGAGTTTTTTTGGGCATTCTCTCCCTTTTTATATTAACATAAATCTTTCCCACTCTTGTTCTTTTCGGTTGGTTTAGTCATGGTGGATCAGAAGTACTGTTGGTACTAAACTTGAACCTTGTTTGCCACTACAGAGGTGGCAGTCTGGCACTCAAGCCATTTTGCCACATGGCTTGGTTGCTGTGTGCACTGCTCTAAATTCATTTCCTTTACTTAATTCCCTCAGTTCTTTCTTTTGCTCCTTCTTGCCCTCCTGCAGCCCTGCAGCTCCAGGACCTCAGCCCCAGCTATCCCTGCAGTGTTACTGTCCTTCTCCTCATGCAGGCTCAGGCCAAAGGATGCCAGTTCATTTGTCAAAATCCAAACAGGCTACCCTGCGTCACTGTCATATTTTCTGAAAAATCCTCTTTGCTCAGGATTTTCTCCTGTGTTTGCTGCTCTGGAATTTGGTCTGCAGATTGTTTATCCACCATGTGAATTGTTTTAACTTAATGGCCAATCACAGCCAGCTGTGTCAAGGCTCTGAGGAGTCACGAGTTTTCATTATTCATTCTTGTTAAACTGTCTGTATCCCTTCTCTTCCTTTAGTATAGTTTTAGTATAGCATTCTTTAATATAATATAATATCATAAAATAATTAATCAGCCTTCTGAGAACATGGAGTCTGATTCTCATCTCTCACCTCATCCTGGGGACCCTCGCAAACACCACAGTGCTGGCTGAATCAAGCCAAGTTTTACTGCAGGTCTTTCACGTTGTAATTGCTTGTCTTTCTGGGAACAATGTCATGTCTTGAATGCCAGATCTCTGCAATCAAAATTCTGGCTTTGCCAGGCATGCTTTGTGCTGTGTCTGGCTGCCTGTTCCTGCCCGTGCTGCACATCACTGCCTTAACAAGCTGCTGGGTTCCTGCAGAGCCATTAAATCTTTGTGCCTCATCTCTCCCTTTCTCCCTTCCAGGCTTGTCATAGCTGAATCACACAGCACGTGCACAGACAGTATTCCAAAATAGGGTTTCATGAAGAAAGGAGAAGAAAGGCACAGAGTACATTTTCCCTATCTAAAATGCAGTAAATTATTTTCTACTCATGGAGTGTGGGGTTTATAACCCAAACTCAATCTGAAAGAGTAAAGCAACCTATCCCTAACACTGTCTTCAAAATTGTCAAAAGCAGCAGCAGGATGTTATAATAAACTTGCTGTGATAATAGAACTCACTTTTCTCACAGTTACGCTTCTCTTCCCATACAATACTTTATATCTGATACCATAATAATTATTAGTCATTATAACAGTCTTAATACCATTCACAAGTAAAGCCAGAATACCTACCATGTGCAGAAAGAGTTTGATATCCTGTGGGTTTTTTCTGGTTTGGGACATTAAGAGATGGCTTTTTAAGATTTGTGGATAAGCCAAATGCTCTTGGATTGTTCTATTTTTCCCATTCTCAAGGATGAAAAATGGCTTGCATGTGATTTTTCTGAAAATTTGTTAGTGGCAGACACCAATCAAAGCAGTGAAATGTAAATTCTGAAAAAATTTTGTAAAATTCTGGGGATGCTGGTTAGTACTGTATAATTCATCTTTCTTTTACCCTGTAATCTGGGGCTGAGCTGCCATGCAGAATATGCTCCATCTTTGCCTATCTCAGCCAGCACTAGTATGCACTTGCTTATCATCCTCCTTGATAAAGTCCGTCCATCATTCTAATATCATTATTTGTCTTATGATAAACTCTGTCAAGACTGGTAGAGTATGATTAGTATTTCAAACTCTGAAATAGAGATAGAAAGATCTGCTGATAAGTAAACAGAAATTCCAGAGATCTCATCTTGTGTATTGTAGGCAAGGAGGGTCCAACTCACCACAATAAGATAGCTGGTCACAGAGTAGAAAAGCTGTCAATGACACTCAACATGAATTTTTCAGCTTTGTCACTCCCTGCCTATTGTTTTTTATTGCCTGCTAAATGACACAGCTTAAATAGTTGGAAAATGAGAACATCGTCACAAAGTAATTTTGCCTTTCTTCTTTTTCTCTCACCCTAATTTTCATGGGGTCTTCTGCTCTGGAAAAGGTGGGAGCCTCCCTCTGTGAGTTCTATTGGTCACAGACACCACGATATCTGGCAAAGCCTTGACCCTTTTTACACAATACCTTGGAGCAGAAGATGCACACAACTGGTAATTGTCATATCACATTTTGGCACACCAAGAACAAGATGGTCAGATCACCCTTGCTCCTTTCTCTGCCCAGATGAGCAAATGAGAACCAGTTCATTTACTGACTGTCAGTCAATTACAACTCTTGCTCTGAGCAAATATCAAACACTCTGCTCAAGAGACATTGTGCCTAAATGTTCTGGCTCACAATTACCAGCTTTAGTTATTAATTCTACGGTAGGTGAAGCTGAGAGATAAATTTGGTTATAGAAGATTTAACAGAGGTTATATTTATTAACCCTTATTTAATCATCTCAGCCAAGCAAACAGCTTTGATCTACAGCGTAGAGCTGTAGTTCAATATTTACACCTTGCATGAAAATATGGCATTTAATCTAATCAAGTTGGCCAATGCTGAACATGCCACATTAAATGTTTGCTCTTCAAATCTGGAGTTCACTCATTCTGTCATTCTAATTCCCGGACCCAATTTGAAAATAGTTTGCATTACATGCTATCTTGCAGCTTTATGTGTTTGCCTACCAAACACAGGTTAAATGACCTTGTTGTGTGAATGTGACATTGTTAAAATCAAAGAATAAATGCAACAGTATTATCTACTAAAAAAACGTAATACATTGCTGACAGCAAAAAGACAAAATATCTCTCTATTCATAACAGTTCCTTTGCTATCAAAAAAATCTTGTTTCTTGTACTTCAGCGGAACATTGGTGAGTTGTGTGACCGTTGTAATTTTTTCTTGTCCTGCCCTGTAAAATCCTTTTAACAGTAGGTCGAAAGATGAATAAACAAATGGGAGGCAGCTAAAATAAACAGTGTAAAGTTAAAATCTCTAAAGCAATGGCAGTCTAAAACAAAGCTATGAAATCTCACCCTAATCTCACACAAACCAGTTTCAGTAAAGCAGGAGCAATTTTAGTCATCTTGAAGGAGGTTCAGTGGGAGAATGACATCACAGCTGAAGCCTTATTTCCTCACTGCTTCTTGTGTTTCTTGTACTACAACTGGGAGAGCAAGGGAAAAAATGTTTAAAAACCAATATACCACCCCCCCCGCAAAAAATAGTTACAAAATGGTATCACAAAGACAGAATTAATAAGAAATTTGCACAGACTTAATTTTAAAACATCTGCATTTTCATTTGCAGTAAGTTTTTAATACAGGCTGTCCTCACAAATGGACAACACCTGTGGTTGTGGAGAAACTGAACTTGTATAAAGAGGCAGAATTGTGCTGGCCAGCATTAGAGGAATATCTCTGTGTTTCAAATGTTTCTTCAAAGGACTGGTGACCACAGCAGGCAACAGAAGTTATGGAAAGAGTTGTTAGGACATGGCCACCCCATCATGCCATAACGACCCCGGGCTGTCCTGTGGGATGAAGCAGCTCCTGGGCCCAGCACAGGTACCTCCTGCATTCTGGGAAACTGCAGCATAAACTCATCCTTTGAAACAGATCATAAATTACAGAAAACATTTCTGCAGTTCTTCTTCTACATACAAGCATATCAGTATTAATATAAAATTTTTCTTCCAGTACACAATCTCTTACTGTTTCCTTCCCTACTTTTTTTTTTGCAAATATATACATATATGTAACTACATACATATGAGATATCATGAATGGTTTAGAGAGAAGAGTATCAATGTTATTGACAGATTAATACAAATATATTATAATAATAAACCAGATTAAACATTACAGAAGGAAAATTCAAAACCAGAGCAAGCAATAGACATTTACACCTCAGTTCACCTGCCCTAACTTAGATACCTCAAAATTTCAATTCTGGAATCACAGCTTTAGCCTATGTTCCTCTTAGGGACAATGGAGATAAAATATCAATTAAAGCAGCTTTCATGTCACCCTAAAATAGGTTGTGGTCTGGAGGCCTAATTCTCTCCATCCAATAAAGGTAACATAGTGCTTCCAGTTCATCCATAGATAAATTTATATATTGTAAGTGATACAGACACACCCAGACCACCTGATTCCTATGTTATACATTTTATAGAGGTGTGTGTTGCATAGAGTTTGGTTCATGTTTCTCTGTATTTTTTTCATGGCTTCCATTGGCATTTCAGTCTCTCCTTCCTTCCTCTTACAAAATACCTGACTGTTAAACATGATGAACTATTCTATTGTTAAGCATTTAAGAAGAGATAAATGGTTTGAATGTTAATGCACCAAGGTAGATCAGAATCTCAGCACTGTTAAATGGTTTCTGAGCCACTAGAGCATAGAGTCAGTGCTATAAAGAAGCACTCCCTGATGGATTGTTAGCAATACTCTAACTCTTTTCAGGACAATAATATTGACTTCACATTAGATAAACATGAATCTTCTAAACAAGAGGTGAATACGCAGGAATCAGCCTCTTTGTGTCTAGCAGCTAAAAGGTGGCAGGACACACTCTATAGAGTTTAATTTTAACTGTAATTAGCTTTTGCAGTGAAGTGCAGTAAGGTAATAAATGAGGTACAGTGCTGCAACACAGGACTAAAGAAAGAATGGAGGAGGTCCTACTCTTTTCTTTGACAATTTTTGGTTTCCACAAAACCCATTATTAGTAAAACACAGACATTAAATGACACTTATGCTTTCAAAGAGGTAGTTGTGTGGGAGAAAAAAAAGTAAAAAACAGTGAGGTATTTAATTTTTAGTTGGAAGTTGCCCAAGTGTGGATGCTAACACTTTCATCTTTAGCTGTAGACCCCATATTCTGAAAAAATAATGCAATAGCTCAGTAAATTAGCATTTACCAATGGTTTATGACCCCAGAAGAAGTCAGATAGATCAGTGAATTTTTACATTTATAGGTGCTATTTTCTGTCTGCTAATGAGAAACAGAACAACTGAATGCTACTATGGAGTTTATTCAGAACTCAGAATCGTGGTTTTCACTCCATTACAATTCTATAAAAAAGTCCAAAAATTTAATTCATCTGATAACCCAAAAGTAGTTTTTAAATTGCAGGAATGTAGGAACTAGAGATCCAGAATTTGAGGCAATTATTTACTCCCATTCCTACCATCACTTAATTCAGTATAGAAATTTGAGGGGTTTTAGCAGTCTTCATTAGCCCAAGAAATACAGTTACAGAAAACACAGCTGGAATAGACTTCATGAGGCAGGCTAACCAACATCCATGATCCAACCCCAAACCAGGTCTGTCCAAGCTCTTCTTGATGGATATTTGTCTAAAGAATTCTGCAAAGTATT
>JAWWMS010000120.1:11955268-11968588 GCA_035048045.1 Chlorospingus semifuscus
CATAAATTCCATTCACATTCTGAATGTTTAAAAGCTCACAAAAAAACTCTTTTCACAGAAAAACTGTGACATTGTTAAAATATTCACTGGTTGAATATCTTTTCTATAGTCCACTTAGGTTTCATTTCAAACTTACTTGCCAGCACTTTGAAACACTCTTACAGGTAAATCTGGATGTTATATCCTTCATCTACTCATACCTAGCCCTGCATCTCTCAAATGCAGCACAGTAAATGCAACCATAGGAAAAGAAGTATAACATTAGTAAGTAAATTAAACTATGAAAATACAACTATTAACTTTGAAACTGTCTTAGCTGTGAGTTTAGTTACCCTGAAGAAAGACATGGAGTTGAAAAGGCAAAAGAAAACTGTTTTCACATGTCTTTCCACAAAGCTGTGATTTGCTTCAAAACTTGAGTGTAGGAAAAATATGAGCATTGGATAAGAAAAAGAAAATTTCAGAAAGTTTATTTTAAAATTTGTCAAAAAGATGTCACCTGTTTGATTTCATCTTTAGAGGCCAAGTGCTTCTTTGTGTGGCTGCCAATCCAGTCTCTCATTTCTGCACTACATTGTTCATGTAGCCATGCCATGAGCTGCATGGCTTCCATGGCAAAGGATCAAAGGGAATTTTTAAACACCCAAAGGAAAAAAGGATTTAAAAAAGACAAGACAAAACAATTAGGTGTACCTATGCAGCACCAGTCACTCAAAGATCTTGAAAATGCTTTAAAGACACTAATTTTCTGAAGTTTGTAATGGCTAGGGATTAAAGATTAGTACACCATATAAAAATAAAGTACATGTACTAGAATCCTGTACCTTTTACTAAATATTGATGCATACATTGAATTGTGCTTTAAAATAAATGTCCCCTGATATTTCTTCATTGCTATTTCTTCATGCTCAATGATATTACTTCAGTGCTACTTTGCTCAGAGATATTTTCTAGAATATTATGTTATATAAGGCCATACCCTCAACTGAGATGAATCAGTATCATCCTAGTTTCCAATGAGCTGCACTGAGTTTAAACCAGTAGAAAATCTAGCCAATTTTCTTCATCCTTTTACAAAAAGCCCCGGCATGTAGCATGGAACTTGTGTTTGAACACAATGAAAAATAAGATTTTCAGTGTATGCACAGCAAGGAAAATTACTAGCTTTTGGATATTGCAGATTTAAGGGATATATGAGAAGCTTATGAGCTCTCAGACTCTGCTATATTGCTTGGAAGCTGGACTAGGATAGGCATGATGAAGAGGTTTAGCAGAGTAGATATTAGAAATTCGAGTAAAGCTGCAACCATGCAATAAAAATTACAGCAGACAATACAATATAATGATTTTAAGAAGCATTGGAAGCATCCAAAAGAGCTCATCTCAAGTTTTGCTTCCAAGTAAATTATTAACTTGGTCTCCAAGTACAGACAAGTTTTCTGCCTCTTTCTCAGAGATTTTTCCCCTTTCTCCTAGTCCATAAGTTTTGGCATAATATATGGTTAATATATTCTTTTTTTTATATATATATATATATATATATATATATATAAATAAATAAGAATATATATATAAGAATATACATGGAAACTGTTTTATAATTCATTTAATGTTTGGTACAACCTGAACAGTGACATGAAAACATCAGAAAGTTTTTGTTTTAATCCACTCCAAACTCAGAAGAAATACAATTTTTCTCACTGGAGAGGGATGGTACAAGGGAGATGTGGTCTCCAACATGATAGAGAAAAGAGAAACAGATCTTGAGAATCAGCTAGTTTAAAAACCAGCTGATTTAGAGCTGATGCCAAGCAGAAAGGTCACCTTGCTCTAAGTGCAGCACTTCAGCTCTTGTTGTCTTTTTCACAGGTTCAAAAAAAATTTCAAGGCACAAGCCTGGAATTTTCTGCAAAATGCAATTATAATATGCAATTATTAGAGTCCATGCAACACTAGAGTCCTGCTAATTAAGACATCTCAGAAATGGTGAAAGATTGACCTTAGCTTCCCAGTAACTACAATATGTGCAGGAATGGATACGGCCAAAGCAAATAATGGAACTAAGACAAAAACCTGTGAGTCTGCTCAGGTATTGTCTTTTCTCAGGAGCAGTGGCAATGGTTGCAACTGGCTTAAGAAGGGCATTCCACACATTCCAGTCTCCTCTGAAGTCATATCAGCAGTGGCTGATTCCATTTTTCATGTTGCTGGCTAAGACAGACTCTGCAGGTGGTTGGACTGTAGCTCTTTGCTGCACTAGCTAACATGCAGATATATAAATGTGGGTAGATAAATACAGGCACTTCTTGCCAGATGTTTATGGCCCTGTGTTTTGGGTTTGTATGGCCAGGTTTGGATAGCATGGGTGGCATCTTTGGGAAGCTTCTGGCAGAAACAATCCCATCCAGTTCCAAGACAGCTGGCCAAGACTGGGCCAATCACCTCTATGATAACAGATTTAAGAAGGGAAAATAGTCACAGAAGTAATTGTGTCCAGAGAAGAGTGCGGTGAGCATATGTAAGAGGAACAACTCTGCAGACACCAAGGTCAGTGGAGATTGAGGGGCTGGAGCTGCTTCAGATGGCAGAGCTGAGGCTCCCCTGCAGCCCATGGTGAGGCAGCTGTGCCCCTGCAGCCCAGGGATGTCCATGGGGAAGCAGAGATGCAGCTGCATCCCATGGAGGAGACCAATGCTGGAGTGAGTGGATGCCTGTGAGGAGCCTGTGAGTCTGAAGCAGGCTCCTGGCAGTGCTTGCACAGCAAGGAAAGGACCTGCATGGGGAGAGGAGCCCCTGCTGGAGCAGGTTTTCTGCTAGGACCTGTGACCCTGTTGGGGGACCCATGCTGGAGCAGGGAAGGACCTCTCTCTCTGAGCACCTGCAGAAATATCAAGTGAAAAGCTGACAATCGACCCCACTCCTCATCTCCCTGAGGCACTGGGGGAGGAGGTAGAGCTAGAAATGAGGGGCAGGGGGGGATAGATGTTTTTAAGGTGTTCTTTTACTTTTCAATATACTGCTCTGATTTTGTTAATAATAAATTCAATTAATATCCCAATTCCTAGCCAATTTTGCCCATGACGGTATTTCATGAGTGATCTCTCCTGGCCCTTACGTCAGCTCATGAAATATTCATTATATTTCTCTCCCCTGTCCAGCAGTAGAGGGGAGTTATAGGCTTTGGTGGGTGCCTGGAATCCAGCTAAAGTAAACTCACTCTAGCCCATTATTCTTAATGGAAATTTAGGTAAAATAGAACTTATGTCTGATTTAGGATAAATTTTCTATGCATATTTCTGGTTCCAAAGATGGTATAATTCTTTTAACCTTATCATGAGGATATATTGTAGTAAAAATATTAAAGAGTAGTAGATACTCAGAACTTTGTGCTAAAACCATTGCTAAAAATGTCCAAATCTCTCAGTAATGTTCTTTATTTCAGAAAATCTTTCTGGATTTACAGTATGACATTAAGACTGAGACACTAAGAAAAACAGGGAAAATTCATGAGGTACCCTCTTCTGTAGATGAACAGTTACAACATTTTGCAATGGAAATCACTCTGAGGATAATCGAACAGATAACTGGCAATGATCACACATAAAGGTAAGGTTTTCCACACAAGTGGAATGTTGTGGCTATAGAGTGCCAGTGGAAAATGTCACTGTCAACTGATATCAGTTTGTTGTTTGCTGAGGGAAAATTAAAGTAGTTTTGAATGAATGGCTAAACTGGAGAGGCAATGCCTGGCATGAAAATAAGGGAAGACAGATACAGTGCAGACACTGAATAACTCCATGACCGTAAACTGACCCAACAGCACTTATGGAAATTTAGCTAATTACTTGTAAGAGAGGAAAAAAAATGAGAATCCTGAGAGAAAAATAATTCAAAATGGGTTATGCTCCTTCTGCATTCACCAGCTGTATTGTGTCTTCTTATAAACTGCAAAATGAGCGATCATTCTATAAACTTTTAATTCAAATGTGATATCTACAGTATGTATGTGGAAGTCCAAAAAAATCTAAGCTAATAAAAAATATACAAACTCTTTCAAGAGCAAAGGCCTTCTAAATGATGCAAGGTGCCAAGTGGTCTCATTTCCTAACAAATGTTAAAATGTAAGAGAGTCAAAAATGTATTTATTTCTAAGATACCCCAGAAAGAAAGATAGAAATGAAGAAAAAAATGGAAAACTGCTTCATAATCATGTGTCGTAGTTCATAATAAAGGATAACTTTTTTGACAAACCAAATACAGAAACTATCGTTGAAGAGATCTTGAAACAAGGAAAGCAATCATTGAATATCAATGAAAGTATTGAGAAAAACATGAAAATAACTAAGAGACAAGAAATGTTTTCCTTCTGAAAGGAGCTCTGATGGCAGATTGCAAAACGCAACTTCGGGAGTTTAACAGTGCTGCTGTACAAGTACTGCACCAAATCTTAATGTGAAATATTCAATGAACAAAAATCCTCACTACCAGGTCTCTTAATTTAAATTAGGAGAAAAAGAATTACAGCACCCTATGTTTTATCTTCTTCCCATTCCTCATGATGGAATGCTTTCCACCAGTTTCCATAAGTGGTCCGGGCTCAAAAACCCTCCGATAAAATGTTCCTCAAAATGACACAAATGTCTTTTGGGGGTTTTTTAACAGCACTTTAAAAAGTGCCACTTGTGATAACTTCTCTCTTCTACTTAACAGATTCTCCCATTTTCCAGCCCAGAAGGTGCAGCTCAACCTCCCCAGTTGGCCCTGGCCCAGCTCCCGCTCCTCCCGGCAGCGTCGCGGCTCCGCGGCAGCGCCGTCCCCGAGCCCGAGCGCCTGCCAGACCCTCGCACCACGCCGGCCTGGACTGCAGGCACAGCAGGAACGGCTGCCAGAGCCAGCTGCCCGTCTGCTCCCGCCCCTCCGTGCCAAAATCCTTCTCCTCACCAGCGTGCAGGGTGCTAAAGGCACTAAAAGTGTATCGCCCTTTCTAGAGTCCAGGAAGGTTTTAATTGTTGAGGGGGGCATTGCTTTTTCCTCCAGGGGCTTGGCCAGTGTAGCTTTTCTCTTGCCCTTAAAACTAATTTTCTCCTTAAAAAATGAGACAAAATACTAAGAGGAAGGATGGATGCAGAAACAGCAGCAAAAGTCTTTGTAGAGAATTACATTTCTGTCACGTGTCACATTATTTTGAAATACTCTAGGGTTTTTAGAAAGTTTTAGTCCCCAGAATTTTTAATTCCCAATTATGAAAACACTTAGCTATTCCACCCCATCTTGTCATAATGAAGTTACATTAAATGTACTTCAATATTCACGGGATAGGTTATTTACTGCCATTCTTCACTTCTTTCATGGTCATTTTGTAGTTACAACTGTTCTATCTCAAATATTTGATGATTAATAAGGTCATCAAAATATCAGACCCTGGATTTTATTTACTAGCGATATTTCTACTGTTTGGTTTCCATGGCCACTTTCAATACAATACGGAAAAGACAACCCATTTCCTGAAGTAAAGAAAATAAATTAAAAAGCAGTAAAAAGAAAAATTGATTACATCTCCTTTATAGACATGGAACTGAATTACAGAGACTGAACAATGTTGCCAACATTGAGCAGAGATTCAAGGCAGAGGTAGGAACGCCATCCAGACATCCTACATACTCTTGGTATAGACACATACTATGTATTTTTTAAAGAGTTGAACCTTAGAGTACCTTTTTTTCTAACCAATCTGTTGGAAGTTCTCAGAGAAGTGCCACTAAACTTGCAGTTTTTTGACAGCACACTCTCCAATGATGTTTATGCATGTTCTCCTTTAACTCTAGTAAAATCAAGATAAATACTTTTAACAAGCCAAGTGCAACTCTGCTTAACCTCATAAATAATTCTGGAGCAATTCTGTTTCAAGTTCCAAGGTAAGGTTAGAGTTGACTATCACTGCATTATATTGCATAAGGATATCACATGGTGTAAATTTTTTCCTTAATAGTCTGTGTGTTCTGGAAGCTAAGTCATAGGTGATTTACTCTCTAGTGAGTGTTGTTAGTGCAGCATATTACACACTTGGCTAGCCCCAGTTCTTATTCATGGCTTTTTATTTTTATTTTCAAGGATTAGGCTAAACCACACATAGAGGGTAGGTAAGAATTTTTATTCTCTTTCATACTCCTGTGCTTGGAGATATGCAATGGAGAAACACATTAAAAAAAGGTGAAATTGCAGAAGCTTCACTTTTTTTTTACATAGATACTCAGTACTAAAGAGGAATATACAAGAAGGTTGAACCCTTCAGCTCCTTTGAGTTTACATCTGTGTCATGCTTTATGGATTGCAGAAAATTTTGCAAGTGTGAAGATCGGGAGCAGAGCTGTGAAATTCAATTACTATGCTTTGGGAAATTTGGGAATCTGTGCTGACTATCTAATAATACAAAGTATAGTGACTGTATCATTTTCCATTTTTACAAAATACATCTGATTTTTTCTCTTCCTGAAATAATTCCTTTTCTATTATTAAAAACAATAAAATCCTTCAGGCTTTTTCATCCTCCAAGAAAAGAGAAATGTTTTCTTCGAAGAAGATAAGATATCTAAGAGAATATTTCTTAGAAAATTTGAAAATTTTAAACTTACTTTTTAACTTGCACAGAGAAAATGCCCATCATTTCATGAAAACTTTTTGGCTGATGTGAGGTAAAATAGGATGTGATTAGAATTGAAAGCTATCCAGTTTTATTTATCCCTGCTTCTCTGATTTAAAATGAAGCCTGGCTGTGTGCAGATGATAACTGTGAGCAAAGGTTGACATCAATTGGAGCTGTAGGACGAACTGTCTCTGTGTGGGGGAAAATATCACCTTTTTTAAAAGATGCCAAGTGACACTGACAAAATAGACAAGGCAGTCTAGATCAATGACATAAAAATAGTTGTCGTATAATGATTAGTGAAATACTGCTCATAATAATCTCCTTCTGTAGACTCCTCTGAGGATAATGTTTGATTATTTGAGCACATCATAGTGTTAATTATGGCTAGGCTGAATTTTACAGTCTAATTTATATTTTTACAGTATGTGACATTTGAAAGCTAGAGATAATTTTCAGTATCTTATTAGGTGTTTGAAATTCAGTTTGTAGCTTTTGCTTCAAACAGCAGCCTTTTAATTTAGCAGCTCTTTAGCAGAGTGGGCTTGATATGGAATAGTCATTAAGGTAGTCACCATATCTATAGGGAGTCTCATGGGAAGGTGTCTATCAACTTACCCCTTAAAAGAAAAAAGATATTTACAGTCATAAATCTAGTTCAGTTCCTTTTTTAGCTGCAAAACAGGGGAAATTTTAAATGACAGGAACCTGGGTTATTCTTAAAATCCTTTAAACTATGGATGAATTAACTGGTTCAAGTAAAATAGCTATATACTAAATGCACATAGCCTTATACATCAAAAGAGCCCAAAGAATTTTACAAAAAATAATCTCATATATGCATCTATCTGTCTTTCTCTTTCAACCCATTCATCTAGGATATTGTCCAGCGAATCATGATATTTGAATAGCACTCAGTTAATCCTTGCCTTTCACTCCAAAGATGAAGAACTATCATTCCCTATCCTACACAAAAGACAAGAGAAGCATAGAGGGAAATGTTAGTAAAGATATGCAGATGTGATCAAAATGTGCACCAAAAACCCTGAAAATCAAGTACCCTGATCCTGCCCTGTGTGGTGGGGCAGGGGTTTCATCTCACCTCATTTCGGGTGCCTGCAGTAAGTCACACACTTTTCCTCTATAAACAGTAAGGACAAGAGGCACTGATTTATTTTCTCTGTTCTTTCAGGATCAGCTGGCCTGTGCTTTAAGGGGTTTATCGCTCTCTCCTGACTGCAGTGGTAGTCCAGAGGATCTAATCAAGTGGAGGTGCAAGGTGAGTTCCTACTGCTGGTTTATTCATGCCAGATAGGCTTGAAAGAGGGTGAATATTGGTCCATTTTCAAGTTTTCTGCTGAGGAACATTAGTTTATGACATTCACTCTCCATTCTGTACTAGAACTGTCAGTGCCAAGAGCAAAAAGCCTGCTCTCTGGAAATCTGCATACTCAAGCAATTCACTGTTTTACTTTGAATAATCTTTTTGACATTTCTTGGTTCCAAAACTCTCTAGCAGAACTATTCAAGTCTCTTGAGACAGATCTGAAATGGAAAACTTGGTGACATAATATTTAATGATCCTTTTCTCCTGCTGCAGACACTCCAAGCTCATATGTTTCATGAGATCACAGAATAGATTCAATAATAAAGGGAAATGTTATTAATTACAGCTGTTAGTAGCTCATAGTCACTTTGCAGCTATGTACTTACCTCTAAATCATCCCAGTGTTTCCATCTTTCAAAGCAAAGCTGGTTCACAAAAACATTATATCAAATGATAAAAAAATCAAGAAGTGATAAATATCTACTTTGGTTTTAATTAATTAAATAGCTCATCCATTCCCAATTTAACTATTTAGGATAACCTCTAGATTAGCTAGTGAATAGTTGGAATGTGAAAGGCAGTCTGGACTGCAAGACTGAGGTAAAAAAGAAGTGTTTATTTTTTGGACTTTTTTCCTTAGATTAACACTGTTGATACAAGTGATGTTACTGATAAGCTTCATCAATTTTGATTGTATAAATATGATCTATTAAATACACTGAAGAAATTATCAGAGCAACTATGCAAAATGAAAGCTGAATTAATCATAATTCTTCTCTTTCTTTTAGTTACCATCATGTCTTCTTTGTAGGCCACATTTCTCTCTCATAAAACAGATTATCTCCTTTTTAATTGGATTGGGTCTAATGGGGTCAGATTGATTTGCTTCAGTTCCACTTTGAGGAACCACAATCATTCCCATCACTGCTGAAATAATGCCCTTTAGCTCTGTTAATTAGCGGTGGGATTGGTAACACTCCTCACACTCACACTGCCCTCACAATGGATCATGTCTGGCCACCAGCAGGTACAATTCACTTTGCCCCACTGATACAAACATTTTTCAGTGATGTAGAGAATGACATCACATTTAATTCATTTGCTCAAACATTCTCCCTTCTGGAAATTTTCCATATTTGCCTTGAACTGATCTTTTAAAAGTGGATTACCAGGCCAGATTAGCAGGCACTGTGAATGGATTTGGCAGCCTTAGGTGTGTGATCAAAGGGCTCATTCCCACAGCTCTGCCCCCATTCAGAAGAGAGGAAATTGCTCAAGGAGCCAACTTGCATGAAACCATTTCATGAAGACCTCTCATGTACCCTCAGTGTTAAAGAAGTTGGAAGGCAAGAAAGGGCTGAGTTAAGGATTATGGAAAAAGAAAGGAGAGCTCTTAACTTTCATTAGTTAATCAAATTTGTGAAAAAAAAAAAAAAAAAGCATGACCAGAATATTTTCATGAGTGGTCTCTTGGTGTCTGGCTTAGACTTTTGGCAACTCATTTGAATAATGAGTTTATCATTTACAGTTTAATAAGTAGGAAAATTGTAGGACCTGGTACAACATTTTAAGCATATAGCTGTCTCAAAACTGAGCATGTAATTTTGACCTTCTTATGTGGGTATTTTAATTCTTCACTTCTAAAAATTTGAATATTTCTATTTTAAATGTACTGCTGTGAAAATAAATTAATATGTGCCTGTAAAACTCTAAGCCATTTCAAAATTTTCTATGGGAAAAGTATGTATACTATACTAACTGTGCATAAAGAGCATATGACAGAGAAAGTCTGGCATTATGATAGGGTTAATTCATTAGCCAAAGAGGAAAAAGCAAAGTAGTGAAGAGCATGAAGAGTACATCCAATGGGATGTGTCAAGCAAGCATTCTCTGAAAAAAAATCAAGTGAGCATCTAATTACATCTTGATTATCTCATGGTGTACTATCTGGGCTAAAGTGGGATTGGACTTTAAGACTTCCTAAAATTTCATAGCTTAATTTACCTGTTGACTGATTCTTCTATTTAATCTACTTCTTTGGTTTTTTTTGGTTTTTTTTGTTTTTTTAATGTATAACACTAAAATGTAAGTAAATGTTAGTTTCAGATGTAAATTAAATCCATTTAGATTAGTTCTGTACCTGGTAACATTATGGCTTTAATTATATTGATGAAAGGCACTGGTGAGGACATCAGCAGTGTCTGTTTAAAGATAAGGATTGCAAACCACCATTTATACTGAAAATTCTCCATACATGTTTTCAGGTTAGCAATAGGTTTTTCAGACTATACAGCCATGTCTGAGGTTACAGGTTGGTACTTTGGAATCCCTTTTGTTTAGCTTCCTATAAATCTTCTGTCAAACAATTTTGTTGAAGCTAAAAAATTATGAGAATATTAAGGAGCATTTAGAGAAGTACGTTTGGGAAGGAGAACTACTTAGCAATACAGTTCAGATTCTAAAATTATATATACATATACTTTATATAACCAGGGAGCAAAAAAAACTTCAGTGTGGCATCTATTATCATTCAAACACCTTTAACTTTGAATGCCGAGCGTGCCAATACTCTGCTTGATCAGAAATATTTGCAGAAAAAAATTCAACATAATATCTGAAAAAACCCAAGAGAGTACTCACAAATGTTAGCTATCAAGGGTAATATTTATAGAAAAAAAAGGAGACTAATATAGAGTAAAATACATTATTTTTTGATAATTACTAAGGTTTCTATACAATTTAACTCATTACATTTTTCTACAAATTTTAACTGAGAAAAAAATTTAAGGTAGTTTGAAGACCAAAGTCCAGTGCTGTTCATTAACAAGCTATCTAAATATCTAAGTCCCTTCACTAAGAAGTAAATTAACACCAATTTCTTTCAAAAGAAAATCTACAAGATGCTACCTAAAGGCCCAGCAAGGTATCCACATGTCAAGCAGATGGAAGATGCTCAGTGTATCAGGGTCGGGTCATGCATAGATACAGGGAAAGATTCCTGGGAAACTTTCCTTCCAGGAAATCTCAGTGTAGGAAACAGCCACGTTTTCTGGCCCTTCTCTGACTGCTCCAACCTGCTCCTTGCACTCTGGGACCTTGCCTTCCAGCTGGAGCTGGAGAGAAGGTAAATGACACTGATCTCTTCTTTGAAGTGACAGGATCCAAGCCTCAAGTTGTGTCAGGGGAGGTTTGGTTTAGATATTTTAGAAAGGAGGGTGAAGAGGGTGGTTGGGCACTCGAACAAACTCCCCAGGGAAGTGGCCACAGCACGAACCTGGCAGAGTTCAAGAAGGATTTGGACAAGGCTCTCAGGCACATGGTGTGACTCCTGGAATGTCTTGTGCAAGGCCAGGAGTTGACTCAATGACCCTGGCAAGTCCCTTCCAAATCAGATTATTCTGTGATTATGTGATAAGAGCAAGATGACCCAGCAAGAGAGAAGCAAATGTGTCTCCAAGTCTCTAATCATGAAACTCATGGAGATCAGGATATTAATATGTGGGAATTGTCCTACCCCATTCAGAATAACCTACATCCTTGCCATCACATGTGCATGTCTTTGCTTTCTTCAGAGAGAGCTAAAAAAGCAGAAAAGAAAGAAAGAAAGATTCAAATTGACTGAATGCCATCCACTGATGGACACAAACTGCTTGGAGGTTTTTTCCTTACTAGTGAAGGGATTTGGTTAACTGTTAATAAATTACAGTGTTGGTGGTTCTGTGGTGATAGGAAAAGGGTGATGCTTTGAAAGTTCTGAGAATAAATGCTAGACAGCTAAGAGAACAGTTAGGAGTCTCCCTATTTTAGAAAATCTGCTTTCAAGAAGAACTATTTATTTTGTTAAAAAGTCTTAATTAGATTTATGATTCCAGTGTTAAAGTGAAAAGATTAATATGATAACATTTACTGCTATGGATATTGATAGCAAAATGTACATTCTAATTTCAGATTATTCTCCCAGGTAACTTGATTATTACTATAAATAAATTGCAGGCTTTATTGGAATTTTTAGCTGTTCTATCCAAAAAGTTAGATTAAAAAAAAAAATTAAAAAACACTGCTGAATTTTATTCATGCCTATTGCTTCATGTGCTATTGCTACTTTGTAAAAATTACGTGAATATTTTGGAGTTTCACAAATTTCTTTGTATTTCCTTTGTTTCCATGGCAATAGACTAAATCAGGACATTCTTAATCACAGCATATGGGAAGCTACAGCCAATTTTGAAAAGCTGTTCTTGATATAATCTTTCTGTACAAATTGCTACCTTGAAGTCAATTATGGGAAATTATTAAACTTGGTCGAATAAGAGAATTAAAATTGAAGTGGTCTAGGGGGACAGATCAATGGTAGGAAAAGAAGGAACTGGTAGCATTTTTATGTAATGATTCAGAAGCAAATATTTATGTCTTAATCTTCAAAAGATTTTATTTAAGTCTATCTTTGTATGAGCTAGCCTGAATCTGCCTAACCCTCTAGGGAACTAAATTTATTTCAATTTGTGGACAAAGCCGTGTACAAATCAGTTCCTACCCTAGATAACCAACCTTTCACCAATACCAAGCCAAAGACCTGAAGGCCAGGAAATATAATTTTTGAATGTGGGTTTTTTTCATCTTTCACCCTGCTTTCGTATCTACAACAACACAGGCAAAGACACATCCTGTTACAGGAAAACTATGGTTCAACTCTTTACATCCAAAAGGAAGGAGATGAAGGGGATTATAGTCCTCTACCAGCAATATCACACTATTGAAGAACTTAATTTTATTTTTTACAGGTAAAATCAATGTGGCAGCACCCACCCTGGGTGTGAAGGAAGCACTGCTGAGTGCTGGAGTTTGATGAAGGAGATGCAGAGACAGAGCTCCAGCAGGTGGTTTTCCTGTACAATGCTTTGTTTATTTCCAGCTGATGTCTAGAGACCAGCTGTACCTCTCACAGGTACAGTGCTACCCTGCAGTGTTACACCCAGCTCAGAGGAACTGTTGATACTTGATTGGTCTGAACAGCTTTCAAAGGAGAAACTGTGAAAGCCTAAAAGATCCGACAGTCTGGCATGAAGTCTGAGATATTTGAGCTCAATAATGAGATTAATGTTTTCTTTCCAGTCATGAGCCACAGAACTTGAATGACTGTGTATAAAATGGGCAGAAATATCTTCTAAATGCTTAATGTCCAATTCCTCCCACAGGATCCATGAGAGAATGTTGGCTTGTCCACTGTGGCCATGTTCACAGGGATCTTAGGATGAGGGAAGAGACGAGGATCCGACTCCATGTTTCAGAAGGCTTGATTTATTATTTTATCATATATATTATATTAAAACTATACTAAAAGAATAGAAGA
>JAWWMS010000120.1:11972972-11992203 GCA_035048045.1 Chlorospingus semifuscus
TCAGCCTGGAGAAGAGAAGACTGAGGGGAGCCCTCACTGCAGTCACAGCTTCTTGTGAGGGGAAGAGGAGGGGCAGGTACCAATATCTTCACTCTCATGACCAGTGACAGGATTTGAGGAAAACGGCACACAGATGAGTCAGGGTTAGGTTGGATATCAGGAAAAGGTTCTTTAAGAACAGGGTGGTTGGGCACTGGAACAGGCTCCCCAGGGAAGTAGCCATAGCACCAGCCTGACAGAGTTCAAGAAGACTGTAGACAATGTTCTCAGGCACCTGGTGTGATTCTTGGGGTGTCCTGCACAGGGCCATCAATGATCCTGATGGGTCCCTTCCAATTCAGCATATTCTGTGACTCTATGACCATGCATCAGGATCTCAGAAAGGAACTTCCTATTTAAAGACTTAAATAAAAATATAAATCCCTAGCAATAAGTAAAACATGTAAGTAAGATGTTCATCACTAGTGTGTTGCCACAGCTGGAATATCTGGATAAACATTGTTGTCATCTTTCTCCCTCAGCTTGGTGCAGAAATATTTTACCTACATTACTGAACACTTGCAACATCTGGTTTCACCAGGTCTCACTAACTTTAACAGCAATTGTGTGCACAATTCCATCAGTAAGCAGCTTTGAAAAGTTCCCATTTCTGTGGGTAACGTTTTTTTCCTGAAAGCTGAGTGGGTCCCAGTACACACAGCTCAGCCAGCTTTGGAACTGGCTACTGTTCCTAGCAATCCTATCTGCTACAATTGGAAAGCACCCACCTAGAATTATGAACTGCATGGAAGATGATTTTAACATGCATTTTCCAGTGGGTTTTTATGAAGTGATCTGAAGAGGAAACCATTAATTCAGCCAGAGATTAGCAATAGCAACCACACTACTGAGGGCAGCATCAAGGATCCCTTCCTTCCCAGCAGCCTGGCACACACAGCCATGTGGAACTCGAGAGCCTTTTCTGCATCTTTAAAAAGCCTTTCATTTTTCTTTTGTGCATGTGTCCTCGCTGTTTGGTATTATAAATGAGCAGCCTGTGACCACCCCTCCTCTTGGCAGGGCTCTCGTGTAGCGCTGCAGAGCGCCAGCACCGCCGAGCTCCTGCTCCCCTGACCTGTGCCCACCGAGATTACAGACGCACATTATTTCCCTGTGCAGCTCTTTCACCTCTCCCTGCAACCATTTCCTACACAGACACAGAATTTATATAAAAGGCTTTCCTCAGCTTTCATCAAATCTAGGTTGCAGGCCTATTTCGTAACATTAATTCTCTCCCTCACCAACCGCCACATCAATTCAGTACTTTATAAACTATTTCAGGGATCCGATTTATCAGGCCTGACAGAGCTTCACACTGAAATAAACAGCACTGCCTCTGCTGAGCTCGCTCAGTGGCTCCTATTTATCATTATTTAATTCAAGGGCCTAAAATTCTCTGACATTATTAATAGTAAGATGAATCACTGGAAAACTACAGAATCTGTGACCAACGAGGCTGAAATAATCCATTTTGGTGAAAATGTCTACGTGGAATTGCATTCCCTGATGGGTAGCTGCTCTGTCATTAGCGGCTCCATATGCATGGGTGGTAAAGAACTGAAGCATGAAGTCCCCAAAGAGTGGGATACTTCAACTGCCATTCTCTTCCCAACACTTAACACCAAAGCAGAAAATAAGGGAATGCAGCACAGCTCTAATGCCTCTGTCAGTTGAATTTAAATGTACTAATTTAATCCTTTTTGTACTTGATTAACTTTAACTTGTCTGAGGTTGAACTTTTGTGTTAACTGGACCTGCAAATCCATTAGTTCATTATGAGGACTGTATTACTTAGGCACCTTGATGAGAGATAATCAGCTGCCTGGAATGTATATGAGCACTTGCTGCCTTAATTTGGCACCTCATTAGTGATATTTTTCAATTTTGTTTAAATGAAAGGGATTGCACTGGGAGTTTGTCTGGGGTTTTCAATTTCCTTTATGAATAGCCAGCCTTATTCAGCAACTGTACAACACAGTAAGAAGTTAGGAATTACAGAATTGGTTTGGTTCTCTGTCAGGAACATTCTGGGAACCTAAGGTAGCTGGAGAGGCAGAGCCTGAACACTTTCCTCCAGGCAACGAATGCTGTCAGACCACCTCCCTAACAGAGGTGACCAAAAAACCTTGACAAATAGAGGTGTTCTGTAAAATTACTTTAAAAATTAAGAATATCCAAAATAATAATAATAAAAAGTATACATTTAAAAAACATTTAAATATTTTTATTTCCCCTTCCAGAGAGGAAATTTCTAATTGCTGTTTTGTTATTCACTATCATTCCCTTGAATTTTGGCAGTTGACTTCCTTATTAGTGCCTGGACAGAGATTGTAACTTTTGAAAAGAACAACCAAAAACAAAGAAACAAGCAGACATGAAATTTCCTACTGAAGAATTTATGCAACTGTTCTTGTCCAGGGAATTGTCTCCTAAACAATTAATTGTTCACCTGAATTAGAACTCCCAGAGCTGAAATGCATCTTCACCCCCTCCCAGGGTCTGTCTTCAGGCAAAAGTCTGTCTAAATGACATAACCATTTTGACTTTCTCTCTTTTACACAGTTTCCCAGTGTTATTTTAACAGTGTGACATCCCCAAACACCTGCAGCATCATCCTGCCCTATCCCAGTGTGTACAACCCCCTCAGCACCGTGGCATGGAAACATTCTGGAATGTTGCAACACAGCTTCCTGTTATTTCAGATGCTTTGAGCTGAACACAAAGAAAACCAATATTAACATCTGAGTACCAATTTACGAGGCAGGGAGTGAGCAAAGCCAAGGGACACACAGCACTGGTAAGACCAGTCTGCTCTAGGGACAATTATCCTTTTAGCAGTGTAGTCACTCTGAGCTATTTGGTCTTGTCTCTTGGAAGCAATGATTGTTTCCTGAAGCTCTTTATTTTGTAATAAAACGATACCCCAAGAGAGACCATGATTTGAACTCTTTCCCCAAAATCTCAAAAAAGAAGTCACGTTCTGGACTTTCATATCACACCCTACCACAATGGAGATCACAGATAGCCACAATTTTATGTTATGTTTTCCAGATTACTAATCTGGGAAATATGCTCTGAGTGTCTGTACCAAGTCAAGATATTTTGGTAAAATACAGAAATATTTAGTTTAATTATACATCTTCAGATGCAGAAATCTGAGCAACATCAAGATCTGTGACTTTTTCCTTTCTTCTGGGGGAAAAAAATAGAAGTTTGGGAATTTCATTAATATACCAACTTAGGCTTTGTTATTAGGCTTTGTATTAGGCTTACGATATCATATAAGAAGTATAATTGCTGAAACTTACAATAACTTTCAGTATTAAGTCACCTTCGTGAAGTACAATTAACTGAGCTGCTGGGGAGTTTTGTGATCTCAAGTGTCATTTAAAGGAGAATTTTATGAGATCACAGAATAGTCTGGGTTGGAAAAGCTCCTTAGAGATCACCTAGTCCAACACCTCCTGCAGTCAACTAAACCAGGTTTCTCAGGGCTCTGTTTTCAGGGATGGAGCATTTACCACCTCTCTGGGCAAACTGTGCCAGTGTTTCAACACCATCATTGGAAAAAATTTCTTCCTTATATCTACTCTAAGTAAGTCTAAACTTTTTCAGTTCTATCCATTGTCCTGTGAATTGTTTGCAAAGGTTTTTTTTTCCCAGACTCTGCAGCTCATAATCATTTATTTGTTTTCTGCTGAATTTGGGGTTGAATCCCACAGGTTCAATCCCCCATCCATTCCTCCCCAAACTGCTCCAGTCTGGGCTCCCTGAGCAGTGGTGTCAGATGTACAAAGGTGCAAAAATCTGTAAAAGCACAGCAAGAAGCACATCCAGGCATGGCATATTTCTGGGCATAAATCAATAGGTCACAAAGTCCCAGTTAATGATTTTCAAAACATGTTATTAATAAGATTGGAAGTAGGACCCAATGCATTTATTAGCTGTGTTTTCATGTGCTGTTGCTATCATCAATTCATAGAAACACAAATTCCTGATATTAACACCTCATATATGGGAAACACACACTTTGTGCAATATAGAATACTGTTGAAGAACTCCATTTTGGTTTCTTATAGGTAGGAGAATAATTATGGTAATAATGTGTAAAAGGTGGACTTTTGACTTCAGTAATGAACCACTGAATTCCCAAAAGTAGTTTAGCCTGTATGAAGATCCACATTCTACCTAATTTTAACCAACCAGTTCATTAATACTTCTGAGACTTACATGCAAACTACAGAGCCTTCTACAATTTCTTTTATCACCAATTAGGCTAATCCCTCTCCCACCCTGGAGCTTTTGGAACATGCACATTAGTGGTAACTGCATGAGCAGTTTAAGGTGAGACAATTACTGTTAGTGCAGAGGCTCAGTGCATGTCTCAGTGAACACAATTGTAACTATGTCTATTTATAAAATTCTCTCACTACTTAATTAGGGGTGGGATTTTTCTTCTCTTTTAATTTCTCTCTTAAGGAATGCAAGGTTAACTCCCTAAAACACAGGGAAGGAAGGGATTGTGTGGAGTTTCAGAGAGGATACCCACAGTAAGAATTTACAGGCAGCTGTTAACTACAGTGCAGTAAATTGTGCAGGTTTTGTCACAGCTCTGTGTTGCCATTATTCATAAAATTAGGTAGGGAGGGTTTTACTACCAAATAATTGCTTACAATGTTCTATGTCCAGGCAATGGTATTCAGTTTGACACATAGCAGACCAGTCACCAATGAGGTGGAAATAAAAGATTACAACATGGAAAGTGTCTTGGGGCTGCTTTGGTCTGTCAAGGGCCTGCTCTTCTGCATGTGAATCCCTGTTAAGTTGTGTGAATGAAGGAAAAGACGTTTACTCCTCTTGGTCTTTTTCTGATGCATGTTCAAAACATGTTTGGGTCTTTTTCCCAGTGTTTGGATAATATCACAATAGGCCCATCTTTTCCCTTGTACCAAAATAAGCAGTACAGCTGTAATCTCATTAATAACCAAAGGTGGTTCACAACCAGTTCCCAGTGCCAGTGCCTTCCTCTGCCTGCTCTCCTGACCTGACCATGGGCTGGGAATGGAGCTTGTTTTTCTTGGGATTGCTGGAGACGCAGCACAAAACACTGTCCTCTGTCACAAGTTGCCCTCAAAACAGATCAGATAGCCCAGGGACTGCCTCTATGACATTGTATCACCATGAAATAGTGATCTTTTGGTTAGGGGTTCCCTAGCTACATCTGCTCTGAGATCAGTGATTTGAAAGAAGTTTGAAGCCACTAAGCCCAGGTAAGTGACTTTTGGACTCTGGTCCATTGATTTCAATAGGGCATTTGTGAACTGGATTTCATTGTTTCATTTTTCTTTCTACATAAGATGATTTAAAAATTACTTTCCTTTCCTGCTTGGATGACAGTAGAAGGAAGCCTTTTATTTGTTTCACTAGATCCAAATTATTTGCTGTGGGGTATTATTGGGTCACCTTTATTCACAAAAAATTTGATTCCACAATTCAAGTGAAATTATTATAATCAATGATAATAATGCTGATCCTAAATATTAGGAGAAAAGGCAGTCTGCTGGCAAGACAGTGATTTGGACAGGTTTCATCAGTCCATACTGGTATATCATATTCATGCCACATTTTATGTTCAAGTCTCAGCAGCATCCAGAAGCATCCAGCACCATCTCAGCAGCAGAATCCCTCAGTGCAGCAAGAAAAGGACATGAATTATGGATAACATATGCACTGAGTTTTTGTAAGGACTACATAAATATTCCCTGTCCCTTCTGTCTGCCCAGCAGGTGTTGTCTGTCACTCCTGCCTCACTCCAGGTCCTGGTTGTTGAGAGCACCTCAGCTTGCTCAGCTTCTGGCTGATGACATGGCCATACACCACATCCTCACACCAGGACAACTTTCCAAAGTGATTCCAGCCAGGCACAGAGTCCTTCTCAGGATCATCCCAGTTCTGCACACCACAGATTCCAACACATCTGTTCACATTAGCCCAGGGACCAGTTTTCCATCCAGAGTTGTTCTACACAAAGGTGAAAATTGTCCCCATCTCACTGAGGGGTGGTGGATGAATGGCTGCATGGGATTGCTTTGCAGGGTTGATCCACAAAATTGTTTTATCTGAGAAAATGTTAGAAGAATTACCTTGTAGTATGTTTAAAATAATAGTTTAGGTCAATCTGATGAATGAACATATATATGAGAGTAAAATATTAGAATAACATGTTAGAAAGAATATAGAATTATTTTTAACTTTTCAACATTGTTTCCATTCCTTTAAATAATTCAGCCAGCAGCAGACACTTGCAAAATTCCCCTGTAGGACTAAGGCTGGTTGTCTCTGACAGATTTAAAGGATCTGGGAAAGAAGCTGCAGGCAAAGAAGGAAAAGAATTTCAGTGAAAGTCACAAACTATCAAGAGCTACTTTATTTGTAATTTGGAGTGAAAAAGGAGTATTGTGTAGAAAATAAAGCAGATTTCATGTAGGTCTTGAGATTTTGTAATACATTCAAGACAAGCCAAAGTGCTAAGATAAAATCTGTGATAAAATAACATTAATTGAAAATCTAATAATAACTTTGTAGTTAACTAAAATGTTTTGATTTCAAACTCCATTTTTTACCAAACTTCTTCCATCTAGCCAAAATAAGTACGAAAATTGTGTTTGCAAATAATTTGGGCAAACAATGAAATTCACAGAGTGGTTTGCATTTGGACTTGATGATCTTAAGAGTCTTTTCCAAACTGAATAAGACAATGATTCTATTCTGTAAAGCAGTTAATGTCACCAGAGACTTCTGCAGGTCACCTAGCCTGGCCTCCTGCTCCACTCAGGATCATTCCAGAGGTTTTGAGTAATTTTGAGGAAAGAGACTCTTCTGCATGTAAACCCATGCAAACACACACACAAACATGTTTACATACTTTACATACTTTATTCTATCAATTCTAATAAAGATTTAAAAAAGTAGCAAAAATTCCAATCTGCCTGGAAAGAACTGAGACATTAAAACTTGCTATTTGTTATTATTTATTGGCTAGCTTTTAATTAAAGGGCTAAGGAAGATCGGAAAATAGATACTCAACCTAAAATATTTAATTTCACTATAAGCTGGAAAAGACTGAGCTGTTTAGAGGAATCCTAAATAGACAGGTGAATGGGTAACATAATGGCAGGTAAAATCTCTGTTGAGAAGTGCACAGCAGTGCCCATTGGATAAAATAATTTGAAGACATTATTGCTGAATTACAGCTGAACTTAGAATTACAGATTGATTTAAAAACTTAGAGGGGAGAAATAAAGATAATGGGAACAGGATACAAAATAGTAAGAAATCTATTATTTTCACAGTAGAGAAAAGAATTATGAACTCTCACTTGGAATTCCATGCTCAGCTGAAGTCATCCTAACATGAAAATAGCCCATGACCATTAAAATTGCCCAGACCTGAAAAAGGAAAATGATAAGTGACATGAAGAGATTTCTGTACAAGGCTAGACAGAAACTACTCCAATTTTAGTTAGAAAGAGAAAACAAAGACATTGCAATTAAATAAAATTAACTTTTTTTAATGTGCTATTATTTACCTAATTAACTTATGAAACACTTTTCTAAGCATATGGAATTAAGAAATTGAATAGAGTTGTAAAAGGATTTAGGGCAGTTCTTCCAGTACCACTATGAGCTAGGTTTTGAAACTTCTGAACTCTCCAGCTGCTTCTGGACTCCTAGTAGATATAATTTTGGATTAAAAAGCAAACAAACAGACAAACAAAAACGTTTCTAGGAACTTTCTGTGTTTAGTAGAAAGGGGAAGAAGAACAGAAATAAAAATCAGAAAAATATAAAAGTACAAAAAAATTTGCTAGGAAGTGAGCTTGTTGAATAACCTGAGCAGATGTCAGGCCTCAAGCTACATGTAAGCACAGTCTCAGACTTGATGTTGACATTCACCTGTTCTTTGCTGAAACTTAAGGGGTTCCCCCATGGCATACAATTCACAGCAGCCATTCTGTTCAGGTTCTCTCATTGCACTAAAGATAGCAGTGTTGAAATCAGATTGAATAAATATGTTTACAAACTGAATTCTTAGGGATTAGACCTGATGACAGAAAAATGAGAGAAGGCAGATTGGACCACTCAGGCTTTCCCCCAGATTAGCCCTATCCCATGCCACATCATTCCTGTACAGAATACAGACAGGAATGTCTTTGTTACAGCCCTGGCTTTTTTACTCTCTGGACATCTGGTCAAACTTGGGACAAATGACATGCAAAAGAATAGCCGATATCCTATTTAAGGGATGCCTCTCCTCTCACCATCCAGGCACAGAGACTGCCTAAACCTCCACAAAGGAGTTCCCATTGTGCATTATGCAGAACAAGCTCCTATGAAATCATTCATCTCACTTCACTGGGGCCAGACCATTAGGAAAAAATATCCAGTTAGTGGGAAATGTCAAAACTGCTCCAGGCAAAATGAGCAACTGTAGAGGCATTCTCTAATCTCATCCTACTGATTTTCATGATGGGATAAATAACTCTCCACATGCCCTAATTTAGCACCCAGATGCCTCGATGCTTTTCATGACCAAATGTTCTTTAAAACCACTATTATTTTCCCTTTTCCATGTGCCTATTGTTTTCTTTTATTTTTCAAGCTCCTACCTGTTTCATCTCTGATTCTTTCCTGTTACTTTGATTTCCTCCACCCACTCACCTTACCTACAACCTCCATGCCATCCCTTTTTTCTTATCTATGCTGGCTTTCCATACACCTCCATGTCTCCAAATTCCTTGACCTAATCTGTGGTCCATACCTTCTTTCAACACCTCCTCACGAAGCACTACCTCTAAATATCTGCCTGCAAAACAATGCCAGTAAACTGAAAGATGAACAAAAATTATGGAAAAATCTCAAATTTTGAATAAGCAATATTATGCAGTCATTTTGCTTCTCCTCCATCCTGCCTGATCCCAAAATAGCCATGTTCACTGTTCCTGAGCACTTCCTTTTTTGTCAGAAAAAAAAATATCAGAACTTTAGGTTCCTCAAATACACTCCAGCTGCTTTGCTTTCCAGGGTAGCACTAACATATTAATAAGTCAGTGAATACTTCACAGTGTTAATGATTTTTTACAAAATAATTTTTTAATGAACGCAACTCTTATTTTCTCATGGTTTCTAATAAGGAGTCCTAGGATGCTTAGCAATGCAGAAACATTTTCAGGTTATGTTTTCTGATCAGTCTGAAACCATAAACTGCTCTGCTCTGAGCTGGTTCTGCATATAGTAGGATTAAGGCAAAGCAATTCATACTGCTCTACCTTTAATCTATATCAACAGGAGGGCCAATTTAGTTTGTCTAGGGCTGGTACTTAAAAAGCCTGATAGATGTAACCTGTGAGAGGCAAGCAAAATAAGAGCAAAGAGGATATTAAAAAAAAAAAAAAGGGAAAAATGAATGAATATGTGAGAGAATTTCCAGGTTTGGGGAAAGGATACATTGGAGTGATGTGATGATGCTGTATTTTGTCTCTAGATTCTAAAAGACTTTTTATATTTTTACAGTAATAGACCATTGACCATAAATTGCTTCTGCTTGTAAATAATTTTTTTAATCTTATTATTTTTATTTATTATTTTAAACCATTTTCCTACTTGTCAGTGTGAAAACATCACTTTGGCACTACAGAAAGAAACTAATTACAAAAAATATTTTTTTACTGCTTAATTTATTAGAATACTTTCATAATTTTATCATGTTTTATTATGGAACTTTACATAGTTATCTTCAATTCCCATGCTTTCATTAAACTTTTGAAATTTTAAAAAAATTACATCCATTTTATATCCATATGTGTTAAACTTAATCTGGTTGCCATTTTAGCAGGTGGTTCTATGAAACATTTTTGTAATGCTTCAACAAGGTGTTACTTTGTTTTGTTATTTTATTCTTGCACAGAACAGCAGGCACTTGCTAGCAGTTCCACTTAATGGCATAGAGACAGAATTTGCTACTTCATCTCTTCTTGCTGAGGCAGCTCTGAGTGATGTGTCCCTACCAGCCAGATAATGACGACTTATTAGACATGTGAAAATTAATGCTATTTGTCTGGAAGTAATAGAAAGACAAGCCCATGATTAAGTGCTCCACTTCCAAAATGCATCCTGTTGCATAGGAGAGGAACCTCTTTGCAGCTGCTTGGAAAACCTTGTTAAATATGGGGGATTTGCCAGGGATGAACGTTGAAAGTGCTCCTGTGCTAAAAGTGCATAGTGTGGACAATCATATATAGTGTTCACACCTGTGCCCTTCCAGATTATCAGTAGCCACAGCCCAGGAAGATAAGGTGTAAGTTGCTGCTTTCTTACTCTTTCAGATTCAAAATCCTAAATACTAATTTATTTCATAGGGGTTTTTGAGGGAGTTGTATCTTCATCTGTTTTGTAGAACTGTGATGAGTATTTAAGCCCACTTTTTGGAATGTTAAAACTGTCAGCTGTAAAGAAAGTCATTTCCTGGTACATCTCTGTAGCTCCTCCTGGTAGCCAGCATGGCCAGCTGAACCTGAGATCACACAGGTAAGATCACACAATTTTAGCTCTAAAAATAATACATTTCTAATATGCCATGGAAGCACAGAGATAATCTTGATTAGAAAGGACCTCTTGATATCATGTAATATAACCACCTCCTCAAAGAAGATTCAATCCCACCAGGTTTCCATGTCCCAATCAAATCTTTTGTTTCCTTGGAAGGAGATTTTCAGTTTCTCTGGGCAACCTCTTCCCGTGTTTGGCCACCATCACTATAGATGAAAATGTCTTTTAGTGCAAAACTGGAGACAGTGCTCCATTAGCTACTCAAAAACTGGAGTGATTCTATTGAAAATTCCTTTCTGAAGAACATAAGGCTTTACTTCAGTCACCTGAGAGGTGGAATGCAGTTTATAAGTCATGTCTATAAAATGCCACAAATGTTTTCTCCACGCAACCTCTCTTTGAATGAGTGGGAGTTGGATCCCAGTGGTGAAAACAGTATCTGCTCCTAAGAAGCAATATTTATCAAATCATAAAATGCAGAAAGAGATTGTGGGGTTTATTTCCTACTGATCTCAAATATAATGTTCTAATTTTCCGTGGTGGAAACAACTGGAAGTCCCACAAGTAAGCCCTTGTCCATAAACCATGAAATAAATTTAAACCATTACAGAAAAAAAATGGACACCTGTATCATAGTCATAGTCCTTCCATCTCCCTTTTCCAATTTACTCAGGCTCTTTTCATGTGCAGCCCGAGCTGTTTTAAGGGTGAGCATTTTGTTCCCTGTGAGCAGGTCTGGGAAGCAGCCCCGCCTCGCTGCTCTTCAGAGGCTGTAATTGCCTGCCTGGGTGCTGAGACACTCGGAGCAGAGTGTTCTACCCCACACTTTCCCAGCCCTGAACGAGCTAAGTTGGGCTGACCCAAATTGCTACTCAGCAATTTATCTTTTTAGCACCTTCATAAGGGATCTCTAATCTCTGACAGGAGATTGAATTAATTTACTGAAGTATGTGACCATACTTAACAACCTTCCTAACTCACTCATTTTCTGGTTTGGAGTCAAGATTTACATAATTATTTCTATTTTTGAGCAGTCAGGATTGACACATTTCCCAAATGCCTACGTTTAGCCATTTTTAGCTTACACTTGCCCTAGCTGAAGTATAGTCCTTCATCTCTGGTTTTTTAAGTACTTGGCGGACTTTTGTTCTTCAGGGATTGCAAAATATAATTCTATCTAGATAGGCTAGCAGTCCACTGAGACCTTTAAATAACTATGCTCTGATTATATCAAACACATCTAGGGATCTTTAATACTCTTTTTGATGTAAGGCAATTTCAAGAATTACAAAAAATAACAGGTAACATAATTTAGAACTATTTTATTCTCTAATCAAATGTGTCAGAAATATTAAAAAAAAAAAGTCCCAGCTTGAAAAGTAGAAAGGGGATGCTGCCTTTTTCCCTTTCTGTTTTTCGTCATTTCTTTAACTTTTTTTTTTTTTAGAAGGTACCTGAAGGGTGCAAGGAGGTGCAAAGCAGGTTGCCTTTCAAAAATTGTGCATACACAGACACAATTTCTCTAAATGCTGTATCAGAATGCTGTTATTCATAGAATAACTATAATTTAAATGCAGAGGGTTTAATATCAAGGGGGAACAATGAAAATGTAATACCCTATGTATAAAAAACCCAACATGAACAAGATAGACCTTCTCAACAAGCCATTAATGTTTCATACTGAAGCACACAGAAATCTGGGTTCTGTCACTGGCATCTGCTGCAGAACCTGCAGTCACATTGGGCAGAGCTTGCAGCACTTCACCTACTGGCAGATCACAGCAGGTCATGTGGGTCCAATACAGCTGAAGAGCACAAAGGATTATATATTTTCCTGGTGTAGTAAAGTATTTAGTATTTTTCAGCACTTGTCTCCTACTGCTGTACAAAAGAAAAAAAATATAGAAAAGCTTGGCTTTTTTGTTGGTTTTTTTTGGATGTAGTTTCTACCTAAAGCAGCTTCAACAGTTCCACTCTTCATTTTAGAAGTGCTTTCACCAGTGAATTTTATCTGAGCAAGTGAAAGAGGCAGTAATACCCAATCTATAAGATGTCCTTCATCCTCCAATCCAAAAAGCATCACATTTTTCAAGAAATCCTGTTATCATTTTTCTAGTTTCTTGCAGTACTGAATCATAACTTATACACAAGAAGACAGAATTGAGGTCCTAAAGATAACTGCAGATCAAATTTCTTACTTTCTGGTTAAATTTGGGAGTTAATACTTTTTAGCTGTACTTGACTCGATGAAATACATTTACATCTATCTATTGTTATATACATCAATATATTTAGCCAGATACTATGTACATTTATTTTCCTTTCACATTTCAGGAACAAAAATTCTAATGAGACAAATTACCCTGTAAAGCTCCTTTGCATGGGGGAACAGATCCAGATGCCAGAAGTCACTGGGGGGGAAATTAACATTATGATGGTATGAGAGCACTTTAAATTGCTCTATTCTCCCAGGGTAGAAAAAGGAATTTAACACTCTTTCTTCTTTCTTCCATTTTTTCTCAGTCTGAAACCCTTACTGCTTAACTCTGTGGTAAATAATATTGTATGTTAAATTAAAAAAATCCAATTTCAGGAAAAAAAATACCATCGAGAAACAAAAACCTGTGAACTGGGAGATAAATATGGTCTTCAGCCTTAGTGTTGGCTCTGCCTCTGCCATTGGCAGACAACATGTGGGTAATGGGAAAGGCAAGTAATGGAGAAGTCTGTAATACAAAACAAAACCGAGTCATTATATAGGACATTGGCAGAACATGGTTACACAATAAATTGGCAGTGTTCTTTCAGTTTGAATAAAGAACGAACACTTGTGCACTGTATTACAAAATTGATAAGTGCCTTCGAGCAAATAACTTCTTTACAGATCCATTCTGCCATCTGTGATGTTATGTAATTACCTCTAAGGGTTGTTTTGTTTTACTAAGGTTTTTGTTGCTAACATTCATAGAGTATTTGAGGTCCTTATCTGCCTCAAAATTTGGGCTTTTACTGAATGAGAAGCTAAAGAAGGGAGAGGGAGAGCATCCAACAACTTCCCAATAAACAGGTTCTAAATGACATGGGATATTTGTCATTGTGCCACATTTCTGAGCTTACCAGGTAAACACAGAGCCATGATCTAATATTTTAATGTCCTGCAAAGTTTGTCAATCTACTCTGTTTACCTCAATGCTGGTTCAAAGCCTATTGATGCACAACATGCAAATATGTCAGATGTAGAGAGGATTTGGTTCATTTGCATGTGTCATAGCAGCAGCATAAACTTTTAAAGTGCATCTATTTTCTTCTTTTTTTTTTTTTTGATATGTCTCAGAAAATTTCAGAATAAAGGTTTAATTTTATTTAAAATACCTTTCCAGGAAAACTTGTTCCCACCCCTCTGTACTGATGATAACCTCCTTCAGCTTCCTCCAGTGCCTGCAGACAGATGTTCATGCTGATGCTGGCCCTGCTGTGCCCTTATCACCCTGACAGAAGCCAGCATGCCAGGTGTGCCACTGGGTGGCAAACAGTTACCAGGCAGGACAGGAAAGCACATTTCCATGAAGCTCTAGGAGAGATATCATTTCTGTAAATGTGAACATGGATGTCTCAAAGCACAGGTTTTTAAATGAGCCCAGACTTTGATTTGCAAGAGCAGCCCTATTAAAATGATCCCCCTGGTGACCTGAGCAGAGTGAATCATTGCTCTTCCACGTGCGGTCACCAAGCCAGGCCCTACAGACACCCCTTCATCCCTCAACGTGGAACAAAGGTCTCCAATACCACTTGACAGATCTGATGACTCCACAGGATTGCAGAATGTGCTCTGAGACACAGGGGATCCAGGTCTGGGGCAGCAGCCCTCTAGACCACTGAATACTGCAGGTTAAGACCTCCAGTCTCTGTAAATTACATGTGGAATGTGATTCCCAGTTTGACAGAGATTAAGGCCTTCCTGGAATTCTGATCTCCTGCATCATTAATCCCCCTCCCCTCCAAAAAAAAAAATTACATCTTAAAACAAGTTTTAGTAAGAACTATTCTAAAAAACACAGTATATTCTTGCTACTTGATCAGAGTCACTGGTTTAGCTTCTACCATGGCATCTCTTGGGTTTTTTATATCCTCCAGAGAATAGGGGAACTAGTTCAGGCTTTAATAAGAGAAATTACCTATATTCTGGATGAAAGATTTTAAATATTAAATTTTCAAGAACTGTTTTTCTTAATCATTTTCAAAGAAATGGGGAAAGGACAATAGAGAATGACAAGAATTTAATCAGAGAAAAGTGCACATGACGTGTGCAGTGCTAAAAAAACCATTTAACCACACATGTTACAAATTTCCTGGAATTTACTATGAAGAGCTCTTCACTGCTCTGCTGTATGATCCAGGGGTGGAAAGACCAATTTCCTACTTGGATTTTTACAAAAGCAGTCTTTAAGCCCATATGCTCATCCCATCAGAACATGATAAGCCAATGTTTGGTCTACCTAGCACCCTTATCTTTCATTATAGGTGTAGAACATCTGCCCAAGTAAAAATGCCCTCAGCTGAGGCAGTATGGCAGGAAAAGGCAGACTGGGATCATGGGAGTAGGGCCATGGTCTCAATCAAACTGTATAGAAGCCATGTTGAGAAACATGAAAAAGGGCAAAGTGATGAACATATATTTTTGGAACCAGGTTGGGTTCACGAAGGAAGATGAGGCTGTTTCAGGGAAGAGAAAAAAAAAAAACTTCAGCAACCAATAAATATGTTGGGAGAGTACAAAACTGAAAACTATAGTAAGCCACTCATGGATTTAACCTGGGCATATGGTCCATATTCCCTTATAATGCTGCAGAAATTTATCCATGGGCAGGACAAACATTGAGGGCCACTGAGACACCTTCTGATCTTCTCTGGAACAATGGAAAAGAACTGCTTGGAGCAGCTTCCCCAGATATTTCTTTCTGTTATCTTACTTCATGATGCACATTATGCAACACTGGGTTTAAAACCTCACTCAGGCTTTGCTGCGTAGTATTGATGGCTCCTTGTGAACTTTTTCCTCAATTTTCACTTTTCCATCTCCTGCAGCTTTTCTTCAAAATCAGCAGGAAGTTGTTGTCCTGGTTTGCATGGATGCTACACTTCGGTTCCCAGAAATTCTGTTTGTCTTTTATTAAACACACAAGACATGCAATGATGCCAAGGTTTTATTTCCTCATGAGAGGAAGCCCCTTTATTCCTGTGCATATCTTCTTTTGAAACACTGGTGTGTTTCACCTTTACATATCCTTAAAGACAGATTATTGTACTGTAATTTTCAGCATAGACAGAGATTCAACTAGAATTGGAGGTTTTGCTTTTTAAAAAAAATTTAACACCAATACTATTTTTTTCCTATTAATAGAAAATGGGAAAGATCTCACAACCCATTAAACAAGCAGTTCAAGTCTTAAAGTACTGCACTGAAGCACTCAGTCTAGAGGAGAAGTGGGTTTAATTTTCACTGATATGCTAACAAAACTAAGGGTCTGGCAAAGCTTTTATTTAGGATTTTTTGTGAAATCTCAGATAGGCAGCCCATCACATTTAGGTTATTTTTGTGGGGTTTTTTAGGTACTTGTAAAATAACTTCAGGGAAAAGGTGCTGACTATTGTGCTTTTCTTGAAGCAGTGTTCTGTTTGTTAACCTGTAGTCAATCTGGGAATTAGCTTATTGCAAATTCTGCGAATCATAAGCAAGTTCTTTGGGCTGTAAAGTGCCCTGACAATGAACCAGCTGTAACCTCAGATCATTGCTTTGGTCTTACCTCCCAGCTAGACCTCAACAGCCATAAGAGTTGACTGCTGAACTCAATATCAAAAAAAGATTTACAGAAGCTAAGGACTTATTTCATAATTTTACAGTTATATATTTTCAATTAGTTCATATGGATTTAAAAATTTGATGACAGACTTTTTTGAATCAAGGAATATGGCATTTCATGATGCCTCTGCACACATGTTGGGTTTGGTTGGAACTGTCCAAAAGATTTCAGAAGGTTTTTCCTGGTAATTCCTATTCTCACTTAACATACTATGATGTCTCTAATTCTTAGAATATCTGGGAAAATTAACTAAATGGAGGCAGCATGGCCGGAATCTTTTTAGACAAATGTTTATCATCTGTAATCCCTAAAAAGCTCTCAGGGAGAGAATTTTATACCAGGAAGGTAAGGCAGTGACAAAACATCCACCACCCACACATGGAAAAGACAGAATGTTAGGAGCTGAGCTAGGATTTGGAAGCCTAAATAGCAGTGGCCTGGCTATGTTGGGCAATTTGTACAGAAATCAAAGGGAGAGATATTGGCTGCCAGCTGGCTCCTCTCTGTTCAGCTGTAGGCAGAATGATCTCATCTGAGCTGTCACAAAACACAGAAATAAGACCTTCCTGCTGAATATACAAATCCCCATGGCTTGGGCTCAAGAGATAAAATCAAGAGTCAAGCAACAGTGTCCAAGCTCCTTAGTTTGGACACATAAAAACATAAACCAGATCTTGTCCAGTGGGAGATGCAGACAGCTGGGGAGGGATTCCCCTGAATAAATTAATCAGGTACTTACTCCAGGGTGGGCTGACACATAATTCAGGCTCCACTGACAGCAGTTCCTCCTTTGACTATTATAGCTTAGACATGTAGTTCAAAGTTTGACGCATGTTTAGGGATGTTTACCTGAATCTGAGTCCTAATTTTGAATTGAAACAACCAATGGCAGGGTCAGGACAGAACTAAAGACAGCAGAGTTACTGCACTGCAGCTGAAGAGAAATTAGAAAATCAAGGGTATGGGGAAAGCAGACAAACAATCTCAAAATAAAAAGAAAAATGCAACAGACAACTCTTCATCCTCCCCAGATCTGGGTGTTTTGACATCCACAGGCCACAGTTCAGTCATTGTATAGAAAAATGCATTCAACAAACAAATAGAGGAACACTCCACATGGTAGAGAAAAAGTGGCCTTAGTCATGTCTTAAAGGAATTATAAAACTTGTAATAACCTTATGGCAACTAGAAAATGAAATGTGCACTCTGTGGAAAAAAGGAAAACCAGAGGTCCCAGGGATAAACTGGCATGATTAGACAGTTCTGATACCTCTGAGTATAGAAAATCAGGGTGGTTTTTCCTTTCTTTTCAGTGTAATACCTTACCTAAAAGGCAGCATAATAATAGCAACATTCTGTAAAGTTGCTATTAAGCAAGTTTTAAAATATTTTATACAAGTATATAGAAGAAAAAAAAAAAGACAAAAAATTAAAAATTTTTTTTTTTTTTTTTGCAGGGTTTTGGTTTTCAGTTGTTTTGGTTTAAGTTGTTTTTTGGGTTTTTTCATAGCATGGCATGCTGCTGAGATCCTATCTGTATCCTGGATAATTTTAACTTGGCTATGTGACAATTTCTGTACACAATATGCTCATGCTTTGCACAAATGACTATATAATGTTTCATTAAGGACTGTAAATACCCATCAACCTAATCACAGAAATGCTGTTTCAGTGATTTTAGGGCCATTTAATCTGGGCTATGATGGCAGGGATGAATAGCTTTATTTCATTAACAGTTGCCATTGCAATTACACTGAGGTAAATATTTTTGTGGAAAAATTAAGCAGCCTTTCCTTTTGCCCTGACACATTTGAGCAATGTAAGTATCCTTGCATGAAGAGTCTTTGCCAGCCATAGGAGGGGTTTCCTTCAGAGACTTTTCTATATCAGCTTTCTGCTCTGCTCAAGACACCAAGATCAGCTCCAACCATGTCATGCTAATTTTTGGCTTCATTTGGATCTCTGCTTGAATTTTTTGTGATGACCAAATTATTTTTCCAAAATTATTTTCTGCCATGGGATTTGTTCATTCTAGCATTATTTTGTCAAAACCAAACTCATCTGGTTCTCACTCTCTGATGAAGAATGGACTAACTGAGGCTGCATGTAGGTTAATTATTCTGACACTTAAGATTTCTTATGTTTGCTGTTTCAATCGACTCTATCACTCTTACGAAGCCATTGCTCATCATAAAAATACTTGTAGGAAACACAATGAAGCAGGAAAAATAAGATTTTACTTTCAAAAATAAATCAGATGAGGAGTGACTTCAGGCACATCATTAGAACATGTGTGGGGACAACAGAAAGGTGACTGGAGAAGGAAGCATTGTCAAAGGTGATAATTTATCCTTGGGCATCTTTGGCCATGCTCTCTGCATGCATAGTCTTCACTTTGGCTTTTAAGGAATTTTGTAATCATTTCCAAAATATATATATATATTTAAATATGAATTTCAATCTTATAGCAATTCTGAAAATGGCCACAAACTGTGATTTCAGAAGATTAGTTTGAAAGTGAGGAGAAAGAAGTCACTATCAGGGTACAGTATCACTGAAACAGGCTTTCTAGAGAGTTGTGAAATTTCTATCCTTGGAAGCCCTCCCAGCTTGCTAAGACAAACCTCTGACTGACCAGTCTGGTGTTGGCTATGATGGCAGGGATGAATAGCTTTATTTCATTAACAGTTGCCATTGCAATTACACTGAGGTAAATATTTTTGT
>JAWWMS010000120.1:11996902-12018048 GCA_035048045.1 Chlorospingus semifuscus
GGGAAGGGAAGGGAAGGGAAGGGAAGGGAAGGGAAGGGAAGGGAAGGGAAGGGAAGGTTGGATTACAGTACTTCAGGAAATTAAAAAAAAAAAATGCTGCTCAAATGGTGCACACTTTAGGCTTTCCAGTCAGGAAGTGACCAGAGCCACACAATTTACAAGCTCCTGTGTATAAATAAGACTTTGGATTTAGTCTGGGTAACACAAGCAGGATCTACAGAGCAAAGAGGGGCAGAAATTACCCCCAGACTCTGGGAGTCTTGATCTCACTTGTCTAATTCTTCCATGTTCTTCAGGAAGATAATTTAAGTTCATGAACGGGGAGAAGGAAAGCTTTGTGGAAATATTAGGAGGCTAAATATTGTAAGATTTCTTGTCAATGAAGAATTTGCTAAGAAAATACAGTAACAATGAAAGGATTGCGAAGTGGTAGGACATCCATTCCTATAATGTGAAAATAAATATAAATAGTTTTGTTACCAGCACTCTTTAGAAAGCCAGAGGTTTCAGACAGAAGAAAATTTTCTAATTTTAGTGTTAAAGGAAAGAGTAAACCTTGATAGAGGTACAGGCTTCCTTCAGGTCTTTTCAGTCCAGCTAACATGATTCCTAACTTTGAGTTAACTAAGAGATGTCTGGTCCTGGTGTTGCTCAGGTGTTTACTCAGCAAGCCAAGACCTGCTGTCTCAGCTGTTACACGTTACCTTAACTTCACTCATCCCAAAAATTGCAGTGAGGGAATCTGGTAGAGACAGACTTGGCTTTCTGCAGTGGTGGAGACAAAGTTCTCCTCATAGTGACTTACAGAAGTCCAGCTGAAGATTGATTACTCTTGTCTGCAGCTACTGTTTCCAGGGGGCAGGAAAAGGGTGACAGGCTAATCTCCTTAAGTCCCTTCTCGAGCCACTCTAATTCTCCTGACCTTTGGCAGACCAGCTATAAAAATAATTCACAAACACTTTTCATTTGATTGGTTTACTTGAGGCTCTGGGTGGCTCTGTGTACTGTACTTTCTCCACTGTATTCATCCCTACTGTCTAGCTTTTTCAAAGGTTTGTTGGTACCAGCCTTCAAACCAGCCTTATGGACAATTATTGCAGGATTACCTCAGCTGAGAGAACTCAAAGTACTTCTCTGTGGGCCTTACCTCCAAAGACCTCAGGTTCTCAGAGATTAATGCATTTTTGAAAATCAAATTGTCCTTTTTTTACCCCTCTCCTAACATATAAATAAGAATAATTTTCACTAGTTTTATTTTATTTTCATCTGGGTAAAGATTAAGATTTAGAATCATTCCATTATTGAAAAAACCTAGTCATAGGCTACATCTATATTTATTATGAAGTTTCATGTTATTCTTTCAAATGTTCTAGCATAATTCCAGGGCTTTTAGACCAAGGAATTTTGAAGTGGGAGAGAAGGCTGTTGGATTTTTGTATAACAATTATGTATAGAAGGGGGCCATTGTGCACATTTGTGCTGTGTGTTATTTACACCAGTAGGTAAGAAAATTGTGCTGCTGTTCACTTGCAATTCATTATTATCTGTCCTCCTCCTGCCTCTTTAATTTCTGTTCCTTAGAGTCACAAATGAATCATGTTCATAACTCCTTCAGTGTCTCACTCAGCCATTTTCCCTAATGAAAAGAGAGGAAAATGACAGATGATCTGAGTGCACATTAACCCTTTGTCATAGTTTAACTCTGGCCAGCACAGCCCAGACATTTACTTGGAGGCGTGGGATGGGGGAGAGAAGGATAAAAGTGAGAAAACTTGTGGGTAAAGACAGTTTAATAGGTAAAGCAAAAGCTGTGCACACAAGAAAAGCAAACCAATGAATTCGTTCACTCCTTCTCATGGGCAGGCAGGTGTTCAGCCAGGAAAACAGGGTTCCATCACACATAATGGTGACAAAAGCCATCATTCCAGGCATCCTGCTCTTCCTCCTTCTCCCTACAGCTGTTTCTGATCAGCAGGATGCAATATGGGTGGGATATCCTTTGGGCAGGTAGGGTCAGCTGTCCTGGCTGTGTCCTCCTCAAATCTTGTGCACCCCCAGCCTCCTGGGAGTGGGGTGGGGTGGGAAGCAGAGAAGTACTTGACCCTGTTAAACACCCCTGTGTTATCAGCACTGTTACCCCCACAAATCTAGAACACTGACCCAAACCAGTACAGTGAATAAAATCAATTATATACTGAAAAAACTATACATCCTTCCAAAGAGGTCCCTGATGCAACAGAGTTCAGTTGTTATAACAGTAGCATGAGTGAAATTTTAAATTTTTTTAACAAAAATGGCTCCATCAAGACTTACAGAAAAACTAAAAAAAAAAAAAAAATCCTGGACATGTAATCTGTACCATCAGAATTAGAAGAGACTAGCAAAAAAAAGCTAAAATAATTGCTTCACCAGCCTTTGCATTGCTGCTGTGACTTATTCACTTCAGAACAGAGCCGAAAATTAGTCTCTTAAGGTTTCTAACTGGAAAAATAACGCTGATGAGACTAAATACATTCATCAACAATTTGTTATGGTCTGCCCTCTAATGGCTGCAAGCCTGAAATGGGCAGTAGGCAGTGAAATCGTGACTGTAACCTGCTAAAGTTGTGGGATTAAACTTGTGGAGGTACTTTTTGAGCTTTCCAGTTCAAGCGCAGCTGCAGCAGTCGTGGAAGAACCGGGGTCCAGAAAGAGGGGAAAAAATGCTAAATTAGGAACAGATGACTGTGAGCCTAAAGGTATTGACCATGGCAGTTCAAAGTAGTGAATCTTTGTTAAGTACTTGCCTAAGCTCAGCTCCACAATATCCTTCTTTCCTGTGCAGAATTTTCTGCCTTTTTGCAAACTGCATGTTCTTTGATCCAGTCCTAGGTTTCAGTAGTCCAGTTGAATGAGTGAAAACCTTTTAAGGTCTCTGGGCGCATCTGACTGCAGTTTGAAGGACCTCTTGCCAGATACAAAGTTCTGAGTTCTGAAAGGAACTGAAACAGCCTCAGGCTGCCCCGAAACTGGAATGTGTGTGTAAAAAGCTGTTCAATCATCATCTTTTGCCCTCCTTGACTCATCTCCTGAAGAAAGAAATGCTTAACCACAGAAAGAATCTAAGCTAATGCATGGTTGTTTTTGATGTGTCTTATAAACCTGGAGGGAATGCTAAAATGAAAACTTATGCTATCCTAATCAGAGAGAAGCCTGTGAAAAATACCTATTGTCATGTGCTAACTGCTTTAAATCATTCTTTCATCCTTTAGGAAAGAAAAGGTAGAAAATGTTCATGAGGATGAGTATCAGTGAACTCACACATTTCCTGTAGGTGGCCTTGTCAGAAAAATACAGTGAATTTCCATAGGAGCTATATAATAAGTACAGGCTATGCCTTTTATACTGGCTCACTTAGGCTGAAATTGTGTCTTTTTGGCTATGAAAATTACATGGGTGTGGATTTTTAATGCATAGTTGTTTGTCTCAAAATGACAAATACATGGTGAGAACACATCTCCACATGCATGTTTGCAAAGAGGCTCTAGACATTTGCTGCCACCTCTGAATCCTTTTATTCTCAGTCACCCATTTAACTGAAAATTGCTTAGAAATTTTGGTGTTCACGTAGGAGGTAGACAGTCATGTAATATAGTAACACTGTCACAGCTACAGGTTCTATTATGCATTGGCAGCAGGAAGACACACACTTTTACAGGCATCTCTCCTTTACACAAAAAAATTATGGTGCTGGAATACTTATGGCATTAGATAGATCTAAACTGGATTGTACGTCCCTGACAATTATGCTTTTCCATGTTCATCATCTATAAAAGAGAGGTAAAATAAATCTCCCTAGCACATTTTGTGGATAAATGAATATTAATTGTGATATTACTATGTAAATCAGCATCACAGAAACTTTATAGCCAAAATGGACTACAGTGATTATAGTCTGAGCTTCACAGAGGTCATCGGACTTTTATTATTTAATTCCTCCTTTCAGTTCTGTGATTCTGTTTGAATCAGAGGAAACACTTTAGACAAATTTTCAGGTTTTATTTCAAAGTTCTCAGTGAGGCTCTCCCATCATCCACAATGAGTTGCTGCCACCAATAGCTAATTAATCTGTTGCACAGTTTGTAGTGTCTTTCTTGCATTAGTTCAAAGTATTTATAAACTGGGCTTTTGTTACCCTTGAAATTCTCTGTCATTTATTGAACAGAGAGGACAGCTTCAGGAACTGCCATAAGGGATGTTTCCTGTTCCTCTGGCCAATCTCAAGGCTCTTCTGTGCAACATCAGAAGAACACTAAACCAGCTCTCTAATCCTGTTCTGGGTTCCTTTTCTAAGGACCACACCTCTACCACTGTATCAGACCAGGAACTTACATTAGATTGGCTAAATCCCAGAGTCTCTAAGTCCTCTTTTAGTCACAAATTTTCAGGAAGGAGTAATCCATTCAGAGACTATGAACTCCATTTACTGCTTTAATACAACATTATATTTGCACATAATGAAATTCATATGATTTGTTTATGCTCACTAACAAGTGAATAAACATCTCTGTTATTTGCCATTTAGCCTATTTTTGTGCCAGTTACAGTTGTTTCTCATGAGAACTTTATGGTTTTTTACACATCAGAATTTCAAAAATATATGCTTAAGGACAAAAAGAAGTAGGTAAAAAAAATTAAACTACAAATTGCAAAACCACACCATCATCATAACTCTCTCTTGTGTGGCAGATTAATCCATGTGGTTTACAAATAGCCTGTGTTGATCTAGCACTGCCCAGGTTTCTTTGCACAGCACAATATCCAAAGCCATGTGGAAGCCTGACAGTATCCTATCAACCCAGCTTGGATCTTTCCAAAAGCTCCTTTCTAGTGAGATCTGCTTTCCACAGAGAGAGGTTGGTTGGCTCCAGTTGCACTGAAGCACTGCAAAGATGACTGCAAAGCATTATTAGAAGATTCTCTATTCAAGATTGCTGGCTGATGGTAGCAGTGGTGGTATTTCACTATTTATATATATAACCACTATCAATATCTAATTTTGTAAATGTGAAAATGTGTTTTCTATTCATGACCTCACGTGAAACTGTGAAATTTACTTTTTTTTTCATACAAGCATAGACACAGTGTAAAGCTGGAAAGTGACGGTGAATAAGATTTAATCACAGCCAAAATTTAGTAGTTTTAATGTAAACTAAGCATCAGAAACACTTGCATCTGCAATGCAAGGCCTGACAAGGTGACACAAGCTCTCTGCAAAACTGCTGTCACTCCATAGTCCCAATTCCTAACTAAAATGCTGAACCAGATTTTCAGATGCTGAAACTTGGTGAAACTCCACTGAAGCCATCCAATTTAAGGCAAAAGTGCTAACTCAAACACAATAAAGAACTTCTGCTTGTAATGCAGACTTTATGATGGCCATAAACAGATCTGAGAGTATGGAGTTGGGAAAAAACAGCAACCTTCCTCATGCAGAAAAGTAAATAATGTCCTCATGTTCTGTAGTCAAGGACACAGAAGAATAAAGATAAAGAAAAATTAAGATGAATTCCTGTTTCAGATAAAGTAGAATAGTTCTTAAGTAGACTGGAAGGAAAACAGGTTAAAAAATAAAAGAGGTTAGATGTAGATAAGCATACAGTCAAGTTTTTAAAAATTTTTAATAAAGGAGAGCAACAATAAATCCCAAGTAAAATAACATGTTTTTCAAATGATTAAAAATTCCCTTTTCCTTGGTGTAACAAGAGTTCCTGCTCTGAACACTTGAGTGTTCCTGCATGAACACTGAACTGCAGAGACTTGTCCTTCTTGTTTTTCTGTTTGCCTTTGGCCCTTGGTGATCGATCTTAATAAGAGAGTTTTGAGTGTATTTCTCCCTTTGCACCTTTTCCTTCCTTCTCCATACCTACTTTATGATCTGGTAGTGAGGGTATTCTTTTATAAAGTGGTAAACAGAAGTCTGATCCATCTCAGTATGAAAAGGAAATTGAGCCGAGGTCTAAAACAGCCCAGGCAAGTACAAAAGCTATTAAGCCAAAGACAGGCAGCAAAAACTTCTCCAGCAAACTTTTTCCTTCTTTTTGTGAAACAGGTTGAGCTGGAACTTGGCAGCCTTCCCAGCCTGGATTAGGAGTGATAGGAATGAAAAGAAGCACCAAATATGCAGTCTTGAACCCAGTATTTCTGCTTTAAAGGCAGGCAGAAGCTTGATGCACATTTCCCATGGATAGTTTTAAGAAACCTTTGCTCACCATCTAGGTTTTCCAGCTTGTTTTTGATTCTTCTTATCCCTTTCCTCTGCCTCTGAGGGGATGGGTAAGTATCTCAGGTGTTCTCAGTCAACTTGCCAGGGCTGAATTTTTGGGTGTTGAGATCACTAAACCTTAGGGTACTAAAACACAGATTGTGATGATTTTCCTTTAGGCTGAAATAACTTCTGCATCTGACATTTAGGTGTTTAAACCTTTTGAACTCGTATTTATGAACTAAAATCTCTGGGTTTAAAGAGGTTCCTTAAAAAAAAAAAAAAAAAACTATGAATAAATTTGTTTTGTAACTTGTTGTCTTCTAAAACACTTTTTCCATGATAGAGTTCAAAGCTGTTAGAGCAGCAAAATGAGCAATATTCTCCCATTGCATGAGATCTGGCTCACTGGCCCTGCAACTAGCAGGCCTGATGGAATCAACTTCTGCCACATGCTGTTGCTTTATCAATACAGGATAAAAGAAATAATTTCTACAGAGCCTCAGATGTTCTTAAACTATTTGTTTTACAGTCAATGTCAAAATAATTATTTTCTTAAAAGTCTTTAGTGACATCATTCATGTAGGGAGAAAGTGATTACAGTTGAGAGAGAGTCCTTTGGAAAAATATCAAGGAGCATTTCTTCCAGAATAATGCACTACCTAATATGTCAGCTACTCAAATTTCATTAAAGCTGGTTCTGTCTCCTGCAGAGGTTTATACAGAACTATGGCATGGCCAATGGTTACAAGAAAAGCAGCTGACAAAACTATTTAACTACAATACACTGTGCAGCTACTGGAACTGCCATTAAATTTCACAATATTTCTTTGTCAACACCACAGCTCTGTTTTTTTGCCTGTGACTTTTTTTCTGCCTGATGATCTTACTGAATTGTAGAACTTCCATATTTGTTCTTATATTTAAAATGGCTACTCTGGATTTATTCAGTATAAATATTCTATGGTACAGGGGAAATCTGGAGGGTTGAAATTTTTGGTATTGCTGCAAAAGCAACAGTCAATACATTTATGTGTATATATTATGTAGGGGAAAAGAATTAAAAACTATTAATTTTTTTGTTTAATCTCTTCTTCTTTCTAGTTAAATCAGAAGCCCTTTAAAAAACAATAACAAGATTTCAATATGGTTAACTTTGGACTACTCCTAAAAGCCATAGAAAATGACAGTTGGAAAGATCATAATAAAAATAATTAGAAAATAATTTTTAAAAAAGAAAAATAAAAAATTTCCTTCCTTTATTAATGAGAAACAAAAAGTGGGTACTCTCACCTTTGATGCAAGTGTAGCCTTCCTGCATCTTATCTAGTGACTCTTAGGAGATCCTTGTAAGCCTGCATGAATCCATAAATCTGGACTTCTCTGTGGAAGACATTTTCCCTGGAAAATTGAGGAGAATATCAGAGAATAGAGTGCAGAAAATTAAAATTTCTAAGAGTCGTACATTATTCAACAACCCCTTGTATTCATGTAAGAGATATTTTCCTGAAAATAGATGTAGAGGACAAGAGCAGAGCTGAGTGGGGACTTGTGGACCTCTCTATGAACCACTTGGCCCCGAAGCTTAGTAAAGTATTTGTCCTCCTAGGAATGTTTGACAACTGTTTCAAAGATGGATATCCAAATTGTACAGTGTAGTACCACTACTCGTGTGAAACTGATGCTGCTTTTACCTCAGACTAGAAAGGAGGCATTACAGAGCATTCTTTTTCTTAAAATGATTGGGAATTAAATAGACAAATCTGGACAAGAAGTGGGTTATTGTTTATTTTTTTTCACATTCTTAGGGATTTTTCAAGGTGTCCTGGTTGTGGGCAGGACAGGGTCGATTTTGCAGTATCCAGGAGCCAGAGTTTATTCCACACCACCTCATGCCATAGCCAGGGATGGGATAAGGGGTCCTTTCCAGGCAGGCAGTGGGGAGAGAGCAGTCAGGGGTAACACGTGGTGGGTGTGAATTGTGTGCTTCTCTTGTGCACTCTGTTATCAATATTGTTGCTGTTACTGTTCCTTTCTTATCTCATTGCTGTTCCCAGTAAATTGTTCTTATCTCAACCTGGGCCTTTTGTGCCTCCAGTTCTCTCCAGCCACAGGGGAAGGGGGAGTGAGCCCCTGGCTTGGAATTGTTCAGTGGGAACACGAAATTGGGAAATTGGGAAATACCTAAACCATGTCACATGTTTCAGTAAGAAGGGTTTTTAAAGAATTATAGACTACATGAGAATTTGGGAACCTCTGCAGAAGTGTTTAACTCTCCAGTGATGGTGGACTGGAATTTAAACTACCCAGGCACTTGTTGAGAGGCACTAACCCAACTGCAGAGAACTTGTCTCTCAACCATATTAATATCCAAGGTCATGGACATCAGACTGAGATAGACTTTTAACACATGCATGGTCCAAGTTTAGAAAAAGCACTTTTTACCATGAGATTATACATGAATTTTACTGGAAAACACAAAGATTTTTAAATGGAAACATAATTTCTGTGTATTACAGATGGATCCAAGGCCTCTCCCTTTGCCACTGTAAAACACAATTTTGATTTCATCACAAGTTTTTAGACTTTTAGTCTGGAATAGACTGAAGGCCTTCCTTGACCTTAGAGAAAGCAAATTTTCTTTTCCTAATTTATTGCCATTATTTTTTCAGATTTTTGTGCTCACAATTTAGGGCATTTTTATATTATAATATAAAATGTTATAATAAACATATTATAATGTGTTGTAATACTGAAAAGAAGACTCCAATTGAAATTGAATTAATTAGTTAGTATATAACATAGACATATTACAATACAGAATCCACAGAAGCCTGTAGTAGAGCAAAAGGCAGAATATTGTCTATTTCATTCCCATGAAGATAAAAAATTTAATTTTTGCAGAAATAAAGACCATAGGATGTAAATGAGAAACATTTTACCAAAAAAAGAAAAAAATAATTGATTTTTTTCCCAAACAATAGAATTTTTATGTACATTCAGTTCTCTTTAACCTGTGGTGGGTTTTGGCTCTCATTGTTGGTCATTGTTTTACCTTGATTTACAAGTGGCCCCTGGGAATTCTTTGAGAAGGCTTCATTAGCTGCACTTCAGTAATTAACTACCTTGAACTCCAGATATTGTTGCCACAAAGTCCTGGTGTAAGAACCCATGAATGAGCTACTGGAGGAGATGAACTTGAAGTCAACAACTTGGTGGCTTGGTTGTCTCAACAGTGTCACATGGAACAAGATTTTATCATTCAGCAGACTCCTCTCTCCCTGTGGAATATTCCTAAGGTCTATTATAAGGCTGCTCCACCTCACGTTTCCATCAATAAACTGCACTGAATATAGCAGACAACCAGGCTTAAAAGAGAGCCTCAGAGGATATCACTGCTCACTACCAGCATCAGGAGCACTATTTTTAGACTGTCAGTCACAATGACAAATCATATCTCCCCAGTCTCTCTTCTCTACTGCATTTTTATATCCCTTCTTTTTCCATGTAATTCATAAATCCTTACTTTCTGGTAAGTCTTTTATGTGACACTTTATCAAGTGCCATTTTATGAGCCTGATAATATAGCACATATCTTTGACTTCCTTCTATTATGTATTTCTGTGACAGGAGAAGATTATTTTGGTTATTTATTTATTTATTTATTTTCAAAAATAAGCAAAACAGTCTAGGAAAAGCAAAATCCTGAAAGAAGGTGCTAGTTTGAAAAGACAAATGTCTAACTGAGGAAAGTGTGAAGGAGGAAACACAGACAGCTTTAAAAAAACAAGAAAGGCTGTAGAGAGTACCTGGAAGGAAAAAAGAAACCACTAATTGAAACAATTTGAGAAAGCTTCTGTCTTGCTAATGCTGAGCTAATTTAAGATTTTTTTCTACTTCGTCTGATCTTTTTCCTCTGTGGGAAGCAATAAAAAATTTTAGGATCATTCCATTTGATCATAACAAATAGGGTTGCTTGAAAGAGGAAGGCAATTAAACAGACATGCATGTTTATATTAATACAGCTGTCCTCCTTGTCAAATAATCTTTGTTGGGTCAGCTAAAGGATTTCACAGCTGATTATCGGCCCTTTGAAAAAGAATGGAGACAGCCTGTTTCCTAATATTAATGCACCTAACAATCAATACCTTGGGCTGAAGCCAGGCAAATTGCCAGCAGGCCCTGCACACATTGCTCTGCCTTCTCCCAGGAATGTCCCCAGGCTGTGGCATTCCAGATTCCAGGTCTGGAGGTGCTGACCTGGGCACACAGACACATCCTGGGGCTGGCTGCAGGAGCAGCTCCCCGGGATGGTGGCAAAGGCAGTCAGGAGGGGTTTGCTGCTGCTCTGCAGAGCTGCACCGAGCCAAGGGAAGGGAAAGCTGAGTGGCAGGGAAGAAATGCAAGTGAAGGTGAAGTCTCTGCAAGCTGACACCGCAGGGTACTAAGTTTATTTTCCTGTGCTGCTGCACTCGCTCAAACCAGAACAGAGACAAGGCACTCCACCACCTTTGGGAAAGGAGAAGTTATGTCAGGGAGAAGGAATTCACACTCATCACCCACTCTGGGTCCTGAGTCTTAGCAACCAAAACACCTGACATTTTAATCTTTCCACGTGCCTGCTTGATTTAATTTTAATTCCAGCCAGCAGCTAGGTAGTACAGAGCTGCTGGCTCCCCTGCTCATCAATGGGATGGGGAGGAGAATCAGACAAGGAAAAAAAACACTCATGGGTTGAGATAAGAACAGCTTAACAATTGAAATCAAATAGAATATCATAATACCAATTATACTAAGATATAATAATACTAATACTGATGATTATAATAATAATAATAACTGAAATTTTAAAAATAAACCCCAATTAAAAAACAAGTACTGCACAACACAATTTCTCCCCACCTGCTGACTGATGCCCAGCCTGGGCAGTGCTTGGTGGCTCACAGCCAGCTCCCCCCAGTTCATACACTGAGCTTGGTGTTTTGAGGTATGGAATATTCCTTTGGCCAGTTCAGATCAGCTGTTCTGGCTGTACTTCCTCCAGCATTTTTGTGCACCTGCTCACTGGCAGAGCATGGGAAACCGAAAAGTTCTTGACTTAGAGTAAGCCCTTCTCAGCAACACCTAAACCAGCACTGTGTTATCAACATTATCCTCATGCTGAATCCAAAACTGCACTGCAGCATCCACAGGAAAGGAGATTAACTCTATTCCAGCTGAAAGCAGGACAATGGCCCAAGACAGAAGTATATCTTGGTCTCTAGAAAAAAGAAGCTGCCCTGGAGCTGTCCACACAAATAGACTTTGAATAGACTCTGATCCCTTGTCTGTATAACACTATACTTGGCAAAATTGAGATAAATTAAAAACCCTTTCCTTTGCAAAAAAAACAAGTTTTATTTATTATTTTAGTAGAATTTCAGCACATTTAAAACTAACTTGATCAATACATTCTAAGGTAATGAGTTAGTAACGAATTCATCTTTATATGACAGATAATGAAGAATCACAAGGCTATTTCTAGTCAGAATAAATATTGTTTTAATCAAACTGCTGAATTGTTGAGTCCAACTATTTCTATTAAAATATATTTATATTATTTCTAAATAGAACCTTAATATATAATTCAATCACAAGATCAATGTGAAAGGATGGAAACTGTTCTTTAGTACTGAGTTTTAATAATCTGAAATTAGCTAGTGGAGCACAACTACGAAGATGGGTCAGTTAGCTAAAGAAAGGAAGAGAGAAAAAGCAACATGAAACACATAAAGGGAGAAAGGGAGGAGTGGTTTAATCTAGATTTATTTATTGAGCTCTGCCTGTATTTGCTCATACACAGAAAATAATATATAAGAAAATGTTTTCCTCTGCTCTGCAAAGAAAAGCCCCAATACTAAATGGAATTAGATAATGTGCCAGACATAAACAGTTTATAAAATTCTCAGTACTTACAAAAGAAAAGAAAAAAACTTTAAATATGCAAGAACAACTACAGGAAAACCAACTTGAATGTCTCTGTTAAATTTCAATTATTTCTAGAAGAATCTACTACAGTCACCTTTCTCTTAGACTACTACACCAACAATGACAAATTATTTCAATGCAATAACAGCTACAATATGGTAATAAGGAGAGTGAGTAAATGCAGAACAAGCGGGTCCATGTAGTTTGTAACCAACATCAAAGAAATGCCAATGGTATATCAGCTAGAAACTAATCCTGAAAGGTCTGAGAGACTATGGTCCTGAACATAACAGAAGCTTGAAATGTTTTTCAGACATTTTTGAGAGGAAAGAATAAAAACAACTTTTGGTGAGTGTCAGTCTAGAAGCAGTGTCAGAAAAAAAAAAATTAATTTCTCTGAAAATGTCCAACTTATCTGAACTTAAAGTATTAGATTTTGGGGAGAATGGATTTCATCTTTCTTCTTGTTAAAAGGAAAAAAAACTTAAAAAGAAAGAAAAAGCAGGAAAAGAGAACAGGCACTTTGAAAAATATGCAAAAATAGCCAAGTGGATGTTCTTCCAGGTTTGTGCATGTTCCCTCAGCTCAGAATGATTTTACAGCCAGATGACAAAGACCCTGACAATAGGACTTAATGACAAAGCACATGAAACCCTATGCAAGGCAGTCTGACTGGCATTTCAGCATTATTGTATGCAATGAGAGCTTTCCAATCAGCCAGAACAGTGGGATCCACCAAGGAATCATGATCAAGTAGCTATTAGGCCAAATGGTATTGTCAGAATTCCACAATTTATGCAGCTTCTTTCAGAGAACTGAGTCCTGAAACTTCTGAATATCAAAAGGGTTCAATATCGAATAGAACATGTATTTAAGGAAAATTGGCCCCCAAATTGCTATGCTATTGTCATTTGTTCTTTTCCAGTTCACTTAGAGGGTAAAGTGGAGACTATTTTTAAAATTCAATATGAAAAAAATTACAACTGAAGTTTCTTTAGAAAAAAAGTTCATTTAACCAGCTGCATCTTTCTTTTGTACTCTGCTCAGATGTTAACTTGGATTATAGCTTCAGTGTTTTTCATGCTTTTCTGTTGTCTGTCATTTACGTTTTGGAAAATTTAGCACAATTTTAGGTTTGAACTGATTTGTACTCCTTTGGCCAAGCTTAAACCTCTCCAAACTCTTCTGGAAAAGCACCACATCCACAATCACTCTGGCAAAGGTCTGCCTGGATCCCTTTCAACTCACACAAAAGCTGTGCAGCATGTTATTTAATGCCTTATCCTTTTCTCATTGGAGTCTGCTCCAGGGCTCCAACTGACTTTGCTGGGAGCTAAAAAGAACCCCAGGTGCCAAAATTATTTGACTACTGCTTTAATAAGGAGATTTTGCAGCCTAATCCATCTTTGCACGAGCGGGATGCTCTGCCTGTCCCCAGTTCAGCTGGACCCCTCTCAGTGGCCGCTGCATCCAGGGGATGCTGAAACTCAATTTCTCTCTCTGCAGCCCTGCAAGTCTTTCAAACCACAGCCAGGAAAAGGCTCTTGGATTGGAGAGAGACAACAATGTCTCACATGAGGGTAAATGAGCATCTCACACAAGGTTTTTTCTGGGCATTCATGTAGAAGCTTGTCACAAACTGCTGCTTGAATATTCAGCAAAAAGAACTGAGCAGTTTTACAACCCAAATTACACATTGGGTTGTACAAGTTGGAGCTTTATTTGGCATAGGAGACTTACAAGCTGTTTGTGATGCCATCTATTTTTTGCCTCATAAGTGACTGTGAATCTACAAGAATAGCAAGGGTAAAGGACCACATTTAGGCACAGTCCAAGGCACATTTCTCACATTTAAATAGCCTGCCTGGGAATTCACTTATCCCACCAGGAAAGAGACCCATTAAGACACAAAAGCATTTCCCTCATTGCATGGATCCATTTATGTCTGTGTCAATGTGAATGTTAGAGAAGTTAGAAGGCCCAAGAGTGAAGCAAATGGAAAGGAATGCCTCAAGATGGACCTTTTGTGCCCCCATCTGCAAGCCTGCACCTTTAACATGTGGAATGTGGGGAAGAAATGTGAGTAGGGGGTATGGAGCCAGAGAGAAGGCACCCTCATTCCAGAGAGCCCCACTGGTTCTGCATGAGCCTCCTGCAGTAAAGCTGCAGGGTGAGGAAAGGCTCTTCAATTGCCGGTTGACTAAAAGGAAGAAGGAAATCAGTTTCATCTTTGACTTCTTGTAATAAAAAGCTAAAATTTGTGCATGAAAATAAGCAAAAATATTGAAAAATTTTACCAATATGAGCAGGCTATTTTTAGAGATTATTTCAATCATTTATGGCACTCAACAGCTTTGAATGTCATACTTTGAATGCTGGGACATTGTATCACTGTATTCTTGCTTCCCATAAAGCCACATGTGTTATCATGATTTAATAATCAGAAAAAACTGTAGTAATAGACTCTCCCAGAGATCCTCACTCTTGTTAATGAAACAATTTTAATTTCTCTTACAGAATTAAAATTACGCATTTCCCTTCCAGATAGTTTTTAACTATTCATTTAAAGAATCCTTTCCTCCAGAAATACCTTACAATTTTTGGAAAACACTAGTTATTGCAAATCATACAGCTTTACTGAATGTGGTTAAGATCCGCAAATGCTGTAAAGAATGCTAATACACTACCTAAGAATACTAATTAATAATTGTATTTTTAAATACTATCCCTCCAAAATGAATGATTTTAGGGTGTTCTAAAGCACATTTCTAAACCAGATTTTAAAATCAGCCAGATTGCTTCTGCAAGAAAAGATCAGTGGCACATTCCACTCTTTCTACCCCAGGGAATGTTCACTTTGCACTCTGGAGCTGCCAGACTTTTCACTTTAGAAAATAAAAGACAATATAAATCAATTTTTAATGAATGCAGAAAAACAGAAAGAAGATTCTTGCACCTTTTACCAAATAAAAGCCCAGAGAAGAATTCTGATTAATAAACAATTCCAAGTGGAATCATCCCTTTTTTTTATGGGCCATTACTTATATAGATGTGTACAAAGCAGTTTCACGTTAAGTCTCCCAAAACCATCACAAAAGAGGGAAGTCTCCTTGCAGTGGTAAGCTAATGCATTGCAGCACTGTGGCCATGAAGGTTGTGCCATCAGTTACAGAAATGTTGTCTGCAGAGGGTATTATATCAATTGTCTTGTTTTCTTTATTAGCCTCATGCAAATATGAAATCGGAGACTGCTGATCCAGAGCTGCAAAGGCCCATCACTTACCCAACTGTGCAATAAAACCTACTTTAATTAATTTTATTGTCTGTCTCTTGGAGACAGAATGAAAGGGTTAGAGAAATGCGAGCACCTCCAGCTAAAGAGGCATTTGCATGTATACAAGGAGTAACAGAGCCTGATAACAAGTGCCTGGGTGAGCTGGAGCCAGCCACAAATGGTGCTGGGCTTCCCCTGAGGCGCTGACTGGTGGCAGAGGGGAGGAGAGGAGCCAGAGGAAATTCCCACTGGGAAAGCACTAAAAAAGGCTGTGGATGTGGGATCTGCTCACTTCATTTTAAAATAATTATTCTTCAGTGAAGACATCATCTTTGAAATAATCTTCCCTTCACTGGGATTCCCTTTGCCTCTCCTCCAGTGCAGACAGCAGTGGGTGGTGACATTTTTGGAAACTGTTTTGGTCTATTGATGAAAAGAATGAAATGGAAATATCATAAATGAGGAAGTTAATTTTGCACAGGCTGTGCTGCTGGTCACAAGTTCTTTGTGAGAGGTGTGATGTTATTGATATTCCTGCAGAGACACTCAAAGGAGAGCCTGCCAAAGGGTGTGATTAATGAACATGGAACAGGTAAGTAGCCCTTGCTTTTGTCAGTAATCATTGGTGTAAACAGCAGGAAGAAAGGACAATGTTTAGAATGGGAAAATACATAAAAGAGGACTCATGGAAAGAAATTAAATAATTGACTTTTTTCAATATACTTATTAGTGAGTTTTGCTGGGCAAAACTCTTAGTTGCAAATTCAGGTGGGGTGCTAATTGATACCTGTGTATACACAAATTATCCCTGTCATTAAGATGAGTGGATGTTTCCCAAACTCAGTAGCAAAGGCTCTATCACATATGTCATTTCAATATGTGAAACATTTTATCAAAAGAATAATTTTGTATTTCAAAGGAGATTACAGTGTTTTCTTTTACTCTCATAGATGTAGGGCTGCGGTCTCTTCTTGCAACTTCCTCCAAGTCTGGATCTCCAGGCAGAATAGCATGATGAGTGACTAAGGTGGCGATACTGGCTGGCTAATAAAACTAAAGCTGAATTACCTATCTCTTAGATCAGCTTGGAAAAATATCAACTTGATGAATAGAGGAAAAGGAGGAGCAGAAATTGACAGTAACAGCACTGTTGGTCGGATTATTGTACAAGTCAGCAGTTTAAAAGCAAGTAAGGACATGGATAAGAAACAAAAGAAGTGATTTGGCCTAGTGGTTTTCATACTGCCCCATGGAGAAAAAAGAACAGTTAGATTCCCTGATTCAATCAGAATCAAGTTTGCTTGTATGAAAGAGATTTATTTATTAAAACAAAAAACCAAACCAAACAAACAAAAAAAAAAAAAAAACCAAAAAAAAAGAAAAAAACCACATGAAGCTACAAGAGATACAGTGTTGTGTTGATCTCAAGAAAACTTATGGATAACAACCTGAGTACTTTTCTGTCTCCACCTTAATGAATACAATGTTATTTATTATTTCTGTTTTCCTTTCCAAAAATATTCGCTCCCTGTAAGTAAAAGACGCTCATCACACAGCTGAAACATTAGAGAATGTGAAGATATAGAGGGATATTCCAAACAAGGTCACAAGAAGGTCATTGTGTGCTGTGCTGTACCACAATCTCTGCTGCTATATATTGTGCCACTCCTATTCTTGCTCCTTTTCCTAGGTCTTTCACTGGAAATACATGTGAAGCAAGGAATATGTCTGCATATCTATAAGAATTGCAAAGAATGTCATGCAGTGATTAGAAACAATCTTTTCTATCTCCAATTAGCCAGATACACCATTTTAGCATTCTGAGCAGGACTGTATTTGGCGATGTGCAAACTCTGTTTGAAATGTCTCAACAAGTCTCCATATAGAGTCTGAGAGATGATAGAAATCTCCCACAGAATTATTTATCTGTCCTGCACAGACTGAAGCAAGCTTTGTCTTTTTTATTTGGGGCAGTTTAATCAGATGTCTTTGAATATGCTGGGTAGAATAAAGTAAGCCTAATAAACATGTACTGGTTGAAAATGTCTGTGTAAGAGCTCAATATTTGTTTCCCTTTCTTAATGCCTTTGAAAGAAACCATTTGAAGCTCTGTGGTGTCTGAACTTCTCCTGCACTGAAGTGCATACAGAGATGAGAAGAAAAGCCAAGCTGACTATTGTGATCATGCTTTTCTTTTTGGCTTGAGAGATAAGGCTCCACAGAAATCTGCCATGTGGTTCTGAATTTAAGAAGATGAGCAAAGCAGTGGCGTGAAGCTTTAGGCTTTCAATAACACTGCTATATTTATATGATGATACAATAATAGTAAGGAAAAAGCCTCTGCCCCAGTAAAAAAAAAAAAAAAAATAAGATACTAATCCTGTACCACTGAGTACAATGGGAGCTTTGTTACTTACATATACAGAATGTACAGCACAGACAACTCCTTACTCAGTTCAGTACACTCAGATATGAAGGTTAAAAAGACATTCAGGGTCAATGCCTCTAATGCTCACATATCAAGATTTTGGCAGATTTTATACTGCATTTTTTCTTTCTCTCTACAGTTTGAAAATCTAAACTAAGCAAATACAATCAGACCTTGCTTTGTTTTGGTTTTTTATCAAATGAACTAGATTCTGACTTTACATGCATTTAGTCATTCCCAAAAAAGTAAATGGTTCTACCTACATTTTAAAAAAATGCGTAACATTGCATATATTTACATTTAATAAATTGCATGTATACACATACATGTAATTTTACTTATATATACATATATATATATATAGTATACAATTTGATTTGATACACATGTAGATGACATATTGAAAGTGAATTTTTTTTAGTTATGTTACCTGCCTTTGAGGGTTTTTAACCTGTGATACAACCATAGGCCCTATTTTAGGATTTAACATATTTTGTTATAGAAAGGTAATAGCTTTTGAGATTTAAATTAATATTTTAACAGTTTCATAATTCATGAAATATGTGAAAGAAGCAGCAATTTCTTTCCCACATTGTTTGAATTATTATGGTCAAGTCCAGAGAGAGAAAACATATTAAAAAGGGTTAAAGTACTATAGAGATCAGTTTGAACGTACAGCATTTCTTAGTCCAGAATGTGTATCATCTTAAAAAATCAACCTAAGGAATTAACAAATAAACTATTACAAAAAACAATAATTAAAAATTCATCTTAGTAAGCAATCTGTACAATTCCAGCTACCACTGAATTACTCATTTCTTGTGTTAATGCAAATTCATACTGCATATAAATTAAAACACTGGTTCTAATGTTTCTTCACAAAATTATGAAAGAAGCATATAGGAATAAATCAGCAATAGAAAGGGATAGTGCTATTTTTCCAGTAGTTAACCAGTTTGGTTTTGTTCATCTACTCCTTAAGATTTCCACCTCCAAATGTATTTCCTGAACGGCAAAAAATTACATTTAGACACAAGAAAAAAGTTTTTTGCTCCAAGAGGGATTGAGTTCTGAAGCTGAATTCTTAGAGAGGTTCTGGACTCTTCAACCATGGAGAAACTCAAAACCAGTCCAGACAAGGTCCTGAGCAATCCTCTCCAGCTGACCTTGCTTTCAGCTGGGGCCCTGGACTAGACAAACTCCTACGGACCCTGCCAACCTCACCCATTCTGTAGTGTCATGGTCTTTGCAAAACCTCTGGTGTGATTTGTAGCACTGGATGAAAACATTTTTATTACTTTTTGGAGGGGACACCTCCACCTGAGTATTAGGATATCAAAGGCAAAACCAGTCATGAAGGTTCAGTTCCTAGAGGGAAACAGGCAATCCATTCCATCCAAAGATGACAGCAAATACTCATTATGTGAATAAAGATACACTCCAGATGTGACTATTTCTCTTAATAATCCTAAAGTCTGACTAGAAATAAAACGAGCTAAAAATGACATTTTGGAGAGGTTTGACCTACAAGTCAGAAGGAAACTTCATAATCAACAAGTAAACCACACCATAACTTCAAAGAAACCTAGGCAAAATGGCATTTGGAATAGCCAAGGAAAATTAAAAATAACAGCAATTAAAAAAACCCAAATGAGTGATAATAAATAATGCAAGAAGACAACCGGCTTAAAGAAATATGTGTGTGGAATTTCAGAAAATGAGGGAGGGATACTTTGCTGAGCAAGAGATGCAAAATTGGTGTGAGGAAGCAGGCTCTCCTCTATTTCAGTGCTGAGGCATACAGGAAATGGGGGGGCATGCAGGAGATATAGGAGGAGTCTTACTTCAGAGCGCCTGAATATGGCTGTATATGCAGGAAAATGGGTTCTAAAATAAACTTTCCCTTTATCACCTGTAGAGATGTAATGTATGCTTTAGCTTTGCTTAAAGCAGGTATCAGAACCTTTTTGGGGTGGCTGTAAATACACTTCATGTAGTGTATATGAACTTAACTCACACAAGAACTGAATATATGATTCTAAACAAGAATAAGACTCAGGCACTCCTTTCTGCTGGTATATTTCTTGTCTGATAAAATTTATTCTCCATAATCTTCCCAAGAAGTTTTTTTGTTTTCATGAACCATGAAAATACAGTTTGATTTCCAGGTGCCAATTTCATTTTCCATAAGCCAAATAACATCTTACCTTATAAATGGTCCCACTGCAGTGGTGTGGTTCTTGGGGTGACCTGCACAGGGCCAGGAGTTGGACTCAATGATTCGATGCATCCCTTCTAACTCCTTATATTTTATGAAGCTGTGATTCTATGCTTCCATTAGGAGACCACAGTTATCAGACTATTTATGTTACAATCTGAAGGTTTGATATGCAGACAATGCTTTTTAATCCTGGAGGACTTTTGATGCATAATCACACCTGGGTGGAGATTTTATTTCAGCCAAGCATGGTCAGAAGGCTGTTTCTGTTCTACTTGCCAGGCCACATAAACCCAGAGTTTATGCTCATCTTTTGTTCATCATGAAACAACAAATAAGACCTGTGGAACAACAAACATTACCTGTTTTGTTGCTAATTATAAAGACATGGACGGACTACTATACCCAGGTTCTTCTGATGAAAAGTAAACATTTTCTTATTGACAGTTCTAAAAAACCAGACTGAATGCTTGCCATGTGAATACTCATGTAGCGATTTGTTCTAATCTTGGGCTTTAAAATTGTATTTAATTTGCTACTGAACCTGTCTGTCTGCAAGCTGCCAACAGAACCTTGCCAGAGTGGACAGTGCTGCTCTAGGAGAAGAGCATGAAGGCTGGACATGAGCTTGTAACTGCATTGACCATCTCAAATTGGTCATCTCAGATTCCTCAAGGGCCTCCCCCAACCTGCCATGGCCCATGACCCATTCCAGCCCCCCAGGGGTCAGTCCCTGTTGCTAGTCTCCATCTCCCCACAGCCCTGCCCTGCCTGGAAACTGACCCTGCCAAGTTCAGCCCACCTGCAGGATGATGTCCCAGCTGAGGCTGCCCTGGCCCTGTCCCAGAGGAGATTCCCAATGCCTGTGCTGCCCCCACACCCTGCCCTGCTCCTGGCTGGGCTGGGACACACCCTGCTGTCACAGACATCCTTTATGGAAAATCCTTTCCTTAGGATTTTTCCTCCTGAGAAGCCAAGAGGCCTCAGGAACAAAATGTAAACAATGGTTATCTGC